>JANAVB010040619.1:15788856-16137017 GCA_029216955.1 Iris pallida
AATGCAAAATATTCTTAGGCCAAAAATGATATTAAAATATCATAATCACATGGTTAGGCTCTAGGTCAAACAGTCTCTAGGGTTTCACTAGCAAAACGTCAAAACCACAAGTCATTGATTTAAATAATTTTAAAATAATTTAAAATTACCAAAAATCATATCATGAATTAAATATCATTATTAAAATAATTATAAACACGAAATTTCAAATTATCCTCATTTGGAAAACTGGGTGCTACAGATGCAGAACAAGTAACTGACTCAAAATGAAAGATCGATCCATGAATCCAGAGTAAATCAAAACTCAATTCAAAAAGGCTTCGAAATCAAATCAGTAATTAAAGAAAAAATCGATCACAATTCGATCAAGCAACCCATTTATAAAAGTCAAGGAACAAGAAGATCAGAGAACTCACCGCGATTTAGACCGATCGGCAGGGAAAAACTGCGTCGCCGTAGCTGGAACGGACCGACGCATTTGTCACCACATAAGAAGGAATTGTCGGAGTAACTGCTCGCTTATCATCGACCATGAGTAAGACGAAGTCGCCGGAGGACCTGTGTTGTCATCGAAGGAAACGCCGCGTTGCCGGCACTCGACTCATGGTCTCGTCGGAGAAGACGATCTCGTTGTCGCTTGTCAAGAGCTATGGTGCGCGATCGATGAAGGCCGATGTCTAGCCGTAGAGAAAGAACTTACTATCGCCGCTGTTGTCGATGTGTTGGTCGCTTCGCCACTCGAAATGGTGATCAAAGCTCAGTCGCTAATCAGGAAGGCTGAACGTCGCCGTCGTCGTGGTTTAGACGGCCGCCATCATGCCATGGCTGAGATCTTCGAATTTAGGGTTAGGGTTTAGGTCGAGGCAAATTAGGGAAAAGAAGAATTGGGAGAGCTCTTGAGCTCTGGAAAATTTGGGAGAGGGAAAATGAGTTTCCTCTCTCCTAAGTGAGTTATATAGGGAAAGAATAGAAAAGGAGTTTTACAATTTAACCCCCTTGAAATTTCTTAATGACAATTTACTCCAAAGTTGTATGAAAGTCGGTTAGTTTTTGGTAAACAGGAAAGGAGGAATTTATTCATTTTTAGGAAGAATTGAAATTGGTTTTCTTCCTGCCAGTTGTAGGAATGATACGTAGGAACAGGAAAATTAAGATCTTCAGGAAAAAAATTATATAATATAAGAGTAACTATTAGATCACTATATCATGACCAATATTGCTAAAACCAAAATAGTATTATTGGAAAATTCCCATATCACTAATAAATTTATAAATAGTAATTCTAGAAAAATATTAATCAAATCACATTCTATTATTCGGGAAGGTGGGGTTACAAATCTTCCCCCTTAGAAAATTTCGTCCTCGAAATTCAAAGGGGTACAATACGACACTGAAATGACACGAAGTTCAAAGTCAATTACGTATGAGTGGCAATACGCTCAATAACTAGGTATAAAAACATATGGATTTAAAATGTTTAGCATGACAAAATGAACGGTCAAAATGACATGATCGATAATGATCAAAATTGGTCAGGCACAAAGTGAAACAAAGTTTAACTAAGACCAAACACGATATACAATGAGTTGAAGTGGCACGATTTTAACAATGATCGAAAATTAAACACGCACAAGGTGGAATAAATTTCAACTACGATTTGAGGGGTAAATCATGAAGGCACGATCTTCTAAGCATGATCAATATCGAAGTTTAGACAAAACACGATCAAACTATAGGTACGATTAAAATCTAGTGAAACGGAATCAAGATCTAGCAATGTGTATTTGAGGAAATCAAATGATCTACGATATAATGCAAGAAGAGGAATCTGCAAGGATCGATTTGAGAAAATGTACGAAATATCCAGGAGGTATCAGTATCAATTCAAGGTGAACGTGCAAGGATTTGTGATTCTCGAAAACCAATAATCATATAAAAAGGAAATATAGTCTCCCTGGTATTCAAGAACATATAGGTATTTGAAATCACTTTGCTTAGAATCCCTACACCGCCAGTATATATCTGACTGCAGTGGACTTTCGGCTCCGTGACTCAAATAACAATATGTCACCGAATATTCTGTCAATCTTATCCATTTTCCAACAATCATTGACGAAACAACCCAAGAGATCAAGATATGAAGAATATAACAAAGTCCCAATATACTCGAAAACCTATGAATGTCTGAAATCACTTCAACTTAGGGTTCATGTCTCGCCAGTGTGCTGCTGGCTGCAGTGAACCCTCAGTATCCATAGTCCAGATAATGACTGCAATGCACAACTGCCACGTCCCAGTAGATCATCGAATAGTCTCTCAACCTTATCCATGGGGATTTAAAATTTCAAGAATTCAAAATAAGTTCCGATAGTCTAATTCAAGATAAAGGTGATGTTATCTGCCGTTTAGAAACAAGGGGTTTTGTTAGGTACTAAGAAATAATAAGAATCAACAACGAATAGTGGGTACTAAAAAAACAACGAGAAGATTTTAAATCTCGAACTGGGAGCTAAGTTTCGAATAGGAACCGGAATCTCGAATAAAATCTAAAAAATAACAAAATTCCGTATAGGAGACATAATCCTGGATAGGTAACAAAATCTCAAAGGTGGCATAAGACAAGGTACCAGATAGAAGATAAAGTCTCGAAATAAGGGCTATACAGGGATCAAAATATAACAGAATCTCGAATAGCATGAAATCTCGAACAATACCTCGAATGAAAATGAAATCTCCAATAGAAGTTACAGATGGAGGGTAATCTCGAATAGTAAATCTCGAACAAGGAGCAAGATCATGAATAGTGAATAAAATAGAGTATAAATGAGTGAATAGGAAATAAGCATCGAATTGTGGATACGAAATCTCAATAAGAAATGGAATCTTCAAAACCCTCAAAGGAATCCTCAACAATGTCCTGCATAGGACGGAGCTTAAACAAGGTTTCGAATGAGGAACAAGGTTTAGAAATAAAATCTCGAGTAGGAATTAAAATCTCAAATAATACAAAGTTTGACAAGTGAACAAAATTTTCAAATAGAAGCCAATACTAGGAAACAAAGTCATGAATGATGAATATGCAAACAGTATCGAATAGTAGATTTAAAACAATTATCAAATTGTGGATCTGAAACAAATTTACCGAATAGGAAATAATATCTCGAAATAAGTTTTGAATATCAACGAAGGTTTCAAAAAAGAAAACAAGAAGTTTCAAGAAATGATCTAGGTGCTAGGGGAAATTTAAGGAAAAACTGGATTGCGAATAACGATACATTATTTTCTTCAACCATACAAAAGAAGCCTTCTATCTTCAGTCTGTCTTCAGTATTCCTCCGGGACTGGAATTACTTCAACTTCTTCAACTGTCCTGACGTAGGCTGGTCCCTGCGGCAGTGCTCCATGTGATTGCTGAACTTGGAAAGGTGGGTCCCCTTGCTGTAGTTCTGGTGCTTCTCGTGCTCATCTTTGGGCAGTGTGGTCAGCGATCTCCGGGCAATCCTTGACTTGGTAGGCAGGCGATCCGCAGTACAAGCATAGGCTCGGTCTCTTGTGGCACTCGTCGTAGTGACATCATTTGACGGCAGAAATTGTAAATAATCGCCGTCTGAATCTGAGTCTGGATCTCCCGATGGGCTGAAGCTCAGGGCCTCTGATAAGAATGTACGGCTACTGGCGTATTGGTTGATGAGATCCTGATGCTCTTCAGCCTTTGTGATCCGTAACTTGCTGGCAATCTTTCATTCGGTGGGTAGAAGATCCACAGAAAAGGCAGAGTCCAAGTTTCTTACGACACTCCTCGAAGCGATGTCCTGGATGGTGGTAGAAAGCACAAATGGCCATTATCTGAATCTGATGACGCGACTGAAGAAGCGTTGTCTGAGTGTGGCGACATTTTACGGGTCCAGAGTAGTTGATGTTTCTGTCAAGTCTTCATGTCTCTCTCGGGCTTCAGCTTTCCACCTCATTCTGTTGTCTGTGCTATGTTCAAAGCTTCTAGTTGGTGGCTCCAATCTTCAGATGAGTCGGGTCTTCAGAGACTTGGGTGTTCTTCAGTGGCGGCTCCAGTTTCTCGATCTGCTCCTCGGTGCAAGATATGCACTCGGTGTCGGGGAAGTTCAAAGGTCTGAGTCTGGAAATCATAAGTCTTTCCTGGCTCGGAGAGTGCATCCACAAGTCTAGGTTGGAAAAGGATGGCCTGCTCCTCTGGGTGTCAAGGAACTCTTGAAACATCTCCATCATCTGCGTACTACCCTTGGGGAGTAGGGCTATAGAAGGTAACGGAAACTCGGAACCCTCAAATAAAGGTGACAGTTTCGGTGTTGCGTGCTTGAATCATCTGAAAAATAGAAAACTGTTAAAATGTCCTAAACATAAAAACAACAAGTATTTATAGAATATCAATATACCCGATGTACCCCATTTTTTATGTTGTGATCAAGTTTCTCTAGTTTAATCAAGTCCCCCAATAGTACTATAATATACCTAGGTACCATTACGACAGACCTGCATAGGCCACCACTAAAAGTATGTCACGATCCGCTCCTGAATAATCGAACACGAATCAGACACGTCCAGCCTTCGTCGTTAGACACGACGAAGTAAGCTGTACCAATCTAGGAAACTAACAAGTCAATATGAATAAGTACAAATCACAGCATCTATAAACGATTCCAAAAAGATCACCATAATCTACAAGTCCATATAACATAAAGGTACCAGAGTCAACAGGAATGAAATACGCTATGAACTCTAAAAAAATAATATCTAGGAGTAAAGCTAAACAGTCTAAACATGAACCCTCTAGCTAAGTCATGACTCCATCCTGCTCAGCTAAGATCCCGGGCTCTGGCCCATAAGGTAAAACAATATCTTGTAAGTACACCTGTAACATATCCAGTCAGGAGCAGAGCAAAGTACAATTCTAGGTAATGAACAAGAACATCATGCTATGGAAATGAGTACAAGAGAACATGAAATATAAAGTACAGAAAATAAGAACATGAATGCTGAAAAGTAAATACAGAAAATACAAGGAACATGAAATGAAGCATGAACATAAAATGTACAATGAACTTGACACGTGCAATATATCAAAATACATCCAGAATGTGTAACCGGCTTGGGTAGCACAGGGTACATGAATAATGGTACGGATTAGGTCCTGCGTGCACAGTACGAGGCCTAAGCTATTAACATGAATTTATTTGGGTTTGGTCACACATCTGTAGTATTTCCCCTCCCCGGACATAAGTAAAGTACGTGGAACATGAATCAAGAATACAAGACCATATCGTGTAATATCATATCCAAGATGAAAAGTACAAGACATGAATGTAAATGCATAAGACCATAGAATGTATTTGCCTTGCTCCGGAAAACCAAGGGTAATGAATGGAGCTGGTTGTCCTCCTGGATAATCGATACAAGTTGGTTAAGTTCTAATCAACTAGTTGACTTAACAAATTTGCCTTATCTATTTACTTACTAGTCCAATATTCAAATTACACACCTTACTCTGTTATACCTAGAGTATATTAACATGGCATTCAAAAATATTTTGTAATGATTCTAAGAAATTAATATGACTATTCAATTATAAATTAGACAAAGCCTCTTAATATTTCCTGTAGAAAACATTTAATACACCACTGTTTGAAAAAAAATGATAAGTTACATAATTCATAACTAAGAAATTTATTGTCAAAGTCCAAGGGTACTCTATTATGCCATATTGAACTCAACTAAATAGCAACACGTAGCTTACATAAAGTTTATCTAATACTCAATAAGTCTAGCCTCCACTTAGAATGGCGACAAGTAATCTCTCACATATAAGACCATTCGAAAAAGAGTTTGGGCCACGCAAGAAAACTTAACTACACTTCGAGGCCATAAAAGCTATCCCTGTATTTGAATTTAAAGGAGTATTGCACCTACACAATCCTGTCCACAACTCTTTCTCAAGATATACACATAATGTATTATAACCAACCACACACACATTCTTCCTGAGTTATACTGAACTTAGCAACATGCCTACACCTACCCACAAATGTGCTCATCTTAACCATCCATCATACTCTGTTAAATATATACTAGCAACCCATAGTAGAAGCCAGTTTCAAAGGCCTAGCAAACACCAGTAGAACACACACAAAATGTTCAATGATCAAGAGTCTGACACTCCTATAAATGACCTGCATAAACCAACTCATACCATACTTGAAAATCAAACCTGCACAAGAATTTAAAAATCCAATGGCTACTACTCTTTCCATACCCACAGTTCAAAATGTTGATCACCTCAAAAACCTCCCCAACCCAACAGAGAATATAAAACCAAATCGAAGCATAAAATAGGAAAAATATAAAACAATAAATTTAACTATTCAACTAATAGTAAATTCAATTAGGAATAGTCAGGCTACTGAAGTAATCCGAACAGGGATTCCGTCCTTGCTAACTCCCATCTTGGCCGATCCCTGACACACACCCTAACGTCGAGCAAGAGAAAGCTGGACACAACCAGTCCCCGGACACGCACAAAAGCAGGACCCCAAACGAAACTCCAGAGATAAATAACCCGGTCAGATACGATCCAGACTCAAACACAGCAGAGACACGAACAACACACCAATCTACCGATCTGACCAACACCACAAATACTCAAATTTGAAACAAGGATCTACAACATTGATATCAGAAGGTTTGGAATCTACCTGAAAGAAAATTCACTCCGAATGAGGACATGAGCTCACAACCTGAACACACAGCTTAACCGTGTCGGATACCGGTATTTTATGACCAAAAATCGATTGGCACATCCTCAAAAACAAATTGACGAACACCTGGGATACAAGTAACTGACACAAAATAAAATATCGATCCATGAATCCAGAGTAAATCAAAACTCAATTCAAAAGGCTTCAAAATCAAATCAGTAATTAAAGAAAATAAACTGATCACTAATCCGATCGAGCAACCCATTTACAAAATAGTCAAGGAACAAGAAGATCAGAGAACTCAACACGATTTGGACCGATCGGTAGGGAAAAACCACGTCGCCGTAGCTGGAACGGATTGGCACATTTGTCACCACAGAGAAAGAATTATTGGAGTAACTGCTCGCTCGTCGTCGACCGTGAGGAAGACGAAGTCGCCGGAGGACCTATGTTGTCACCAAAGGAAACGTCGCGTTGTCGGCACTCGACTCATGGTCTCGTCGGAGAAGACGATCTCGTTATCGCTCGTCAAGAGCTGTGGTGCGCGGTCGATGAAGGCCGATGTCTAGCCGTGGAGAAAGAACCTTGTTATCGTCGCTGTTGTCGATGAGTTGGTCTCGTCGCCACTTGAAATGGTGATCAGAGCTCAGTTGCTAATCAGGAAGGCCAAACGCCATCGTCGTCGGGGTTGAGACGGCCGCCATCACGCCATGGCTGAGATCTTCGAATTTAGGGTTAGTGTTTGGGTCGAGGCAAATTAGGGAAAGAAAGAATTAGAGAGCTCTCGATCTCTAGAAAGTTTGACAGAGGGAAAATGAGTTTGCTCTCTCCTAAGTGAGTTATATGGGGAGAGAATAGAAAAGGATTTTTACAATTTAACCCCCTTGAAATTTCTTAATAACAATCTACTCCAAACTAGCATGAAAGTTGGTTAGTTTCTTGGTAAACAGGAAAGGAGGAATTTATCCATTTTTAGGAAGAATTGAAATTGGTTTTCTTCCTGCCAGTTGTAGGAATGATACGTAGGAACAGGAAAATTAGGATCTTTAGGAAAAATTTATATATTATAAGCGTAACTATTAGATCACTATATGATGACCAATATTGCTAAAACCAAAATAGTATTATTGGAAAATTCCCATATCACTAATAAATTTATAAATAGTAATTCTAGAAAAATATTAATAAAATATCACATTCTATTATTCGGGAAGGTGGAGTTACAGAGTCTCTTATATTTTCCTTAGTCAACCTGTACGGATTTATAATAACTTCTCTCCAGAACTCTATATAACTCAAGCAGAGGGTGGCATGGTCCTAGAGTCTTATCTCTAGGGTTACGTCTGGTACCGTACTATATTTCCTATTCTGACTTAGTGGTGTGTCTATAAAAGCCTACCCACCTTAGCTAATCACCTAGTCCTGCCAAGCATATGTTCCTATATCTCCCGAGTAAAAACCTTCTAGATAATTTATAAGTTGAAGTCAAACCAACATTTCACGACTCGTTAAATCATCCTTTCCTTAAGGCGTATTATTAGGTAATTCTATTGTAGAGATAGCAATATTCTTATCTTTGTCTAGTCTTAAGTCAATATATGCAAATTTCCTAATCATATCTATAGTCATCTCAATAATTGCTGTAATTTCTTCCATCATATCTATAAATATGTAACCTCTAGTTTAATTTCATATGTTCTAGTCAAGGGGTCTCTCCCCCCAAGGGATTTTCCTATAGAAGTCACTTCCTATCGGTCCATCTAGTAGTGATGTTTGTCCAAACCCCTATATACCCTAAATACCCTAAATAATCACCAACAATATTGTATCTGTCTTAGTCACAATCTGTAATTAGATATAGTCAATCAATCACAAAGGTTCGTCCTTCCGATATAAGGAAGGATGAGAGTTCATAAATGAAAACTCAAGAAAGGTATAATTTATGCACAAATACGAAATCCAAATGCGACAGTAGAAGTCAAAGGAATTTTCAATAGCAGTGTATTGAGATTCTAATATATTATCCTATCACAGGCCCGTTCGGTACTGTAACATAATTGAAACGACTAACTCGCCTGTATGGGCCACCACAAAAACCATGTCACGCTCCAGTCCCAAAATACGTGGGACCGAGCCACGTAGCATTGGCCAGCTACGTATTCAACCAGACTCTAGTTCGACAAAAATATATATAAGCTGTTCAAAATGGTGTAACTATTACTACATCAACTCTATATCTCAATCCAAGTAACAGAAACATAAGAAATGGAAAATTGAATAAAGTTTACAGCCCAATACTCATACTTGCCCGAATCGACTCGAAAAGAATAATGAGTCTATAAACTCTAGGCTACTAAGCATATACAAATAACAGTAAATGAAACATATAACTTTGAAAGATTTAATACTTGTAATAAAATGAATACCATCAACAATCCAGTAAGGTGCTCAACAAAAGCTACTCAGCCAACCTGGAAGGAAACTAGGTCCTCAGAGGAAGGCAACAAGATACATAATATATAGGCCAAGTGTACGATAGTAATGAATGAATAAATTAGGTATAGTAAGACTGATAAAGTGGGTGAATTTAACATAACCAACTAATATAAAAATGCAATTTGAGAATATCACTCAAACACGCGGGCTGGAAAGTAGCCCAAGCGTACGGTGTATGTTCTTCCTATCCAAGTGACTTCACGAATCGTATCCACGAGACGCTCGACCAGAACATCTAGCTAGGACAATGAGTTATAATAGTAAATACATTATAAAAATCTCAAGTCATCGTCCTAGTATCAACACGGTCCTCCATATAACAAGATGTAGTCAAGTACGAGAGTCCGTCAACATGTAGTAACCATGAACATGTCCTAGGGTCTGATGTACCCCGTAATGAATTACCATGGCAACGTGAATGTAAGTACCTAACATCGATACTCGTTGGCACTAACCACTACTAAAATCTGCCCAATTGGCGACATATATTTAGCGACAATCGATTAACGTCGCTAAATTGTGTACATTAGCAACGTTTAGTCTAAACATCACAAATAGTCGCCACTAGCGACGACCTAAGCGACGTAACAACGACGTATATTAATCACATGATCTAGTCGTCGCGAAACGTCGCTCGGACGTCGCTAATAGCGACTAACTTAGCGACGGTAGTGATAGCGTCGCTAAATTCTAATTATATTCCCCCTACCGATTCATTTCCCCCATTTTACTCTCTTACTCTCTCTCCTCCCCCCTCCGGCGCTCTCACTCTCCCGACGACTCTCACTCTCTCCGGCGACTCTTCTTCCTCTCCGGTACGTGACTCTCCCCTTCCCTCTCTCTCTCTCTCTCCGACTGTTTTGGTTATTGGTGGTTGGGGGGTGCGGGTGGCTCGGGGGGAGTACAGGGGGGATACGGGTTGGTGTGAGTGGGGGTGGCTGGGGGGTAGGGCAGGGGGATGAGGGCGGTTGGGGGAGGGGAGCTAGGGTTAGGGTTAGGGTTCGGGTTAGGGTTCATTTCCTTCCATTTTACTCTCTCACTGTCTCTCCTCCCCCCCTCCGACGCTCTCACTCTCTCCGCGCTTTCTCTCTCTCTCTCTCGGTGACTCTTACTCTCTTCGACAACTCTCCTCCCTCTCCGGTACGTGGTACTCTTCCCCTCTCCCCTCTCTCTCTCTCTATCTCTCTCTCCGACTGTTTTGGTTGTTGGTTGTTGGGGGGTACGCATGGCTTGGGGGAGGGACAGGGGGATACGGTGGTTCGGGGGTGAGTGGGGGTGGCTGGGGGGGTAGGCAGGGGGACGAGGGCGACTGGGGGAGGGGAGCTAGGGGTAGGGTTCGGGTTAGGGGTGGGTATGTGTGGGCGGCTGGGGGGAGGGGATCCAGGGGGTGGGGGCGGATGGGGGAGGGGAGTAGGGGGAGGGGAGGGTTAGGGTTCGGGTTAGGGGTGGTGTGGGCGGGGGCTTGGTCAGGGGCACCGATAGTGCCGAAAAATCTGATAATTTAGTAATAATTATTTGTTTTCTAACACCAAAAAATGTGATACTCCGATTCGAACGCACCGATAGTGCCGATATTTGTAACAAGTAGTTTGTTGGTTAGTTAATTGGTAACATAGTGATCGGAACATATAGTCCCTGCAGCCATTCGACTGGTGAGGCAGAAACTATGGTACGACATGGTGATCAGGACATAGTCCCTGCAGCCATTCGACTGGTGAGGTAGAAACTATGTAGCTATAGATAAAGTTGAATGTCCTCCGACCCTCATCCCTCGGCAATGATGATATGACAACCTATCACTATATCTATATAGTAGTAGATGATGTCTTAGTATTACATTATGTGAGTTCATCTTGATTCTGTTACATTCTTTAGATACTAGATACGATAAGAACATATACTACACCATATGTACAGAACATAATGATCCACACTAATGTATGCTAGAATAAATTTTGGGTTGTGTTCTGAGCCATCCGTTCTCACACTTAAATAGATATGAATTAGTACTGTGAGGGCGCCGGAGAGAGTGAGAGTGCCGGAGGGGGGAAGAAAGAGAGTGAGAGAGTAAAATGGGGGAAATAAATTGGTGGAGGAATATATTAGAATTTAGCGACGTTCATACTAATGTCGCTAAATTAGTCGCTATTAGCGACGTCATAGCGACGTTTCGCGACGACTAGCTCATGTAACTATGTAGCCGTATATGAAGTTTACTGTCCTCCGACCCTCATCCCTCGGCAATGATGATACGAACCTAACACTATATTTTATAGAGTAGATGATATTTTAGTATTACATTATGTGAGTTCATCTTGATTCTGTTACATTATTCAGATACTAGATACTAGATTCGATAAGAACATACTACACCATATGTACAGAACATAGATGATTCACACTAATGTATGCTAGAATGAATTTTGGGTTGTGTTCTGAGCCATCCGTTCTCACACTTAAAACACATATGAATTAGTACTGTGTGTCAATCTTTGTTTTTGTATTTTCGGCGAACCCAGGGATTGGATTCTGTATTTTGTATTTTGACTTTGTACGTATATGGGGATATTTAGTTTTTTCGTTGAAGATACTGAGTTTGTATGTATTTGTGGATATTGATTTGGCTTGGTGAGGATATTATATATTGACATTGTTCGTTGTGGATAGTATGTTTTCTTTATATTTTTTGTATATTCTGGAATGTATTATGCGTGCCAGTGTTGAGTGTTCCACCGAGGGGGTCGACGAACCCAGGGATTGGATTCTGTATTTTTTATTTTTTATTCTGTATTTTGGCACAGGCTCCAGCTCCATTTGCATTCTGGAACCTATTTTATTTTTATTTTATTAACTTAGCGACGTTTTTAGCGACGTTAACATTCGTCGCTAAACAGTAGCGACGTTAATAAATGTCGCTAAACGCGTCGCTAAATGCTGACGTGGCAACACGTGGCACCAAATCTGATGTTAGCTCTTCATCGCCAAAACGTCGTAACAGTGTCGCTAAACGGCGACCATATGATAACGTCGCCTTATACGTCGCTAATTAGCGTCAACGTTAAAACGTCGCAAATAAAGTCACTACTTAGCGACGTTATTAACGTCGCCAAATAACGTCGCCCTAGCGACGTTTTGCGACGTTTTCTCGTTTAGCGACACATTTTTTTCTGTCGTTCCCAAAACATCGCTAAATTCACTTAGCGGCATTTTCACCGAGTTTAGCGACGTTTTGTAACGTCGCTAATCTGACAAATTTTTGTAGTGAACGTCCAACGGCACCCGAATGTGATTCAGATGCGAAGTACCGAATACGTCCCTAGGTGATACATTAACGTAAACAAAAGAAATATTTAAGAATTAGATATGGTAATTGAAGTACAAGAATGGCAAAGTACACTTGCTTGGAGTTGTCTGAACTGTGCAGAGACTGCAGTACCAAAGTCTATCCCATAATCCATGAGAACCATACTCTACGCAAATATCTATCAACCCAAATCACAAACAAATATATATCACACACTATAGTACACGTATGACTAATAACTCCCACCTAGGGAGCTTGGATCATTTCTAGTCACCTATTACCTTGGGTTATTTATGACAATTGTTAATTACGTTTCTAAAACTAGGCCACGCCAGTCACTATGATTACTATTGATAATAATATTAGTGGTAGATTCAAAATATCAAGTTTGTACCTCGTTATTCGTGTCGTAAAACCTATGACACGCAAATCGATAAGATGATCAAATGTAAGGTCAATAATCTTGTCTTTGTGATCCACATGATCACCTAGTCAATTTCAGCGATGTGAGATCACTGGAATCGACTGATCTCAGTTTCTACATACGGATTCCGAAATTAACATAAATATGAATTAATTATAATTGAGGGTGATACATAAAGAAAAATCTACATACATCATCGAATGAAAAAATAAACATCATGAACGTGTCCAGAATGGTCAAATTAGCTAGGATAGCCTATCCATAAGTCCAATTTGGATAAACGAACAAAACGATAATTTTGGGTCAAAATGATGTCCGTCGTTGGACCCGCTTTGCACCGAAAAATGTGCCAGAATACAAGTCCATGAGACCTAGAAAATTATATGTCCATGAGTCCAGATTGATGATACGAACTTCGAAATAGGATTCCGATGACCCAATTTCAAAATGATCCGTTGACCCAGACGTTGGGACCTAGTTTGCACGAAAATGCGTACCGGAGCCAAAGTCCTCTAAATGTAAAAAAATATGTCAATGAGTCCAGAATGAAGATATGAACTCAACTGTATATCTGGTCAGCCGATCTCAAAATGACTCGTTGACTCAGACAAAGGGACCCAATTTTGTACAAAAAAGCGTGTCAAGGCTATGTTGCTCTAAACTCAGCAAATTATATATGAATTTATGCCAGAACGACACAACGAGTCCACTGGTGGTGTCAAAATTGAATCTGGAGTCCCGGGTCCAAAATTGGAATTTTACAAGTTGGAAATTACAGTCTCAAGATGCCAACTTTGGCATCGATTTCAACCAACCAAACGATACTTCGAAGCTGAAATATTTATGACATAAAGGTGGTTATACCTGCTATCACAAAAACTAGTGGCACATCAAACGGATCTGCGATGGCGGAGAAACAAATCCACGAAGTTGGCTTCATAAAATTGTCTAAAAATAACACAATTTAAACGGTCAACTTGGTGGCCAGTTTCGATCTATCAAATGATTGAATTAACGGTTTAAATTTTAGGTGAGCAAAGGGGTATATACCAAAATTTTAATGATGAAAAGAGATCGACAATCCAACGGTCGGATTGCTCAAAAAATATGCATAAAGTTGTTATCCCAAGGTACAAATACTGACCCTTCAAAACGTGTGTCACGCCGAAATTTAATAAAAATGTTAAAATCGTCTTACTACGTGCACGGTGAGCCAACCACTGGCCAGGGGGTGGCATGTGGGTGGTCACTGGTGGCTAGTAGACGGTGCTATGGTGGCACAACGGCAGGAGGCGTGGCCGCACATAGGCGACGCCATAGTGCTTCTACAGAGACTATTTGCTTACATACTGCCAGTGTTGTTGCACTAGCCTGGTGCGTGCACGTACGACAGCTACACGAGTGTAGTAGTGGCGATCGCGGTAGTTGTACGGGTAAAACAGGGTTGTGTGCACAGTCGTGCGGGGCTGTCCAGGGTGACGACGGCGTGGGGCTCCACCAGGTAGTCGCCGTGTTGGAGGGTGCTGCGGGCAGCAGCACAAACACCAGTAGCAGTCGTGGATAGAAAAGGAGGAGAGGAGAAGAAGATGTGAATAAAAGAAAGGTGGAGTGAGAGGAGATGGGTTACTCTCTAAGTTTTAGAAGAAGAGGAGTAGATAAAATATTGGAGGGATGTGCTGTTAGGGTTAGAGTGTAGGGTAGAGTGGTTGTTGGAATATTGTGGCTGCTGGTGTAATGACCCGCTTCGCCCTAATACTGAATTATTCAAACGGCAAGTACAACGACTCAAACGAGCCATCACCCAAGATTTGGCATCGACCTGATAAAGAATCGATACAAGACTTATATTAGCCCATCAAGGATGAATCCAGACTTAGACTTTCAAAGGCGCGCTCGGAGTATCGCTCGGCCGATGCGAATATTGCTAAGGTGGGTGGCTCCGATGAACCCGTCTTTGCTTAGCCTAGACACATAACAATACGGACACTATTGCTAGAATCGCTAGGCAATAACACCGCACATGCTAATAAATAACTCAACGCACCTAGCTAAGGGGAATAATCCCATCTTGTATCTTTGTATAGAATATGGAAAAGAACATGGAAAATGTGAGAACTCTCGCACCGCACTCCACGTTCGTGCTATGACACAAGCTTACATTCAAGTTCCTTATGTGTTCAACAATGAAACAATGAATAGTTTACAATAATAAAACGGAAGACTATCGACATAGTCGTTCCAAGTAAAGTATAGCAACATTGGAAGACTTAGGGATCGATGGGTCGCCAAGGTGACTCCCGCACGGGGAGTTGCATAATGTATGAATGAATGAATGAATGAATCAATCAACGAATGAATGAATGAATATGAGAATGAATGAATATGTGAATGAATCAATGAATGAACGAACAAGTGAAAGAAAGAAAAGAAAGAATGAATAAAGATAAGAAAGAAAGAAATGGTTAGCGACAGGTATGACGGAGATGTGCATCGGGGCTCGCTACCCGCGCTGTACGGACGCCGCCAACCTGGTTGATAACGTATTATGGCTAAGGGTTAGCCTACGGCTCAGACACAGCCATTAAGTTAAAATGACAAGATAATACAAATGGTCATGGACAATCCCATCGTATACGGAAGGTAGGCAGAATAAGGGATTCAAGCGGCACGATCAAAGGAAGGATCGTGGCCGGCCTAGGCGGAATCAAATGGCTTACTGTCCTAGCCTGGGTGCAGTCTTGGCCACCTAGGAGACGTAAGACCGGGTATTTCAAGAGACTATCAAGGTGTACCAGCCAGCACGCTATGATAGGTAAGAAATACCAAGGGAGAATATGTCCAAAATGGCTTGTGGTGCCAGCGACCGGTGCATATAGATTAAGTGGGCTTTGTTGGTGGCAATCCACATGCAAGTCCTTGCATTGAAACAAAGTAGTCTAAGTTAACTGAATGAAGCACCTTCTGAACAGGCTTAAAATATAATACACCAAATGATAAAGAGTACTTTATGCAATGAGTTAGAGAACATGCCAACAACGTACTAAAATTTGAGGCAGGGATACGCCTTTGACACTGAATGTTCACATGAATTATGTTAAGTTATTACGTATGAATTGTTGACTAACTTGGTTTACTTTGGACAGGGAAGGCCGGACGGTAAGTATGGGTAAGTCGTGCATGCATTTCCATACAACACGTTGAAATTGGTAACACGAGATAGGTTATGATATATGCCATGAAAACTGATCCTAAGGCAAGATTAGAAAGACAGTGAATGATAGACGGTGCACAAAAGTAAATAGAACGTGTTTGGTAATGATAGCATTGTGGGCGAGCTAGCATCCCCACCAGTACAAAACAATGTATTGATAACCCCACAGTTTGTTTACAGGGGACAGGAGACATCGGCGGGTACGGAGCTTTCCTCGAATGTGCTAAGGCACGGAGCTAACTCTGGAGCCTTGGAGCATTACAAGGAGCTGATGCACCATATACAGGACATAATGTATCAGGAACATCGCCATGAATCATTCCATGTTGTAAGCCACTTGGCACGCCTGTTTTGTTTCAGAGAAAGAGAGAGAGCTTGAGAGACTTGTAAACTCGGCCTAGCGCTGCTTGTAAACTTCTTGAAAATCAATAAAGAGTTTGAATTCGCTTCAACTTGTGTTCATTTACTTTTCGCTGCAAATGGGGACACTCTGTGCGACTCTGTGGCCTATCTCAAATTGGCCATTTTCGGACTTAGCCTTGCACGGGCGCAACCTAGGCCCGTGCAGCATCACGCCTTAGCGAGGACGATCGCTCCTACGGGATCGGGGCATGACAGATTGGTATCAGAGCACGGCTTTACGTCCTTGGACTTCATTTCGATTCTCTCAGTTTTGAAAGCTCGTGTTGAAACAAAAGAAGTGTACGCTCTCTCTCATTGTGCCTTGGGATGTTCCATACAATAACTCTAATATTTTCACAAGCTCGTACGAGTGCTCGGTTGAACAGGATCGATAGGCGAAGGCCTTTGTGCCAAACCGCGATGGACTTGAGTTGGAAGGAACAAATGCTAAAAGTTAGCAAACGCAGTGCATACTTGAATAACCTTACGCTGACAATAGCAAACGAGTACACGAGACTGGAGTATAGTTCAAACGGGATGATTATGCATGAAGCCTTTCGGCTAAGTTCTGCCGAGTATCGCGCACCTAGACCTTCTGGTGCGAACGAGTTTGCGAGCGAAATCGACTATCGCTCGTACAAGAATAAGTAAGACTTAGAACGTATATTGATAGAGGCGTTACTTGACCAACGCTAAAGCGAACGCGGGAAATGGTTCTTAGACTTTGAGGAACGGACGAACGCGCAATTGAACATGTCGATTGTGAGTCGAATGACCTTTTGAGGATTTGCAGAATGACTTGACCCCAAGTGGTGTATGTGATAGCTTCGAAGAAGAATAAGAGTGAGTGTCAACGACTAGTCGAGTGGCTCGAACCCAGAGTGGTGTATGGACGACATAAAAATTGTTCGACCGAGACTAAAAGATTTATGGATAGTACGAGTATGTCGGCAAGCGATTATATCGCACAAAGCCTTAGAACGAGTAACGCTTAGTTGGTTGCGACTTCGAGAGTCTCAAATGAAATATTGTTCGGACGAATTATGAATGTGTAGTGCAAGTACAAAACAAGTTGAATAGAGAGTCAGAACGATGAAACGAATGGAGGTCTTGGTCGAGGAAACGTAGTAGATCGTGCATGCGATTTTGAATTTAGTCGAATAGATTGAAACTTGAGTTAAGACGAAATACTCAGATGAAACCAAAGTTAGCACGATTGGAAGATAGCGTGCATAAAAAATGTTGGTTTGAAGATATGAGAATGACTAAGGATTGGAATAGATATTGCTCGATGATGAGCTATCACGAGACAATGTGAATTGAGGAATTAAGTTGCACGACACAGAATTCGTTGCAAAATGAAGATCGTCTGGTCATGTACATCATCGATAGTATTGAGGCATATCAAAGATCGATGTATGATAACTCGGGGGTACTCCGATTCGATGAATGATGATCGTGTTAGAAGTTATTATTTCAAAGGATGCTATGTTGGAGAATTTGGATAGAAATGAATGGTTAGAATGAAGAAAGGAAGTGACTTGATTGTTCGGTGATAACCACAATGACAACGATCTTGTCTTGTGCGAGTGCAACTCCAGTCTCGCACATACGTCATATTGGATTTGGGACGATCGTTCTGCGTGAGCGTTAGCATGGTGATTCATGTCCAGCGAGAATGATCGAACTCGAAATACCTTGACATGGAAATTTTGATTGCTATGACTTGTGGTTTGAAGCGAAGGCAAATTTGAGGATTGAGGACTTATGATTGACGACGAAGTAAAGTTGGGGATTGAGTAGACCCAATCCGCGTATCGAAAATGAGTAAGTCTAGATGCAATGCAAGAGTTACGTTCCGATGAGAACGATTACTCCGCGGGAACGTTGACATGGTGATTCATGTCCGCCGTGGATAATCAGACTTGCGTGAGATCGAAGTGCGACATATTGCAAGGTTAGACGACCTTGTGATCGACTACGTGAATTGGATAGGATAGATAAGTGAATTGTATCAAACATACTTGAAGAGATAGACTACGATAGTTACTAGTGTGGGCGCACGATATTAACATATCAAGGATTTGGTTGAGGACAACCTATCGTAAGATGATTTTCCTAAACGAGCTCGGACTTGGAACGGAGAATGTCTCGATATGAATAGGGTGAACGCTGCTCGATGTTTAGAAATTTGAGTGAAACAAACTTGGGTAGAAACTCCTGTACAAACGAACAAATAGTTTGACCATAGGACTTGGGGCGAGCGTCGTGCGATGACCTTGCACGACGAACCAAGAACTTGACTTGTACCTATGACCTTGTGAGCTGACCTAGTGGATAGACGGATGACCCTATGCCGAGTGATTGAACCTGTGCGATTGACATTACAGTATCGTCTGGACGGACGATAGACTTGGGGCAACAAGACTTAGAGTAGGACGGGGAACTGGGAGTGTGCGTGAACGACAACGAGATTGGCCCCAAACGAAGTGAATGATAGGAATGGATGATGCGCAAGTAAAGTTGGGATGATGAATTAAATTATTGATAGAAAGATATACTCCATGATAGTGCAATACTTGGTCTCGAATCGGACAGGAATTACTTAGACTTGGTCGACTCCGCTAAGAAGAAATCGTATTGATTTCATAAACAAGAACGCTTGAGAAGCGAATCGGATCATCTCGAGGACCGAGATAAATGATAGTAAGATGCACATGAGTTTGGTTTTAATCAAAGTTAGCAAAATGATCGGCAAATCAAAACTATCACGAGTAGCTTATCCGACTTCGCTAATCGCTAAGCTTGGTTGAAATGTACGTATTCGGGGGACGTCTTGAATATGTGGACGATCCAAACTCAGTAATATGGTGAACTCGAATGCAGCTGCAAGTGGATGTTGCGATGCGCATAAACAAAAGTGAGTTAGCCTCAGCCTACGACTCTCGTAATTGATGAATTACAATGCACCTCGTATGACCAGTATAGTCCCATGGCACGACAAAATAGCAACCAAGTCGAAGAAACACGTTAATTGAATAAGTATCGTCAACTCTAAAATGAGTGAAGAGTCATTCAATAAAATTGACCAAACGTATGCGACACGGGATGATGAAAGGTATCGAGTATAGTTCGATGCCATCGAGCGATAAAGCCAATCGATAGGGATCGTCTAAGATACGCCATAATATGAGTTAAGGAATGGTAGGATGACCTGCACTCAGAAAGTCTCGAGGACGAGACTTGTTTTGAGTGGTGTACTATGTAATGACCTGCTCCGCCCAAGCGGAATGCCGATTCAAACGGCAAGTGCAACGACTCAAATGAGCCGTCGACCCGAAGAGTTGGCATCGAGCTGATAAAGAATTGATGCAAGACTTACATTGGCCTGTCAAGGATGTACCCAGACTTAGACTTTCAAAGACGCACTCGAAGTATCGCTCGGCCGATACGAACATTGCTAAGGTGGGTGGCTCCGATGAACCCGTCTTTGCTTAGCCTAGACACATAACAATACGGACACTATTGCTAGAATCGCTAGGCGATAACATCGCGCATGCTAATAAATGACTCAACGCACCTAGATAAAGGAATAATCCCATCTTGTATGCTTGTATAGAATATGGACAAGAATATAGAAAATATGAGAACTCTCGCACCGTATTCCGCACTCGTGATATGGCACAAGCTTACATTCAAGTTCCTTATGCATTCAAGAATGAAACAATGAATGGTTTACAACAATGAAATAGAAGACTATCGACATAGTCATTTCGAATAGAGTATAGCAACATTGGAAGATTTCGAGACCGAAAGGTCGCCAAGGCGACTCCCGTATGGGGAGTTGCATAATGTATGAATGAATGAATGAATGAATAAGTGAATGAATAAATCAACGAATGAATGAATGAATATGAGAATGAATGAATATGTGAATGAATCAATGAATGAACGAATAAGTGAAAGAAAGAAAAGAAAGAATGAATAAAAGATAAGAAAGAAAGAAATGGTTAGCGACAGGTATGACGGGAACGTGCATCGGGGCTCGCTACCCGTGCTGCACGGACGCCGCCGCCAACCTGGTCGATAACGTATTATGGCTAAGGGTTAGCCTACGGCTCAGAGACAGCCGTTAAGTTAAAATGACAAGACAATACGAAATGGTCGTAGACAATCCCATCGTATACGGAAGTTAGGCAGAATAAGAAATTCCAGCGGCACGATCAAAGGGAGGATCGTGGCCGGCCTAGACGAAATCAAAATGGCTTACTGTTCTAGCCTGGGTACGGGCTTAGCCACCCAGGAGACGTAAGGCCGGGTATTTCAAGAGACTATCAAGGTGTACCAGCCAGCACGCTATGATAGGTGAGAAATACCAAGAAAGAATATGTCCAAAATGGCTTGTGGTGCCAGCGATCGGTGCATATAGATTAAGTAAGCTTTGCTGGTGGTAATCCACGTGTAAGTTCTTACATTGAAACAAAGTAGTCTAAGTTAATGAATGAAGCGCCTTCTGAATAGGCTTGAAATGTAATACACCAAATGATAAAGAGTACTTCATGCAATGAGTTAGAGAACATGCCTACAACGTGCTAAAATTTGAGATAGGACACGCCCTCGACACTGAATGTTCACATAAATTATGTTAAGTTGTTACGTATAAATTATTGACTAACTTGGTTTACTTTGGACAGGAAGGCCGGACGGTAAGTATGGGTAAGTCGTGCATGTATTTCCATATAACACGTTGCAATCGGTAACACGAGATAGGTTATGATATATGCCATAAAAACTGATCCTAAGACAATATTAGAAAGATAATGAATGATAGACGGTGCACAAAAGTAAATAGAACGTGTTTCGTAATAATAGCATTGTGGGCGAGCTAGCCTCCCCACCAGTGCATAACAATGTACTGATAATCCTACAGTTTTCTTACAGGGGACAGGAGACATCGGCCGGTGCGGAGCTTTCCTCGAACGTGCTAAGGCGCGGAGCTAACTCTGGAGCCTTGGAGCGTTGCAAGGAGCTGAAGCACCATATACAGGACATAATGTATCAGGAACATCGTCATGAATCATTCCATGTTATAAGCCACTTTGCACGCCTGTTATATTTAGAGAGAGAGCTTGAGAGACTTGTAAACTCGGCCTAGCGCCGCTTGTAAACTTCTTGAAAATCAATAAAGAGTTTGAATTCGCTTCAACTTGTGTTCATTTACTTTTCGCTGCAAATGGAGACACTCTGTGCGACTTTGTAGCCTAGCTCAAATCGACCGTTTCTGGACTTAGCATTGCACGGGCACAACCTAGGCCCGTGCGGCATCACACCTTAGCGAGAACGATCGCTCTTATGGGAGCAGGGCATGACAGCTGGAACCAAGGGGGTGTTAGTATATAGAGGTTAGGGTTTTAAGTTGAGTATGAGTTGAGTGGTGGTGATGAAAGTTGATAAAATTGTATGGTTGAGGGTTAGTAGGGGTTGTAATTTGGACAAGGGGAGGGAAGTGGTTGTGTTCTAGTTGTACACACCTACTTTGGGTGGCAAAGACCAAAGGAAAGAGGAAGGGAAGGTTTGTGTCTAGCCAAAAATACTCATGACTAAATTCAAATTTAAATAAGATGGAAAATTGGATTTGGTGTGCCAAAAATAATGTTTGGTGTGTTGTAGAGGAAAACATTGGTGGGTGGTGTTTAGGTGTGTCATGAGGGGGTCACAAGTACTTGGGCTGGGTGGTTTGGGTTCAACTGGTTTAGGTATGGGCTTGGTGCGATCATTACTACATGTTAGATCAATTTTGATCATTGATAAAATAATAGCATGCGAGAGCTTAATTGGATGGTACACAAGTGGCATGTGTAAGACTCGTCTCACTGTATCGGTATTTGTATACGAATACGTATTTTTGTACTGTGTTTTGTATTTTCTTGATTTTCGGAACGCTTTAAAAAAAATTTCCAACTTATAGATTTTTTCTTTGACCGAAATACCGCCAGTATACCAGTGTATATCGACGGCATGCCTGTCACTCTCGTTTTCTGTTATACGTATTTCCAGTACGTATATTGAATTCTGGCCCTAGTCAGGTGACCCATATTTTGACTTGTCTTCTTAGCCTTGATTTGGTTTAATTTTGGCTTGGTTTAATTTGGTTTGGTTCAACTTGGCATGACTTAGTTTGGGTTGGTTTTAGATGATAAGGGTTTATATAAAAACCAACTTCTCTCTCTCCCCTCCAATATTTTTATTCTCTTCATCTTCTTCCTCTTCATTTTCTCCTCCAACCTAAGGCAAGTACATCTTGCCAAATGTTAGAAAAATGTTATTTTGTTTGTTCTAAACTCTTCCTTACATGATTCTAAGCATCTTTAGAACTTGGCATTTTTCATTTTGGTGGATAAATTCTTGTAGATCCAAGATTACTTTATTTTCGATTTTCTTGGGTTTTGATCTATCAAACTTACTTATTTTCGAAAACTAATTGTTCCATGTGGTAGAGAATTTGATTCTACACAATTTTGACCTTTGAAAAGTTAGATTTCGACTTATTTTGAGGAAGTTATGGCAAAAATAATATTTGGACATCTTCTATGTTCATCTGTCCTGGTTCTAGCAGGGACGATAAATAGTGCTGCAGGCTTGCATAGTGCCACAGGCTTAAATAGTGCCGCATGAATGAATAGTGCTACAGGCTTGAATAGTGTCGCATGGATGAATAGTATTGCAGGCTTGAATAGTGCCGCATGGATGAATAGTACCGTAGGCTTGAATAGTGTCGCATGGATGAATAGTGCCGCAGGTTTGCATTGTGCCGCATGGATGAATAGTTTCGCAGGCTTGCATAGTGCCGCATGGATGAGTAGTGCTTTGCATAGTACCGCAGGCTTGTATAGTGCCGCATGGCTTGTATAGTACCGTATAGTGCCTATTTTGGCTGTTTTTGGCTGTTTTATGCCCTATTTGGCTTATTTATGGCCAGAATTTCTTTCAACTCCCAATATAAAGTTATAGATCTTTGTCTTGGCTTCAAGAATCTTCTTGTTTCACTTTAACTGGAGTTCATATGTGATTGATAACTTCAATCATAGTTTTGATCTTTTGGAATGTTTTTTGTACTTGACATTTTGAGGTTTTTTTCGACTGCAATAAATTTTTTTAACATAATTTGATGATCTAGTATAGTTAGAAAATGATTGTACACCCTTTGTACACCTAACACGAGCACAGATTCAATTATTATTTTTATGCCAATTAGTTACTTTTACTTATCCCTTCTCACATGTCAGGATATGTCTTTCCTTTCGAATATTTCTTATGTGATATGATATGTGTTTCCATACTTTTTTGGATTATTATACTTTACAATTTATGCCATGTTTAGAATTTTTTTATAGTGACCCATTGTGGTGCACTCATGATTTATGCATTTTCTTTGCTTTACATGATAGTGACCCGTCGGGGTGCACTCTTGAACATGTCTTTCTTTGCTTTACATGATAGTGATCCGTTGTGGTGCACTCTTGAACATGTTTTTCTTTGCTTACATGATAGTGGCCCGTAGAGGCGCACTCTTGACAAGTACCCTTAACATGATAACTCTTGATAGTGGTCCGTTGTGGCGCTCTCTTGATATGACAAGTAAACCTAACATGACATGCTTAATCAAGATGTTATTGCGACGGCTATTCTCCTTGCTAATACAACTCTTTTGGACACCGTGGTTGAATGTATTATGTATGAGTGAACAAGCTACATGTCTCATCTGCATCATGTTTAGGACATGAATTCCTGGTTACCACGGTCAGAAATTCATACTGATTCTGACTAGGTTAATGACTAGATTGATCAAGTAGTTTATATAGAGAGATGTTTCCAGTTACAAGCGATCCCGTTATCTGGACGTCTTGAGTGGACTTGTAGCCTGCCGTCGAGTATGACACATTTCCAGCCCACTGTCATGTGGGGTACTTCTTGAAATAAGTAATATGCACACTGTCATGTGTTGCACCCCCATGTCACCTAATAACTCTCTTAGGGTACATTTGTCTCATGGGCGATGTATCCACTATAACTCTTGTAACTTGCGTCTGAATAACCTGGATAGCTGCAGGATTATGACTGTGGAAACATCTCATTGTATCTTGTTAGTAACTAGGCTTGTGATAACCCTAGTTAGTTACTGTATCAAGCCGTACTCGTTGCTTGGCCGTATTTGATGGATGGAGTCAGTCCAGTCTAGTTTTGTCTAGGCCGTGTATGTATGTTTATTTCAGTACATCATTATTTTTGTTTTACTTTTGTCGATAAATAATTAGAGACGAAGTTCTGTTCAGGAGAAAGGTTACAACCCCGGTCCTTGTTTGGTTTACGGGTTGTAACTTGGCTTCTAAAATAGCTCCCAAGTCATCTTATCATTGTCGTTCTATAATTATCACAGGCTTTCATGCCCTAATTACATAACATGCTCACAAGTCTCAGTTATCTAACATGCTCACATGTTCCACTTACCGTAGATGTTTGCATGTACCATTTTTTTTACATGGTTTAGCTAGGTCACAAGTTCTCTGTATAATTCACAAGTCCACAGTTTACATTATGTCACATGTTGATTATTTTATGCTCCAAGATTCTTTACTTATTGTCTTTCTAGGTTCGGGATAAGTGCATTGGTAGTGCACGAGTCTCGATCTGCTTTTACTTAATTATATCTCTAACTATTGCTATGTTAGCTATTGCTGATTTTAGTCAATAGCTTGGCTTTCTCGGTGGTACTTGCTATTTGGGGTCTGACCCCACTGGTTTTGTTTGGCCAGATCTGATAGAGGAGCCCAGAGGATCTTCCGTACCATCTACTCGACGGTGACCATCCGGAGCACCAGAGGACCTGAGTGGGTTTCTTGCTTCATTCTCCCACTTGATATGTACATTATTCTTTTGTGGCGTTTAGCCTCCGAGCACGTGTTTAGCTCGTGTTTTAGTTCTTGATATTTAGCCTACGGGCCTAAACATAATGTGCGTATTCTAGATTATAGCTAGAGCTTATCATATACGACTATTACTCTGGTTAGTTCTCTCTTTTGTATTACTAGCTTCATGATCATCCATGTATAAATGGTTTGGGATGCTTTACTATTGTATGTCTGTTGATTACACTTCTTGCTCCTTGTATAATTGCATGTGATTGAGATACCTAGGATTGTTTAACCTAGGATCGACTGTTGGCTTGTAGAAGTAATCCCCATATCTTGACAGCTTATAACGTGATTTCAGAGTACTGGCGTACTTTGGTATTACGTAGTTAGCCTTGTCTGTCCCCACTTGCTAGTATTCTGGTTCTGGGACGTGACATAGGTTTTAGTGGTGGGCCATGCAAGGTCTGATTTATCAGATATGTGGGGGTTACTAATGTTTAGTTATCTCAGTCATAATTATCCTTTATTGATATCCTTCGTTTTATTCTCTATCTCTGATCCTTTGACTTGATATCTGCCTTGATCGTTGATCTCTCATGTTCTCTCGATTTGATCCTTGTGTCCTTTAACTTTTAGGGACACTGATTATAATCCTTTCGATTACCTTGTTTGGGTTCTGCCGATGGCAGTTCAGCAATCTTCTGTTAGGCCAGTTATGGAGGATCAGTCTCAGCATTCAGATAGAGAGTCGAAAGTTGACTCAAGGGCAGAGATGTAAGTCAATCCCGGTCAGCCAGCTGTGCCAATACAGTCAGCAGTCCGAACGGAGGTAGTTCCAGATCAGCCTGATGTACCTGCACTCATAGGAATTATTAAGGAAATGATGGAGTCACAACAACGACGAGATCTCGTTCTCCAGCAGAGTATCCAGATTCAGTTATGACCTTTGGGTTTGTGTTTCAGCAGCAGGCCAGGTAGCGGCAGTATATCTTGGGTTCTTGTCGACGACCTTGTATTCTATCTATATGTATAGTACAATGGTTGGTTTGACTTATTCGATGAGTGAATGTGAGTTTCTCATCCCACTCTTCTGTCTTCATATCTTGAGATACCTGATATCTATCGCATATCTCGACTACGACGATACGTCCTGGGTAGAGTCCTGTCTTAGACTACGTCATTGGTACCGACTTACTTTGAGACTTGACTTTATCCATTTTGGAGTCAGTGTAGGCCAGCGAGGATGTTGGTCCCTACTCAACTGACTCAGGAGACATAATTATTCATATGCCTCCAACCCTTCTTGATTGTGGTTGTGTTATTGCTTACGCATTTATTTAGATTACTGTTGTCTTCATTTATTCCTTATGCATTTATTTAGATTACTATTGCCTTCATTTATTGCTTACGCATTTATTTATATTACTGTTGCCTTCAATTACTTATATGCCATGCTTCGTTTTACGGAGATAGTTGTATTTTCTTGAGCTTTTGTTTTGGTTATCTTGCTCGACTAGCTTTAGGAAATTCTGAGGACGGAATTTTTCTAAAGATGGGAGAGTTGTGAGACTCATCTCATTGTATCGGTATTTATATACCGATACATATTTTTGTACTGTGTTTTGTATTTTCTTGATTTTTGGAACACTTTAAATTTTTTCCAACTTAAAGATTTTCTTCCTGAACGGTATACCGCCAGTATACCAATGTATATTGACGGCATGCCTGTCACTCTCATTTTCTATTATACGTATTTTCAGTACGTATACAGAATTCTGGCCCTAGTCAGGTGACCCATATTTTGACTTGTCTTCTTAGCCTTGCTTTGGTTTAATTTTGAATTGGTTTAATTTGGTTTGGTTCAACTTGGCATGACTTGGTTTGGGTTGGTCTTAGATGAGAAGGATTTTATATAAAAACGAACTTCTCTCTCTCTCTCTCTCTCTCTCTCTCTCTCTCTCTCTCTCTCTCTCCTCTCCATTATTTTCATTCTCTTCATCCTCTTCCTCTTCATTTTCTTCTCCAACCTATGGCAAGTACATCTTGACAAATGTTGGACAAATGATATTTTGTTTGTTCTAAACTCTTCCTTACATGATTCTAAGCATCTTTAGAACTTGGCATTTTTTATTTTGGTGGATAAATTCTTGTAGATCTAAGTTTACTTTATTTTTTTGGTTTTCTTGGATTTTGATCTATCAAACTTACTTGTTTTCGAAAACTAATTGTTCCACGTGGTAGAGAATTTGATTCTACACAATTTTGACCTTTGAAAAGTTAGATTTTGACTTGTTTTGAGAAAGTTATGGCCAAAATAATATTTAGACATCTTCTATGTTCATCTGTCCTGGTTCTGGCAGGAACGATGAATAGTGGCGCAGGCTTGAATAGTGCCGCAGGCTTGAATAGTGCCACATGGATGAATAGTGCCACATGGATGAATAGTACCACAGGCTTGCATAGTACCGCATGGATGAATAGTGCCGCAGGCTTGCATAGTACGGCAGGCTTGTATAGTGCCGTAGGCTTGCATAGTGCCTATTTTGGCAGTTTTTGGATATTTTATGTCTTATTTGGCTGATTTGTGCCAGAATTTCTCCCATCTCCCAAAATAAAAGTTGTAAATCTTTGTCTTGGCTTCAAAAATCTTTTTGTTTCACTTTAACTGGAGTTCATATGCGATTGATAACTTTAATCATAGTTTTGATCTTTTGGCATGTTTTCTGTACTTGAAGTTTTGAGGTTTCTTTGACTACAATAAATTTTTTAACATGATTTGATGATCTTGTACAGTTAGAAAATGATTGTACACCCTTTGTACACCTAACACGAGCACAGATTCAATTATTATTTTTATGCCAATTAGTTACTTTTACTTATCCCTTCTCACATGTCAGGATATGTCTTTCCTTTCGAATATTTCTTATGTGATATGATATGTGTTTCCATGCTTTTCCGAATTTATTGTACTTTATAATTTATGACATGTTTAGAATTTCTTTATAGTGACCCGTTGTGGTGCACTCATGATTTATGCCTTTTCTTTGCTTTATTTGATAGTGACCCGTAGGGATGCACTCTTGAACATGTCTTTCTTTGCTTTACATGATAGTGACCCGTTGTGGTGCACTCTTGAACATGTCTTTCTTTGCTTACATGATAGTGGCCCGTAGAGGCGCACTCTTGACTAGTACCCTTAACATGATAACTCTTGATAGTGGTCCGTTGTGGCGCACTATTGATATGACAAGTAAACCTAACATGACATGTTTAATCAAGATGCCGTTGCGACGGATATTCTCCTTGCTAATACAACTCTTTTGGATACCGTGGTTGAATGTATTGTGTATGAGTGAACAAACTACATGTCTCGTCTACATCATGTCTAGGACATGAATTCCTGGTTACCCCGATCAAAAATTCATACTGAATCTGACTAGATTAATGACTAGATTGATCAAGTAGTTCATATAGAGAGATGTTTCCAGTTACAGGCGATCCCGTTATCTGGGCGCCTTGAGTGGACTTGTAGGTTGTCGTCGAGTAGGGTACATTTTCAGTTGGGCATTTCTTGAAACAAGTAATATGCACACTGTCATGTGTTGCACCCCCAAGTCACCTAATTACTCTCTTAGGGGGCGTTTGGTACGCGATATTTTTTTATTCCCGAAAAAATTTAAGATGGGAATCTATTACCACGTTTGTTTGGCTTATAAAAATTTATTCCCGAAAATTATAAATACCCGGGTAAATAGTTTACCCACAAAACATGGGAATTATATCCCTTGAGAATAGGTGGATATTTTTTCTTTTGTCCGAGCAAAAAAAAATTGTCTTACATTTTTTTCTTTTTTGATCAATTTTGATTAGTTTCGAACATTTTTTTTCTTTTTTTGTCGTTTTTATGGCTTTTTTTGTCATTTTTTGTCGTTTTTACCAATTTTTTGACGTTTTTAGCGATATTTTGTCATTTTTACCCTTTTTTGTCTTTTTGTCACTTTTAGATTATTTTTTGTCGTTTTTACCCAATTTTTGTCCTTTTTGTCGCTTTTTGTCAATTTTTGTCGTTTTAAGCAATTTTTTGTCGTTTTTGTCGCTTTTTTGGTCATTTTTACTGATTTTATGTCGTTTTTTATCATTTTTGTCGCTTTTACCGATTTTTTGTCGTTTTGTCGCTTTTTGGTTATTTTTTTTCGTTTTAACCAATTTTTTATCGTTTTAACCGATTTTTTTTCTTTTTTGTTGTTTTTATCGATTATTTTTTGTTTTTGTCGCTTTTTGGTTATTTTTTGTCGTTTTAACCGATTTTTTGTTGTTTTTAACCATTTTTTTTCGTTTTTAACCGATTTTTTATCATTTATTATCGTTTTTATCCGATTTTTTATTTTTTTGTCATTTTTACCGCATTTTGGTTTTTTTGTCATTTTTACCGAATTTATGTCGTTTTTTGTCGTGTTTTGGTTATTTTTGTCGTTTTTACCCTTTTTTTTGTTATTTTTTGTCGTTTATACATTTTTGTCGCTTTTTGGTCATTTTTGTCGTTTTAAACCGATTTTTTGTCATTTTTTATCGTTTTTGTCGTTTTTTGTTATTTTGTCGTTTTTACCGATTTTTTGTCGTTTTTACCATTTTTTCGTTTTATCGATTTTTTGTCGTTTTTACCCTTTTTATATTTGTCATTTTTTCGTTATTATTATTTTTATTTTTTTCCCGGGAATATTTATATTGTCACCAAACATAGGAATGTAATTTTCCAGGGAATTTGATTCCCGGGAATATAGAATTCCCGACTATATAGTATTACGTATACCAAACGTCCCCTTAGGGTATATTTGTGTCCTAGACAATGTATCCACTATAATTTTTGTAACTTGCGTCTGGATAACCTGGATAGCTGCAGGACTTGTGACTATAGGAACATCTCATTGCATCGTGTTAGTAACTAGGCATGTGATAACCCTAGTTAGTTAATGTATCAAGCCGTACTCATTGCTTGGCCGTGTTTGATGGATGGAGTCAGTCCAGTCTAGTCTAGTTTTGTCTAGGCAGTGTCCGTATGTTTATTTCAGTACATCATTATTTAAGCTTTACTTTTGTCGATAAATGATTAGAGACGAAGTTCTATTCAGGAGAAAGGTTACAACCCCGGTCCTTGTTTGATTTTCGGATTGTAACTTGGCTTCGGAATAGCTCCCAAGTCATCTAATCATTGTCGTTCTATAATTATCATAGGCTCTCATGCCCTAGTTACATAACTTGCTCACAAGTCTCAGTTATCTAACATGCTCACAAATTCCACTTACCGTACATGTTCGCATGTACCATTTCTCTTACATGGTTTAGCTATGTCACAAGTACTTTGTTTAATTCACAAGTCCACAGTTTACATTATGTCACATGTTAATTACTTTATGTTCTAAGATGATTTACTTATTGTCTTTCTATGTTCGGGATAAGTGCATTGGTAGTGCACGAGTCTCGATCTGCTTTTACTTAATTATATCTGTAACTATTGCTATGTTAGCTATTGCTGGTTTTAGTCCATAGTTTGGCTTCCTTTGTGGTACTTGCTATTTGGGGTCTGACCCCACAGGTTTTGTTCGGCCAGATCTTATAGAGGAGCCCAGAGGATCTTCCGTACCATCTACTCGACGGTTTCCATCCGGAGTACCAGAGTACCTGAGTGGGTTTCTTGCTTCATTCTCCCACTTGATATGGACATTATTCTTTTGTGGCGTTTAGCCTCCGAGCACGTGTTTAGCTCGTGTTTTGGTTCTTGATATTTAGCCTACGGGCCTAAACATAATGTGCGTATTCTATACTATAGCTAGAGTTTATCATGTATGACTATTACTCTGGCTAGTTCTCTCTTTTGTATTACTAGCTTCATGATCATCCATGTATTAATGGTTTGGGACGCTTTACAATTGTATGTCTGATGATCATACTTCTTGCTCCTTGTATAATTGCCTGTGATTGAGATACCTATGATTGTTTAACCTAGGATCGACTGTTTGCTTGTAGAAGTAACCCACATATCTTGACAGCTTATATGTGATTTTAGATAACTGGCTTAATTTGTTATTACGTAGCTGGCCTTGCCCGTCTCCACTTGCTAGTATTCTGGTTATGGGACGTGACAGCATGTGCATAGTAGACTCAAAATAGGTCAAAATTATATATTGGGTCGATTTGGTTGGATTGATGTTGTAAGCCCCCTGAATTTCAGGGTTTATTTTTATTTTTCTGAATAAATTATTTTCAATAAATGTTTTATTATTTAATTGTTTAGATCATTATTGTACCTTTCCGTGACTTTGACTTCTGGAGCGTCAGGGAAGCCAATCTCTGTAAACTCTCTTTATGGGTTTTGAAGTAGACAAGATGTAAGCCCCCTGAATTTCCAGGATTTATTTTCAAATTTTCCAAATAATTTATTCTCGATGATTAATTTTGATTTAATTAATTTTGATCATTAAATGCTCTTTACCGTGACTTGGATTTCTAGAGCATCAGGGAGGCCAGTCTCTGGAAACTTTCTTCTTGAAGTTTGTAGTAGACGAGAATATCTTCATGTTGATATAACGTGTCCCACTCGAACTTGCTCCCTTGTACTCTTTTTGCTTCGCGCAAGTTCGGGTCAATTTAGACCATTTAATTATTAATTGAATTCCCACTCTTTTCCTTGATCATCATATGCACGTTACCGTGACTTTTAATTTAGGAGCACCAGACCAGTCGTTTTCTCAGAACCAACTTGTCATGCCTGATCTACTCGAGACGCTCTTCACCCATGACCTTCGTGTCCCACTCAGACACTCCATTTTGTGCTCTATTTCCTTCGCACAACTTTCGGGTCAATTTAGGCCGATTAATTATCTACCGTGAAACCTGATTTAATTTCCAATTTAATTTCGGGACCCGACATCGATCCAATCCAGTCGACCCAATATATGGCCCTGGCCTGTTTTGAGTCTACTATGCACGTGCCACTTGCATGCCATAGATTGGATCTCTCTTGTGCTCCCATTCCATCCGTAATTTTAATTGGTTTAATTTATTATTTTAATTAAATTTTGGTCCCAAGCTTGTCCAAACTTGGCCCAACACTCAACCAAATTGGGTGCAACCCCTGTCATGACTACCCATGCATCTCACTATTGTATTTGCCTTCTTTCCTACTCAAACTATATATTTCTCTCTCCTTATATATATATATATATATATATATATATATATATATATATATATATATTTTTATATATATATATATATATTATATATATATATATATATATATATATATATATATATATATATATACATATAATATATATACACATATATAAATATCATCCCTCTCTCTCTTCACTCCTACACACAAACACAAACACACCCCTCCCCATCACAGCACACCCACTCCCCTCTCACATCAGCCGACTTCTCTCTCTCTATTCATTTTTTCTTTCTATTTCCCTCTTTTTTTAATAACTCACATATCTCTCTCTCACTCACATCTCTCTCAAACTCTCATTTTTTCTTCTACTACACAGCAGCTCCTCCATCCCGACAGCCCCATGGCCGACCCCCCTCATCATCATCATCTCCATCCTCCTCATCCCGAGCTTACTCTCCTCCTCCTCACTTCACCATTCTCTACTTCCCCATCAAAACCTCCACGCACCACCACCATCATAGTCGAACACCACCCCATCATCACCTCAACACCACCACCTCCACCATTAAACCGCCGCCACCACCATCTCCGACATGCCCCCCGCCCACCTCGTCGGGCCGCCGTACGCACAGCCATGTGCTGCACAGCAGCGCAGCAAGCCGCAGTAGCAGCGCACACAGTGCGCGCGTCCGCGGGCCGCCGTCGCGCGCCGCCGTGCCGCCCCACGGTACTGCCGCCGGCCGTCGTCGCCGTGGCCAGCCACCTCTGGCCCGTGCGCACCCTCCGGCGAACCCCCGTAGGCAGCGCCTTCCTCCCCGGCGTGACGCACGCGGGATGAAGGCTGAAAGTTCACTCCGGGACAGCGACTTCGTACGTGTTTTCTGGACAATCAGACCGTTGGATCGACGATTTCTTTGCTCCGTTACAATCTCGGTATATAGCCCTTCACTCCCCTGAAATTTTACCCGTTAATTTCATCGTTTGATACATCAAAATCGGCCACCAAGTTGACCGTTTAAATTGTGTAATTTTTGGACAGTTTTGTGAAGCCAACTTCGTCGGTTCGTATCTCCTCCATCGCAGCTCCGTCTGGCGTGCTACCAGTTCCTATGCGAAGCTGGTATAACCCTCTTCCTATCCCTCCAGTTTCGTTTCATTGTGAGCACGTTTGATTGCTTGAATTCGATGCCAAATTTGGCCGTCCGAATTCGTAATTTTCAACTTGTAAAATTCTATTTTTGAATCCGGGACTCCGGATCTAATTTCTGACACCACCAGTAGACTCGTGGCGTCGTTCTGGCACGTTTTCATATAAAGTTTGTTAGATTTGGAGGACGTGAGCCCTGGCACGTATTTCGGTACAAAGTGGACCCCATAGTCCGGGTTAACGGAACTTTTTGACGTTGGCTCATCGGAATCCAATTTCGGATATACCGTTGAGTTCGTATCGTCATTCTGGACTCGTTGACATATAATTTGCTAGGTTTTAGTGGACATTGGTTCTGGCACGCATTTCGGTACAAGTCGGATACCAATATCCGGGTCAACGGGTCATTTTGAGTTCGGCTCATCGGAATCCAATTCCGGATATACCGTTGAGTTCGTATCGTCATTCTGGACTCATTGACATATAATTTGCTAGGTTTTAGTGGACATTGATTTCGGCACGCATTTCGGTACAAGTCGGATACCAATATCCGGGTCAACGGGTCATTTTGAGTTCGGCTCATCGGAATCCAATTTCGGATATGCCGTTGAGTTCGTAACGTCATTCTGGACTCGTTGACATATAATTTGCTAGATTTTAGTGGACATTGGTTCCGACACGCATTTCGGTGCAAGTCGGATACCAATATCCGGGTCAACGGGTCATTTTGAGTTCGGCTCATCGGAATCCAATTCCGGATATACCGTTGGGTTCGTATTGTTATTCTGGATTCGTGGACATATAATTTGTTATGTTTAGTAAATTAGTATTCTTGCACGTTTTTCGGTGCAAAGCGGGTCCGGTACGGACACCGTTTTGACCCGAAATTACCTTTTTGCCTCTGTGTCCAAATTGAATTTATGGATAGGCTATCCTAGCTGATTTGACCATTCTGGACACGTTGGTGATGTTGGTTTCACCATCCAACAACATCTGTAGGTTTTACCCTATTATTATTATAATCTTTCTCCTTTTGTGGTATTTTGAGATTCATCGATTCCAGTGATTTCACAATCACTGAAATTGATGTGTTGACCCTGTAGATGTTTATAGAGACTAGCCTTGACCCTGTTTGACCATGGTTGACTGCTTTGACTGAACGTCGAAGTAGAGTCAACATTTGACCTAGTTGGACCCAATTTATGTACTTTGTGTACATTCTCTGATAACTTTTTCCCAATTTATGATAACTGTTATGATTCATGTACTTTGTGTAGATATGCTTATTCCTGACACATGGTTCTCACGGATTGGTATTCCTGGATCTCGACGAGAGATGTTGCTCCTTGTTAGCTTGGGATGTATTGTGCAAGCTCCCTTGTAGCTCTTGCACAATATATGGTCACTGATTCTAGAGAAGACTTGCTCCCTTCTCATAGAATCCCGTGCAGTGACGTGTCCTGTTTGGATCCATTCTACCAGTTGGGGTGGGGGAGTAGTAGCGTATTCCTGTGATCAAATCCATCTTGTATTCTTGAACAGTGTTAGTCATATATCGCACTTATGACTAGCCATGCCAGTTACTTACAGGTGCCCAAGCCGATCACAAGTTGAAACTACTACTCACACATATTGGATAGATGGCTTACCCTGATTTGTGTACATACCATGATCAGTTCTACTTTTCTGTTCTAGCTCTAGCTCTACAGCTTACCATGCTATGATACATATATGTACACTCCATGATTTCATTGTATATGCTCTATTTACAGTCTTATGGCTTTTATTCTATCTTGAGATCTGTTATGAGATATATGTACTCGTTCCATCCTGACTGGATATGTTGACAAAATTTTAGGAGTAGTTGTGCCCTCAATATTGGACTTCATGATGTTGCTATCTGAGGTGGATCTCACTATTCTTCTATGTGAGTTGCCTGGTAGTTATCCTTAGTTAGTCTTGTTGTTCCTTCTTTATTTTTCTGTCTTATGATCCTTAAAGATTCTAGTTGTTCTAGTAATATTGTTATTATTTCTTGTCTTATCTTCCTTAGTTTTCGTGATGTGACATGAGTATATTTCTAGTTATGGATCTTTAGATGTAGTAGTTAGTATCGGGTACTTGACAGCTTTCTACCGCCGATACTGCGACGTAGGCTGGGCGTAGCCCACGTATTCGTACCCGTATATCCGGGTGCGGGTCGTGACACAAAACTATCTTCGTTTTGATATATCCTGTCCCACTTGAACTCGTTCCCTTGTGCTCTTTTTGTATCGCACAACTTCGGGTCAACTTAGACCAATTAATCGTTGAATAATTATTCCCACTTTTATCTTTGATCATCGTTTGCACGTTACCGTGACTTTTAATTTAGGAGCACGAGACCAGTCGTTTTCTCAGAACCAACTTCTCATGAATGATCTACTCGAGACGCTCTTCACCCATGACCTTCGTGTTCCACTCAGACACTCCATTTTGTGCTTCATTTTCTTCACACAACTTTCGGGTCAATTTAGGCCGATTTATTTCCTACCGTGAAACCTGATCTAATTTCCAATTTAATTTTGGGACCCGACATCGATCCAACCTAGTCGACCCAAAGTATGGACGTGGCCCATATGAAGCCTACGACCCACATGACGCTTGTGTCCCATTTATTGGAGTCCCCGCATGTTATTTATTTATCCATGATTATAAATATCCATTTTAATTCAATTATTGCACCATGTCCGATCTTGACCCAACCCGGCTCGACCGAACCCGAACCCAAGCTCCATAGTGTACTCCCATGGCTACACAAATATCCCATACAATATTTCTCTTCCCTATTTTAAATATCTCTTTCTTTTCTATAAATATCTTTCCTTTTTTTATAATATATATAATATATTATATATATTATATGTATACACATATCTCTCTTTCTCTCTCTTCATTATGTACACCTCACCCCCCCATAACAGCACCCTCTCCTTGTGGCTGACCTCCCTCTCTCTCATCTCATACATCTCTCTCTATCTCTCTTTTTAAATATCTACTCTCATACACTCTCTTTATATACATACACACACACAAATTTCTCTCTCTCTCTCTCAACAAACAAACACACCCCTACTCCACCACCACAGCCACCCTCACGTACACCACCACCACCACCATGAGCAAAACCACCACCTCCTCCCTCTCCTCCTACTTCTCCTCCTCCACTCCATCTTCATCACCACTACCACTCCCACCTTCACCATCATCAACACCATCTCCATCACCATTATCATTCACACCACCACCACCATAGCCTTCACCATCACTTCCACCCACCGCCGCCGCCGTCGGCGTGCCACCCGCCGTGCCCTGGCCTGGCTCCCCCTCCAACAGCGCTGCGACAGCAGCAGCAAGCAAACGTGAGCGCTGGCAGCAGCAGCGTGCGCACAGCCGTGCGCGCGCCGCCGGCCACGCGCCACCGCATGGCCACCGGCCACCAGCGAGACCCCCCTAGCGCGCGCACCTCCGGCGAGCGACCCCCTGTCCAGCACCGTCCTCCCAGACGTGTGAAACACACGATTCGTGCGTTTTGAACGAAATCCCGTCGGCGCGCGCGAGTTTTGAACTCGGAAATGGCGCTTCGTCGCAGCGACTTCGCATACGTTTTTCGAGAGATCCGACCGTTGGATCGGTGAACTCCTTGCTCCGTCTCAATATCGGTATATAGCACTTCACTCTCCTCACTTTTCGTCCATTAATTTCGTCGTTTGATACCTTAAAACTGGCCACCAAGTTGACGTTTTAAATTGAACTGTTTTTGGACAATTTCGTGGAGCCGACTTCGTCAGCTCGTAACTCCGCCATCGTAGCTCAGGTTGGGGCGCTACCAGTTCCTGTGCGCATCTGGTATAACCCTCTTCCTACCTCCTTTAAGTTTCGTTTTATTATAAGCACGTTTGGTTGGTCGAATTCGACGCCAAAGTTGGTCGTCCGAATTCTTTAATTTGCACTTGTTAAATTCCATTTTTGAACCCGGGACTCCGGATTCAATTTCTGACACCACCAGTAGACTCGTGGCGTCGTTCTGGCATGTTTTCATACAAAATTTGCTTGATTTGGAGAACGTGGGCCCTAGAACGCATTTCGGTGCAAAACGGGTCCCACATTTCGAGTCAACGGGTCACTTTGAGATCGGCTCATCGGAATCCAATTCTGGATATACCGTTGAGTTCGTATCGTCATTCTGGACTCGTTAACATATAATTTGCTGAGTTTTGAAGACATTTGCTCTGGCACGCATTTCGGTACAAACCGGATTCCAAGTGTCCGTGTTAACGTATCATTTTGATATCGGCACATCGAAATTCCATTTCGGACATACCGTTGGGTTCGTATCATCATTCTGGATTCGTGGACATATAATTTGCTAGGTTTTGTAGACTTCTATCCCGACATGTTTTTCGGTGCAAAGTGTGTCCAACGGCGGACATCATTTTGACCCGAAATTACCGTTTTGTCCCTGTGTCTAAATTGGACTTATGGGTAGGCTATCCTAGCTAATTTGAGTGTTCTGGACATGTTGGCGATATTTATTTTATCATCCGACAACATCTGTAGATTTTGCTTATGAATTATACTTAATTTATAATTAAATATTTTTCCAGAAATTGTTACTTTCTGTTTTTGAATTTTTATATATATTTTAATTGATGTAAAAATCTGGAAAAAATTGTATTTAAATACTATATTAATTTAGCTAATTTATTATAATTTTTCCAGCATTTAATAAGTACTTTTGGTATTTTATAAAAATAGGAAAACAGAACTCATTTTTAGTATATTTATGTTTGCTGATTTTTAATAAATATTTATGAAGGTTTATAAATTCCAGAAAAATTAGTATAAATTTCTATAATTAACAAGGATCATTTTGGTACTTTATTTTATATATATTTGAGCTTTTTGTCTATCTCAAAAATTGTTGGAACACAGTGTACAATTTGATTTATTTATTGAGTAGTTACGACTTTCAATATTTTGTGTTGTTTTGAGTTATAGACATATTGGACCTCACCCCGCACTAGTGTAAAGACCCTAGAAAGTTAGTTTGGATATAGTGTCACTCCATATTAGACTTTTATGCTAGGTCCCCACTTGGCTAGTATCCAGTTAGGAGTCGTGTCATACTACTAGTGTAATCTTGAACATAACTTAGAGGTTGAGTTTGTATATCATTATTGACAGGACATCAGGCATCTATATCTTCGTACTAGTATTATTGCTTTGCTCGAGGCAAGTACATCTACAAACTCATTTACTGTCTTTTAATGCTAGAACATGTGTTAACCCTGTTAAAATACTGATCATTGAGGTAGCAAGTTAAAATCTTCACATGTTGTATTACTTTCAGTACCGACCATGCTTAGGACAGTTCTTATATCTTCACATGCTTCTTACTGGTTCTCAGTACATGTTTCACTATGCTTTATACTGCTCTGAGTATTCACATGTTTTATACTGATCCCAGTACCCACCATGCTTATACTACTCCCAGTATCTTTCACATTTTTTATACTGTTCTCGTATCACTCACATGTTAATAAAAACGGGTTAAGAAAAAACTGTTAGTAGTGTACGTGATCATGACCCCCTTCTCCGTATGTATTTACAGAGCACCGTTATATACTATATGTATCCGTGTCGTATGTCTAGTCTCGTATTTGTGTATGGATGTACACCGATGCTGTTAAGTGTACGTATGTACACTTCAGAAAATTGATATGTACCACTGTACATCCTATTTTACCTATTGACTGATCACTCACCTACTACAGTTTTAAACTTTAAAATGAATATGTATTGTCATGATAGACTATGAGATATGCCATGTTCCCTGTGTTACTATGATACTGTGATCCCAGTTGTACCATGAGGCCATGTTTCCAGTATTTCCTGTTTTATAGACTTATCACACCATGTTTCTTGTTGTACATCTCTTTCATTATATAATCAGTACTTTAGTTGTAGAGGTTGTACTTGCTCCCGTCCTGACAGGATAACGTTGTAAGTTCACATTTCAAGGAGGAAATGCTATGTGTTACATATTATGGCACTGATTTTGAGGACCTGGCCTTAGCTCCAGAAGAGGCCCCAGCGGGGAACCTTGCTTAGATATTTTCATGTGTTTTGAGACTTAGATTTTGGTCTGTACTTATATTTAGATACTGGACTTTGTCTCCAGTTAGATACTTATAAAGTGTATTATTAAGTCTGTGCTTATGTTACCTTCGCTTATAGATGTTGTGTTGTGATGAACTTTAAATATGATTTTAGAACTGTTAGCTGCTTAGATCCTTTATTGTCTATTCTTAGAACAGCTTACTACGCTTTGACCAAGCGTAGGCTGGACATGCCTCGGCCCGGCCCAACAATTTGGATAACGGGTCGTGACAGATGTCGATCTCCGAAATTAAATTGTAAGTTTGGTCAAGTCTTTCGGTATATGGTCAAATGGCCTAAATTGACCAGCAGGTTTTGCGATGTAAATATAATATAAAGGAACAAGTTTGAGTGGGACATGATATATCAAAACGAAGATAATCATGTCTACTGCAAAACTCATGAGGAAGTCCTGAGAGATTGACAACCTTGGCGCTCAAAAAATTAAAGTCACGGAAAGGTATATTTAATAATCAAACTAATTATAATAAAATTATTTATGGAAAATAATTAATTTAAATTTTTTTTAAAAGAGCTCCAAAATTCAGGGGGTTCACATAGACCCTTCACAAGTCATCAACCACGTCTATCCATTCTTGAAAACCATATCTCCAAATCTTTTATTTCAATTCTCTACTGGACAATGCTAAGTTCGGGTCACTCTTCCGGAGCTGTGTGCAGCGACGGAAAGCCGTTATCACGGTGGTTTTACCTCTAGAAGAATTCGAGAATAAATTTGTACATAGATCTCGAATAATCTTTTAGACAGTGTTTTTGTACGACTTTTTCAGAAGCCGGTAACTCTAGCCTCTAAATATTTATTTTGTTCTTCCTAGCTACAGAAAAATAAAAAAATATTTTCTAACAGTATATATAACACGAAAATAAAGAACTCAACAACATATATCCATTAGACATCAACTCATCTCAGGCATACTTCACAGACGCGGCGAGCAGATGATGATCTATTCTCACTTAGCACAATACGTGTCCAGCTCTAACGACACGCGCGGACACCTGTACGTATCACATGAGCTTCGTTAGCATATATAGAACTAGCTCTTTGCAACCTAAGCGCGACGTTTGTCTCGACACGAATATGTCGTCCACGTAGTTGCCATGCAGGACGACACTAGTCGCCGCACCTCCACTTCCCACCAACTCCGCAACCTCTTCTCTCGCTATAAATAAAGCCTCTCGATCCTCTCACTCGCACTCACTCATCACCTGCTCAAATAAGCAATGGCAACCAAGTGCTTTCTTCTTCTGCTCCTCTCTGTGTTGCTCCTATCGACCACCTCAGCCCTCTCCACTCGCCGAGAGGACGAGCGGGAGCTGCAGCAATGCAAGCAGCAGTGCCTGCAGCAGCCCCACTATGACCAGGGCATGAGGCGGCAGTGCGAGCAGCAGTGCGAGGAGCGCCAGACGGAGCGCGAACAAGGCAGCGAGTCCCACCGAAGGGATCCGGAGCGGCGCTTCGAGCAGTGCCAGCAGCACTGCCGCCGACAGGAGGGGCAGCAAGGCCAGCAACAACAGTGGCAGTGCGAGGAAGTGTGCCGTGAACGCTACGAGGAAGAAAGGCGCGAGCAAGAGGGGGGAGGACAAGGCCGCGACTCCCAGCGGAGGGAGCCGGAAGAGCGCTTTGAGGAGTGCAGGCAGCAGTGCCGCCAGGAGCGCCATCGCCAGGAGCAATGCGAGCAAGGGTGCCGCGAACGCTACGAGGAAGAAAGACGCGAGCAAGAGGGGGGCGGACAAGGCCGCGACTCCCAGCGGAGGGACCCGGAAAAGCGCTTAGAGGAGTGCAGGCAGCAGTGCCGCCAGGAGCGCCATCGCCAGGAGCAGTGCGAGCAAGGGTGCCGCGAACGCTACGAGGAAGAAAGGCGCGAGCACGAGGGGGGCGGACAAGGCCGCGACTCCCACCGGAGGGACCCGGAAGAGCGCTTCGAGGAGTGCAGGCAGCAGTGCCGCCGCCAGGGACAGCGAGGCCAGGAACAAGAACAGTGGCAGTGCGAGCAACAGTGCCGCGAGCGGTATGAAGAGCAAAGGCGCGAACAAGGCCGCGACTCCCACCGGGGCGATCCGGAGCAGCGCTTGGAGGAGTGCCAGGAGCAGTGCCGCCGCCAGGAGCAGCGGGGCCAGCAACAGAAGCGGCAGTGCGAGCAAGAGTGTCGCGAGCGGTACGAGGAAGAGAGGGAACAAGGCCGCGGCGGCTCTCGCGGACGCGATCCCGACCAGAAGCTGGAGGAGTGCAGGCAGCAGTGCGGGCAGCAAGGACGAGGACAGAAGTCCAAGTGCGAGCGCAGGTGCGAGGAGAAGTACCAGCAAGAGAGGCAAGGAGGCGGACGCGGACGCGGACCGATTGAGTCCATTCTGGATTTTGCCGGCTTTTAAGTAAGCCAAGCAAACCAGCTCTCTCGAGGACTCTCGTGTGTGTATGTACATACGTATGTATGAGAGGGATCGTATCTTCTCTCAAGGACTCCTTATGTATGTAAGTACGTATGTATGAGAGGGGATCGTATGTAGTATGTAATAAGAACTCTTATGTTCAGCGAGATAATAAATCCCTTTTTAATTTGCTTGTAGAAATGTATAGTATATTCTGCATGCGGATCCTAATGGCTTGTCAAGAACTTTCTATGGTTAGAATCTAGAATCTGCTTGTCAACGGTTTTTTATTATTTTTTTTTTTTTTTGCTAACAAGGAATTTCATGCAGGAGATTGAAGAACAACAGTTGGTCATATCCTGAAATTATGCATCAAATTGAATCAGATCGACTACATAACAAAGGAACACTTCCCAAGAGATTTGGGCTTCTCGATTAGCTCTATCAAACGACTTCTTACCCTCCTACCGGTAGTGCACCTTCAGACGTAGTTATAGGAACAAACGCCACTTTCTTTGATCCCTGGATGCCTATGAGCCCCGAACAAGCCCTCCATTGTGGCCACCCCAGTCCACTTAAAAAAATTTGGATCGGGATCTTGTTAGTCGGCGGTTGGGGTTCTTCTAAGTCTTCCACTATCCAGGTCTATTGCCTTGCGGCCACTTCAGTAGTATTATTATTAGCTACGATAGTAGTAACTATTTATGTTAGGGTATCCATCTGCATCTGCATCTGCATCTGCTGCACGTCAAACTGCACCTAAAACTGCTATTGATGTGCCTTAGCTTGTTTCTATTTTGCTTTCATCATATGCAACATTCACTACTAAACTACACATTCACTACTAAAATACAGGGAATCAGCGACGGTGCCTATTTGTCGCCAATTGGCGACGACTTCCTGTCGGCCTGCCGACCAACAGCAACCATGTGATAACTAAATAACTTGCCGCTAAGTCTTCGCCAAGTCGCTACCAATCCGTTACCAGTTTGCGGGGTCAACCGCAGAAATAGCACGAGTAAACAGGGCGTCGGAATTTGATGTCGCTGATCCGTCGCCAAGTTAGTTTATACTTGGTGACGGATACTTGTTGACGGATATGGACGCAGCCAATCCGTCGCCTAGTACTGTGTCCTAACTTATATGAATTAAGCGGTCAATCGAAAATTTTATTTGGAACGACCATCTCTCTCTCTCTCTCTCCTCTCTCACTCGACCCTCTCTCCCCTCTTTCGGCCCGTGTCTCCTCCCTGCCGCCGTGACCCCATCCCCACCATCGTGACCCCATCGCCTCCGGTCCTCCTCGCTCCGGTCGGCTCCCTCCTTGGTAGTGACCCCCCTTCTCCCGGCGCTCCAGCTCCCTTCTACGCCGTAACCCCTTCCCCCCCCCCCCCCCCTCTGCCTTCAATCCTCCTCCCCTCCGGTCGATGCCCTCCTCAATCAACATTCCCGTCTCGGTAATCCCCCCCCCCCCCCCTTCTCTCTCTCTCTCTCTCTCTCTCTCTCTCATAGCACGAACACTGACACGACACAGACATTAACACGACACGCACACACAGACACGATACACATACTGACATAACACACACACTAACATACACACGCACAAATACTGACACATGTTTGAGTTAGACACTGACACACATACCTTCTTCTCTTTGAGTTGGACACAGAATATATTCTGTTGTGATACATAATTAGGAATTGGTTATGTATTTAAGGATTTAGTGACGTGGACACACAAATCGGACATGATACATCAAATAAAATTCATAAATAAGATTAAGGCAATTCCATATTGGAAATCTATTATCATGTTACATGCGCTTAAAATGGTAAACTCATCAATTGGCCTTAACAGATTCTATGACAAGACCCTCTCTTACACAGAGGGTTGGCGTCCAGTTGACAAGCGACTGCATAACTTATGTCAATTATGTAATGGTGCTCAATTTCTTAATTTATAGTTTATCGCATTCTTTAATGGAGTCTCTTTCTTCATAGTTTGATCTCATTCTGATGGAAGGAGGCTTGGATCATGGCCGCCCCGGGGGTGGGGGGCTTAATTGGCAAGCCTCCCAAACATAGCGTAATGTTACTTACTAGTCCAGACAGCCCCTGCAATGGGAAGGCCTAAACATGCTCTAGACTTAAGTAGTACTCAGTAATCATGTTTTTAGTAGGAAGACAGACCAAAGAAAACCAATATCCATTTACTTATACATAGTAAGCTTTACAAAATTTTATTTATGAGAAGATTTCACTGGTATCCAATTCATAAAATTTGTTTAAAAAAATGGATGTTTTTCTATTTACCCATTAAAAATATACATATATATGTTCTAAAAGTACATATATCTATGTATAAGAAAAATACTTAATTTATAAAGTATATATATATATATATATATATATATATATATATATATATATATATATATATATATATATATATATATATATAAGAAAATACTTAATAATAATGTGCATATATAATAATATATATATATATGCACATGAAAAATATATACATATATATATATAATTTACTAACTATAAAATATATATACATATATATAAAATACTGTCAAAATACAGTTTATACATATATATATACTAATATATATATATATACTAATATATATATATATATAAATATATATATAAAACAAAAAAAGAAAAGGAAAGAAACAGAAAAAGAAAAAGAAAGGAAACAGAAAGGGGGGCTCGAACCTGAGCCAGCGCGGAGGGGGTTTAGTTTAGGACGGGCTGGCCAGGGGGTCAGCCCATCAGTTGTGTTAGGGTTAGGACTTAGGTTAGTTTTATTTATGTTTTAGTTAATAATAACAGTAGCCCGAAATATCACTCTGTGTCCTGACAGTTTGGGACACAGAGTCTACGTGTCCGTGCTGTGCTCGACACGTATGGGTCTAGTCCTTCGTGTCCAAACTGTCCCTCATGCTCGCCAGGACACGGCGAGTCGTATCCACGTGCACGAGACACGCACGACTCAGCTCAGGGTCTGTTACCTGTGTGTCTGACTTCGGGAGAAGTTTTCGAAGGCGGAGACGGCGGCTAGGGGCGTCGGGACGGTGGCGGAGTGGTGGCGCTCGTCGCGTCTCAGCGTGGCGAACCCTTCGGTGGTGGTGGTAGGGGGTGGCGTTCGTCGTGGGAGCGGCGCTGGGGGTTAGCCGGAGTTAGGGTTCCGGTGATGGGTTTTGGGGAAGAACGGGTGGTGGTCGGTGGTAGATGCGTCGTGGTGGTGGTAGATGGGTCGGGGGGACTGTGGGGATTTTTATAGGGGGGTTGAGGCGGTCGGGCTGGCCGAAAATGGCAGGGGCAGGCCAGTCGTGGCGGTCGTCGGGCAGTCGGGTCGTCGGAGGTGGGTAGGTTAGGGTTAGCGTTTAGGTCCCTGTAGTTTAGGAATTTACACAATGGTCCTAATAGTGTCTAAATACAAATATAAAATTTGCATTCCGCATTTATAACAAATTATAAATTGCAAACTGCTATCGTAATAAATTAGTAAATTACATAACCATATTAAAACAATTCTAAAAATTACAAACAGATATTTAAAATAATTTAGAAAATTACAAATTGATATTTTAGTATATAAAACTCATTTAAAAATTATTTTAAAATTCTAGAAAATTTCCTAAAAATCCTAATAATTATTTTAAGGCTAAATATGCCATTTAAAATTAATTAACACTAATTTTATAATTTTTGAAAAATAGGGGCTTACAAGTCTTCCCTCCTTGAAAAATTTCGTCCTCGAAATTCACAAGGATTGAAGACCCGACAATATTCTAACATAGCAAGCAATGCAACAAAAATGACTAAGGCTGCGATCGAAACTAACCTCTAAGGTATCAAGCAGGAACGGGTGGTTCCCTCGCAGCGGTTGGATTGAACAAGTAAGGGTATCTCTCCCTCATGTCCGACTCCCTCTCCCAAGTAGATTCACCTGGGGAGTGACGGCTCCAAGCTACTCGCACTAGGGGTATAACCTTGTTCCTCAGCCTCTTCTATCTTCTGTCTAATATCTCCACTGGCTGCTCAGAAACTGTAAGGCTCGGTCCGACCTCCAACTCTGAATGATCTAGCACATAACTGGGGTCTGGAACATATCTCTTCAGCTGAGATACGTGAAAGACATCGTGAACTCCTGCTAGGTTGGGTGGAAGTGCAACCCTGTAAGCTACCTCTCCGATCCTGCCGAGTATCTCAAACGGCCCGATGTTTCTGGGGCTCAGCTTCCCTCCTCGTCCGAACCGGATCGTCCCTCTAGTAGGTGATATCTTCACTAGCACCATATCACCGTCTGTGAACTCCATCGGCCTGCGACTAGCTTCAGCCCAGTGTTTCTGCCTATCCTGAGCTACTCTGAGCCTGTCTCTGATCATCCCGACTTTCTCTGCTGTATCCGTGATCATCTCTGGACCAAGCATAACTCTGTCTCCAACATCATCCTAAAAAAGCGGTGTGCGGCATCGTCGTCCATAAAGCGCCTCGAAAGGAGACATACCAATACTGGCCTGGTAGCTGTTGTTGTATGAAAACTCTACCAAGTGCAGATGGCTCTCCCATGATCCTCCGAAGTCCAGCACGCAGGTCCTCAGCATATCCTCCAGTATCTGTATCGTCCTCTCGGACTGCCCATCTGTCTGCGGATGGTACGCCGTACTGAACTTGAGCCTACTGCCTAACTCCTCCTGCAAGCTCCTCCAGTAGTGGGATGTGAATCTGCTGTCTCTGTCTGACACGATGCTCACCGGCACTCCGTGTAGGCGAACTATCTGCTGCATGTATAGCTCTGCCAACTTCTCGGTGGAAAGCCCCACCTTGAAAGGTATGAAGTGCGCACACTTCGTCAGCCTGTCCACGATGACCCACATGGCATCCTTCCCTCCTTGGGAACGAGGAAGCCCTGAGACGAAGTCCATCGTAATATGTTCCCACTTCCACTCGGGAATGGGTAACGGCTGCAACAAACCAGCTGGCCTCTGGCGCTCCGCCTTGACCTGCTGGCAAACTAGGCATCTCGAGATAAAACGTGATACATCCCTCTTCATCCCGTGCCACCAAAGATGTTTCCGCAAGTTACGGTACATCTTATTAGCACCAGGGTGAATAGAATATCTCGATCGGTGCGCCTCCTGCAAGACTGCCTCTACCAGCTCTCCCTTCGGTACGCACAATCGGCTGCCATGCCTCAGGGATCCATCCTCTGCTATAGTGAAGTCATCCAGCAATCCAGCTAACGCCTGGGGTCAAAGTCTGCGAAGGCTCTCATCTGTAGACTGTGCCTCCCGGATCTGCTCCATCAAACCTGACTGAATGTCAAGCGCCATCATCTATATCACTGATCCTGGCCGAACTAGCTCGATGCCGAGCTTCTCCAGATCCTCCCGCAAATGCCGATCTATCATCAGATACCATGCCATCGGATGCCTGCTCAGCGCATCCGCCACCATATTTGCCTTTACAGGATGATACTGTAAATCGATGTCGAAGTCCTTCATCAACTCCAACCATCGTCTTTGCCTCATGTTCAGCTCTTTCTGCGTGAACACATACTTCAAGCTTTTGTGGTCAGTAAAGATTTCCATATGCTCTCCGTATAAGTAATGTTTCCATAACTTGAGTGCAAAGATCACCGCAGCTAACTCGAGGTCATGGGTAGGATAATTTTGCTCATGAGTCCGTAATTGCCTAGATGCATAAGCAATCACTTTCCCATGCTGCTGTAGGACACATCCTAGCCCCTTCCCAGAAGCATCACTGTAAATAGTGAAACCTCCAGAACCTGAAGGTAAAGTCAGAACTGGAGCGGTCGTCAGCCTCCTCTTCAGCTCCTCAAATGCTGTCTGGCAGTCCTCTGACCAAATGTACTCTGCGTCCTTCCGCGTCAGCTTCGTCATGGGTTCAGCTATCCTAGCAAAGTCCTGGACGAACTTTCTATAATAGCCTGCTAAACCCAGAAAGCTCCTGATCTCTGAAACTGACGTCAGAGCCTTCCACGTCTCAACTGCAGCAATCTTCCTGGGATCCACCAAGATTCCATCTCCAGTGACTACATGGCCGGAAAACTCCACTCGGTCTAAAAAGAACTCGTACTTTGGCATTTTGGCAAACAATCTCTCCTGCCTCAGAATCCCCAAAACTATCCGCAAGTGCTCTGCATGCTCCTCTGGCGTCTTCGAGTATATCAGGATGTCGTCGATAAACACTACGACGAACTTATCCAGATACTGGTGAAATGTCTTATTCATCAAGTTCATAAAGACAGCTGGCGCATTTGTGAGACCAAATGGCATCACCAGAAACTCGTACTGCCCGTACTTCGTGTTGAACGCCGTCTTCTGGATGTCTGCTGGCCTAACCTTCACCTGGTGGTACCCGGATCTCAAATCTATCCTGGAAAACACCTTCGCCCCACTCAACTGGTCGAACAAATCATTTATCCTGGGCAGAGGATATTTGTTCTTAATGGTGATGGCATTCAAGGCCCGGTAGTCAATACACAACCGGACTGTACCATCCTTCTTAGGCACAAAGAGCACTGGTGCTCCCCATGGAGAAGCACTGGATCGAATGAAACCCTTTTTCAACAGGTCATCAATCTGCTCTTTCATCTCTATGGCCTCCTTGGGATTCACTCTATAGCAAGCCCGGGATACTGGTGATGAACCCGGCACTAAATCTATAGTGAACTCCACATCTCTGTCAGGCGGAAGCCCTGGAAGATCCTCTGGGAATATATCCATAAACTCCCTAAAGATAGGGTGTGGCGGTGCTGCGTCCCCGACTGTCGCACAACAGTTCGGCTCTAGGCTGATCTCCGGTCCTGTCCTCCTGACACTGAATGGTGCTGTGCCTGGGGGACTGAACAAAATACTACCCTCATGGCAATCTATAGATGCATGGGCATAGCTAAGCCAGTCCATCTCCAATATGATATCATAACCGGGGAGTGGCATCACAAAGAATCGCCCCTCAAACTCTCTCCCGGCTATCATAATAGAGCATCTATAGCTAGCTCTAATAGGCACTGGTCCTCCTCCCGTCATTACTCTACTAATCTCCGCAGTAGGTGTAGATACTAAGTGATGCTCATGCATAAACTCTAATGACAGGAAGCTATGAGATGCACCAGAATCAAACAAGCATAGAGCTAGAAAAGTATGCAAATAAACATGACCTATGATGACGTCAGCTAAGTAATCCGGCTCCGAAATCTGCTCCGGCTCCGGCTCAAGGGCTAGGCTATAAACCTTCCCCTGAGGTCCCTTCTGCTGCTGCAGATGCTGCCCAAACCTCTGCTGCTGAGTCGGGATTGGTCCTCTAGGCTTTGCTGCTGGGCAGTTCCGAAGCTGATGGGTGGCAGACCCACAAACTAAACACTGACCCAACCTCTTCCTGCAGACGGCGAAGTCATGACCTGGTCTTCCATAGAAAGAACATATAGCTCCCTTCTGCTGCTGCTGCTGCCGGGGTCCCGGGGCTCTAACTGGCGGGGTCTGATGATGTGGTGTAGGAGGACGGTAAGTCTGTTGGGGTGGCGTCGGTGCTCTCTGCTGGAAAGCCTGACGCTTGGACGGTCCCTCATGGTGTACAGAAGCCGGCCTCTTGTATGACAGAAGACGCTCCTCGATGCTCCGGGCCAACTCTAGGCTCTGGTAGTAGTCAGTCGTACCGTTTGTCACTATAAGAATGCCAATGTCTGGAACTAGACCATGGCAAAACCTATGGGTCATCTCCTCTGGATCTACAACCAGACTAGGAGCAAAATGGCTCAGACGACTAAACTCTGCCGCATAGTCATCAACAGAACGGTTCCCCTGCTGAATGTTCTGGAATCGTAGCCCCATGGCTACTCTAGCAGTGGTCGAGAAGAATTTTTTCTTGAACTGGGTCTTGAACTGATCCCAAGTGGCTCTCCCTCTCGCAAACAACGGCTCATTCCGGAACCAGACTCCTGCTAAGTCTATCAGCAGAAATCCTGCTGCCTCGACCTGGAGGTCATCCGGCATCCTAACTCCCAGAAGCTTCCTTTCTACCGAATCTAGCCAGTCATCTGCTACTACTATGCCCTCAGTTCCTAAGAACTCCTTGGGATTCAGACCCATGAAGTCCTTGATCGTCCCCGCTCTCTGCCGTGGCTCTACATGTGGTGGGACCACGGGACGTCCCTCAAAACGCTCCATGCTCTGGCGGAGTAGGGTAGTCTGCTCCTGATGGGTTGTTAGGAACCCCTGAATCAGTGTGAGCAGCTGATTCCCGTCGAGTGTGACGGAAGCCTGGGTGGGTATAGTGATAGGGGGTGGTGGAAGTATCGGGTCCTGCTGGGCCTGTGATGTGGAAGGTGGTTGTGGTATCTGGGTCTGTGGATCTGTGGAGTGGGGGAATGTGGTAGGTGGAGGTGTATCAGTCGACTGGTCAGCTGACTGGATAAGGAGGGCCCCATTCTCGGGGGTAACATACTGGGACGAACGAGTAAGCACCTATCTAAATTACAAATAAATAAAAAGACTTATAAGGACTTATTTAAGGTAAGCAATCATATGCAAGGAAATCTAATTATAACAGCAAACATGTGATGTATTTCCTATGTTGCAATCCTAGCATTCCTCTAGGTGTTCTAAGCGTCTTTTCTAATGTTGTCTAATTACCTTAAGTTCCTAATTGCAGGCATGCTTGGTACAATAACGTAACCAAACAGTTTAGTCAGGACCTGCATGGGCCACCACTAAAAATATGTCACGACCCGCTATCCAAATTGTTGGGCCAGGCCGAGTCATGCCCAGCCTACATTGAGATAAAACGTAATAAGCTGTTCTAAAGACAACAGGATAAGACTAAATGTGCTAACAGTTCTATAAGTGAAGAAGAATCATAAATGCTCCAAACACAAAAGTCGTCGTATATAGTAAAAATGTCCAAGTACAAGTGAACTGAAATGTAAAACTGGATACATGTCCAGTTACAAAATATGTAGCCTAATACATGACTACACTAAATATCCCAAACAGCTAAGCAAACTAGACGAGTCTTCCCGCAGGAACATCCTCGTATGGCAAAGCTGGGTCCTCGGCAGTATCTCCATAATACGTATCGCAGAGTAACTCCTCCTCAGTAAGGACACCTACAACGTTATCCTGTCAGGACGGGAGCAAGTACTGAATCTAGCAAACTAGCATATGAAATATAAAAATGAACATGTGAGGAATAACTGGAAATATGGCATCACACAATCTATCATGGCAAGGACACATATGTCATAGAGACAGATGTATATGTAATGTTTAAAACTGTAGCAGGTACGTGATCGGTCAATAGATGTACAATATACCGAGGCACAATGTAAATAAAATGTACATACGTACAAGTGCACAAGCATAGGTGTACATCCGTACAGAAATGCGGGATAATGGCCTACGGCGCAGTATCATATAGAATGAACTTTGCTCGGTACGATAATGGGGGCATGATCACATACTCAGCTACTAGTTTCCCCATAACCCATATTCTATCATGTGAGAGATACATAAAAACTGTTCTAAGCATGGTAGTAACTGGAAGTACAACATGTGACGTTTTAACTTGCTACCCCAAGGATCAGCATTTAACATGGTGGGTTTTGCAGTTCATTTATGTGACAATATGTAAAGTTCGTAGAAAGTACTTGCCTCTAGCAAAGCAAAACAAAACAAGCTGCGATAACAGTGCTATGGATGTCCGGTAACTCGTCACTGTAGAAATAAATACAATAACTTAGTTTTTACACTAAGCTAAAACACTAGGACACTAATTGGTGCGACACGACTTATGACTGGGCACCTAGCCAAAATGATGACTTTGGCATAGGAGACCAATATGGGGTGACACACTACTTTAACTAACTTTGTAGGGTCTTTACACTAGTGAGGGGTGGGTTCAACATAGCTAAAACTCAAAATAACACAAAAAGATACAAGTCGTAATTAATTAATAAATAAATCAAAAGACCATTGTGTTCTAACAATTTTAGAGATAGACAAAAAGCCTAGTTTTTACTCAAAGTAAAGTACCAAAGTGATCCTTGTTAATCATAGAAATTTATTATAATTTTTTTGGAATTTATTAACCAGTACAAATATTTTATAAAAATCAGTTTTCCTAAGTATACAGAAAATGAGTTTTGGTTTCATATACCAAACTAGTGGCAAAACTGTAAATTAAATACTATAAAAATTATACTAAATTAGCTAACTTAACCTAGTGTCTAAATACTATTTTTCCAGAATTTTAACAATACTTTAAGTATTTTTAGAAATCCAAAAACAGCATTACACACTTTTAAAATTAAATAATTAATTATCTGCGTATTTTGTCCATGTATATAATTTGAACCAAAGTTCAAATACAGGACCCAAGGCCATGAATCAAGTCCAATATGACTTGTACAGGTCTTGAATGTGTGAAAACACATTTGAGCCCAAATACCCATACTAGGCTTGGACACCAAATGGTTGCAGTAATTTAAATACACTAAAAATACAATTTGGTAATAGTGCGAAATAAATATTATTATTTTAATATAGTAAAATTATGCATAGTGAAAATATACATATATATGTTCTAAAAGTACATATATCTATGTATAAGAAAAATACTTAATTTATAAAGTATATATATATATATATATATATATATATATATATATATATATATATATTTTATATATATATATATATATATATATATATATATATATATATATATATATATATATATATATATATATATATATATATATATATATAAGAAAATACTTAATAATAATGTGCATATATAATAATATATATATATATGCACATTAAAATATATACATATATATATATATAATTTACTAACTATAAAATACATATACATATATATAAAATACTGTCAAAATACAGTTTATACATATATATATACTAATATATATATATATATATATATATATATATATATATATATATATATATATATATATATATATATATAAATATATATATAAAACAAAAAAAGAAAAGGAAAGAAACAGAAAAAGAAAAAGAAAGGAAACAGAAAGGGGGGCTCGAACCTGAGCCAGCGCGGGGGGGGGGGGGGGGGGGGGGGGTTAGTTTAGGACGGGCTGGCCAGGGGGTCAGCCCATCAGTTGTGTTAGGGTTAGGACTTAGGTTAGTTTTATTTATGTTTTAGTTAATAATAACAGTAGCCCGAAATATCACTCTGTGTCCTGACAGTTTGGGACACAGAGTCTACGTGTCCGTGCTGTGCACAACACGTATGGGTCTAGTCCTTCGTGTCCAGACTGTCCCTCATGCTCGCCAGGACACGGCGAGTCGTATCCACGTGCACGAGACACGCACGACTTAGCTCAGGGTCTGTTACCTGTGTGTCCGACTTCGGGAGAAGTTTTCGAAGGCGGAGACGGCGGCTATGGGCGTCGGGACGGTGGCGGAGTGGTGGCGCTCGTCGCGTCTCAGCGTGGCGAACCCTTCGGTGGTGGTGGTAGGGGGTGGCGTTCGTCGTGGGAGCGGCGCTGGGGGTTAGCCGGAGTTAGGGTTCCGGTGATGGGTTTTGGGGAAGAACGGGCGGTGGTCGGTGGTAGATGCGTCGTGGTGGTGGTAGATGGGTCGGGGGGACTGTGGGGGTTTTTATAGGGGGGTTGAGGCGGTCGGGCTAGCCGAAAATGGCAGGGGCAGGCTAGTCGCGGCGGTCGTCGGGCAGTCGGGTCGTCGGGGGTGGGTAGGTTAGGGTTAGCGTTTAGGTCCCTGTAGTTTAGGAATTTACACAATGGTCCTAATAGTGTCTAAATGCAAATATAAATTTGCATTCCGCATTTATAACAAATTATAAATTGCAAACTGCTATCGTAATAAATTAGTAAATTACATAACCATATTAAAACAATTCTAAAAATTACAAACAGATATTTAAAACAATTTAGAAAATTACAAATTGATATTTTAGTATATAAAACTCATTTAAAAATTATTTAAAAATTCTAGAAAATTTCCTAAAAATCCTAATAATTATTTTAAGGCTAAATATGACATTTAAAATTAATTAACACTAATTTTATAGTTTTTGAAAAATAGGGGCTTACAAGAACATAGATGATCGATACTAAGGTACGCTAGAATGAATTTCGGGTAGTATTCTGAGTCATCCATCCTCCACACTTGGCAATGATGATGCATGGATACTCATAGGAATGTTCTGATACCGATACTTTGAACCTTGCATATCCTTCTTTGATTATACCCATATGCTTTTAGAATGTCCATCTAATGTACATATTATCTAATTGCTTATGAATGTACATATCTAATTGCTTATGTATATCTTATCTTACGATACAGAATTTTCACATCCACCAAGTAATGGATTATTACTTGGTTGATCGTACATGGATGTATAGACGACAACATGAGAGCAGGATTAGTGTGAGTAACGATTTTAAGGCAGGCATTGAAGTATTTCTCAAGTATGCCATGAGCAAACATGATTACATGGATGGTCCCAAAATCAAGTGTCCATGTACTAATTGTCGGAATAAACGTTACGAAGAAGTGGTGACTATGAGGAAGCATCTGACCCTTAAGGGTTTTGTACAAAGGGGAGCTGGTGTACCTTTGAAGCCAATAGCACCATTCACCTTAAGAAGGGAAGATAGATTGATAATATGCAACTAGATAGCAAGTCTACGATTTTTCGACGGCTATGTCAAATTTTTCTAAATGCGTTGATCTCAATGAATACAAGCTAACAGAAATAAAGAATCACGACTGCCACATGTTCATGTAAAGGTTATTACCTATTACTCTTAGACAGATGTTGCCTCCTGCGATATGGATTCCGTTGGACGAGCTATCTACATTCTTTAGAGATATTTGTTTAGCTAAGCTTACGGTGCAGCATTTGGTTGAACTTGAGGAGAAAATTGTCCTGACAATTTGCAAATTAAAAAAGTATTTCCTTCTGGATTTTTCGACAGTATAGAGCATATGTCGGTTCATCTACCATACGAAGCACGTGCTAGTGGAGGTGTTCAATATTGATGGATGTATCCATTTGAAAGGTAAAATATCAACATACAGTTTAGCATTTTGTTTAAAAAATAGGTGGATTTTGCACTCTTAATTTATCCAAAGTAATTTTTCTAATTCTAGGTACCTACACTATCTTAAAAAGAAAGTTGGAAACAAGGCTCACATAGTAGCTTCGATATGCGAAGTACATATTATCGAGGAGGTCTCAAACTTCTACTCAATCTATTTCAATACTCATGTCCAGACAAATTGAAATAAAGCTCCAAGGAATGACGAAGACATAGGAGATGCATGCTATAATGGAACAATACTTATAAAATGAGAGCCTTCATTATCTCGCATTGGGACCGATTAAGGAAGCAAGGAGTTGGTCAGGCTATGTCATTAATGGCTTCAAGTTTAAAGCAATTCAAAATTTTATAAATACAGAATTTCATGCTGACATCTTAAATACAAAGGATTCCAATGTTTGTATAAGAGGGTCCATCTATGATGAGGAGCTAGAATTTGACTATTATGGTATGCTTAGAGATATTGTACAACTGCAATATCCGGCCCCATATGACATGAGTTTGACTATTATGGTGTGGTTCGACACAACACCAAATCAAGGATGGAAAGTTAATAAACAGTTTGGATTTATCTATATAAACTGGCAAAGGAGATATAAAGGGTCCGACTCATTTGTGCTAGCAAGTCAAGTTGTTCAAGTCTACTATGTAAGTTACCCAAGGCATCATAGAGATTGATTTGACTGGTAAGCAGTATGTAAGATCACTAAAGCTAGAAACACGTTCAATGTTGGAGACCCATCATATCAGGAGGACCAGGTGGATGAGCCATGTTTGGGACAACATTCAGAAGAAGATGCGGATATAACATGGATGTTGAGACTATTGTTGAGAAAAATAGAAGGCAAAAAGATATTGATATACAAGACTTAGCTCACAGACAGATAATTGGCTATATTGACCAGGAAGACGTCTATGAAGAGGATGTCTCTAATGCAGAAGAAGAAGAAGAAGAAGAAGAAGAAGAAGAAGAAGAAGAACTTGACGCGATGATGATGACAATGATGATGATGATGACAATAATGATTATAATGAAGATGATGATGGAGACGACATATAGCACGTATCTTCCATATATCTATATTTGTTACTAAAAACACTTCTATCTCTTACTGAAAATGGTATTATCTCAGCATATACCTTCTATCACGATCTGCACTCGGATATTCGGACACGAGTGTCACGACCCGCACCCTAGAGTAAGGGCACGAGACGTGGGTACGTCCAGCCTACGCCGTGTAGGACCGATTGTAGGAACGAGTTGTAAAGCGTAATACTCTAGAGGGGGGGTGAATAGAGTAGGCAGCGGAAATTAACTATTTAAAAATGTTAGTAACAAGATCACAGATAATATATCACAGATATGTAAATAAAAAGTAGAGAGTAGAGAGCAAACGCAAACACAAAGATGTATACTAGTTTCCCTCTGTTGAGGACTAGTCCAGTCGGAAGAACTCTAGCTTCCAGTTGAATCCACTATAGAAAATCACCACAAGTTTTCATCCGAAGTTCTTGCAACTTCTACAACGCGAGCTTTGATCCGAAGTACTCGACAAACTTTAATTGTGAAGTGTGTAACTTCAATCAAGCCTCTGATTACAACCGCTCTTGAAACTTCTAGACCGTACCGCACTGGCAAATCGACTAGAGGATTGTAACTGGCTTGGGATTTGAAAATGAATAGCTCAGAATACTTTGGAAGAAGTAGTAGGCTGATAGAGAAGAGATATGAAAGTGAATGAGTGAATGAGTGTGTTGAAATGATCGAAATTCTTCTCTATTTATAGTTTTTTCAAAGGCAAAATTCTGACAGAATTCGGGCAGAATTCGGGCAGAACTCTTTGAGAAAATCTCGGTGGGATCTGTAACTGTAGGGAGACCAAGTTCAAAAAGCAACGTTCACTAACCGAACTCTGGCCGAACTCTGGCCGAATTCGGACCGAACTCTGGCCGAATTCTCCTGGAGTTCTGTTGGAGTTCTGTCAGGATTTTTTGCAAATTAGTTTTTGGGCTTTTTGAAAGGTAAAACAGTTAGGAAGTAATTTGGGCTTTTGTAAGTGGGCTTATTTTCAAAATGAAAGGGTATTTTGAAAACGTTTCTTGGGTAGCCTATTTGCCAGTATGATGCAGTGTACATCGTATTCCTAGACTCAATAAATATGAAAAATATATTGAAGAAATAGGAAAACCAAGAGCCCTTTGATGACGCCTTTCTTCAAATATTTGAGCAGACTTGAAGACGCCTTTTTCACTTGACGGCGGTCGTCCAAAGATAAACAGATCTGGAAATCTGAATACCTTTTGGGGGCTTCGTCCCCGAACCCCTGACGGGGGGCGCTGCCCCCTCGACCCCTGTCCGCTGACCGGGCAGCGGAACCCCCGATGCGAGGCCCCGGATAGGTCGTTAGGCGGTTCAGAGAAATCTTCTTGTATAACGCCGTCTTTGGCCCATCAATAATTCTCCATTGCATATGTCCTGGTTTGACAAAGCTTGATCATGCTTACTGTATGTCTATAAGAACATGTTAGACAAACAAACCAATATGATACAAGCATAGCAATATGATATATAACATTTAGAGCAATGCTAATATTAGGACAATGCTAAGTTTAAGTAGCAACATGATAGTGATTACATGAATATTAGTGATGTCATTATGTTAAACTTAATTGATTAGCCATATTCAAAAACATGATATAATCATTGGGCTAACAATCTCCCCCTTTTTGATTATGGCAAATCCTTTAAGTTTAATATATATACAATAGATGCACTAATAAACACATAATACGATGCATGTATCACTAATAAACACATAATACTAGAATATTGTGTGCTAACTTAAACTTATTTCTCACTTAAACTTATTTCTCCCCCTTTGACATGATCAAAAATAAGCTCCCCCGTAAATAAAGCTAAAATGAACTCAAGCATAAGTAAATGAGGAAAGCAAAAAATAATCATGATCAAGGATTAGGAGAACAGTGTAATGACAAGTTTAGAAAATTGTATAACTAAAAATTAAAAAAAAAAACTTATCAATAACACAACATAGTTGGTTGAACTTAAAACATTGAAATCAATCAATATATAGTTTACCAACTAGAAATCCAAAAATGAAAAATGTTTTGAATGTCATTTGACCAAAAAAAATCTATCAATATAGTAGGAATCAATCATTGGTCATAAATAAATCATAAGGAATAGAAATTCGCAGATCTAGTATGTATAAAAGAATCAAAAATATAATGAGACTTTTAACAATGATCACAAAAAAATATGATTCATAATTTGCCCATACAAATTAGTGAATCAGTTCCATAAAGAGTATAATCATCGAAAAGAAATCAAAATATGTATACTAGAATCTATGCAAAATCTATACCAAAGTCCATGCATTTGAATTCAAGTACCTTAGCATGATATATATCCATCAGATAAACATGAAGGTAATGAAGACAAAATACTTGAGAAGGAGAAATTCAGTCGACTTGAATGCTCCCCCGCAAAGTATGATCAGTCTAAATATAGATAATCATGAACTTTTGAGATAAAACCTCAATAAGAAATGCCAAATCAGTTTAAACTCAACAGGATTATCAATAAATTAAATTACTTTTGGCAGGATAACTTTTAGAAACAAAAAATGAGAGAATTAAAAAAAATATTAAAATCATATATTCTCTCATAAACTCAATACAAATCCAAATATCATGAACAACTCAACAAAATATTTTAAGTAAAAGAATATATGTCCATGATGAACTAGGTATACCACATATTAAGGACATAAAATAATTGAAACAATTAATTAGCTCCTACTTAAAATATGCGTATATAGTTCAAAAATAATTTATATGCATAAAATAGATAAATAAATAATCACAAGATCTACGGGATATCCAAGATATGCATCTTTTCTTTCCTTTGATCAAATGCATATAAAATTTCAAACTCAAAACAAATATCATCTTTAGGCAAATAAAAGAAATATCCAATGAATAAATGCTTAAAGATGAACAAAGAAAATATATCTCCAATATATATAAAAGAAATATTTCAAGACATTAAAATTTTTGAAAACTGTCTTTAATAATAAAATTTGAGTACCGGACAAATTTAATAAATCAAAAAGAAATCAAAAAAACTTTTCAAAATGTGAAATTTATTACGAAAAACTGTCTTAGTAAATGTTCGAATGCGTCCATTTAGTCCTTAGACTGAAAGCTGGCGATTCGAATCACGAAAACAATTTTAATAAAATAATCCATAAATCATAAATAAATCCATTTGAACTAATAAACATAACTAGATAAATGTCCAATGAAAAATGTATTCTAGATATATGGCATGTCAAGGGGATAATTGATTTGAAACAATTAACTTCTCCACCTTTACATGGCTATATCCAAGAAATAATAGTATTGACAAAAATTAAAAAAAATTTCAGAGACATATTTCCAGAAGTAGAAAATAATTCAAAAATATTAGGACTTCTTATCAAAGTTCATTTCTTCCCTTTTAAAGGCCTTAACACGGTGTCCACCTGACAACCGTAAGGTTTAAAGAAAAGAAACGCTTTGAGAGAGATTCAATTTGCATGACTTCTCCCCGCAAAGAATTACTGTTATAGACAGTAAGTAACTTGAATAAGAAGATAATAATATAAAGCTCAAAAACATGAATATTACGAATATTACACAAGCTAAAGATGAAATCACAATACCATAATATTCAAAGAGTAGTCACGAATACAAAAAAAAAATCATCTTTAGACAAAAGAAGAAATATCCATTAAATGAACATTTAAAAATGAAACAATCAAAAGATATATTTCAAATTAGCATGATGAATAATCGTATAAGTCAAAAGATGACATAAATTGATCTATGTTATAGAATAAGATAGATCAACATATGCTACCTTTTGTAAAAATAAATCATTAAATAATATTATTCATCAAGTCTAAAATTCAAAATCCATCAGATAATAATTGCAATTAGATCTCAATAAATCTTTAGTTTATAAAGCGTTGATCAATCTTGGGTTAGCTGTAGAGGTACTGTCCCAGCTAACGGAGGTTCACCGGGGAACACTTAAGTACCGCTTCGCTTCGACCGTAGTCATGGTGACAGACAGACCCTTTGTAGGCTTGTACCCAAAATAAATCTCTTCTTTAATAACCGAAGATTTAAGAAAAATTAGTGCAATATGAAATCAATTATATTCTATGGACTTAAAAAAATCTTAGAACAATGTAGCATACGGCATAAGATGTATCAATTTATATTTATCCATATGTGCTACAAAATTATTGGGTAACAATAAAATATAAAAACATTAGTAAATCAAAATGTAAGACCTAGATACGTTGATGTATTCTGGAACCTAGGAGAATTGACAGCACCTTGGATCCAGAACTAGATAATAGTTGCAAGTATACCTTAATAAATCTTAAGTCTATAAAGTATTGATCACTTTGGGTTAGCTGTAGGGGCCGGTTCCCAGCTAGCGGTAGTCCGAAGACTAGTGCACCATGTCGCTTCAGGCTATTTACACCTGTATGACAGAAGGACCCTTTCGGCTTGTTCCTAAAATGACTTCTACTCTTAAGAACTTAGATTCAAAGGAATATATGCAGTATCATCGAACATCGTCGAAATCCAGAATCCCTAAAAGTAAATAAGTAAATACCCAAGGAATGGTTTATCAAGATCAAGATATTAAAAATATCATGTACCCAAAATGTCAACCAAAAAGCCAAGAAAATAAAAACATCATTAAAAGAGGCTTTGAGGAAGAAACTGATATGAACATAAATTTGTTCAAAGTAATCAATAGCTGAAGTATGAGATAAGCACAAGTTTGAAAATACTTTTTAAAATAATATAATATAGAACTTGAACTTAACTCATATATTCCATAAAGATATTTATACAAAAATATAAGAAACATATCAGCAATATATGAATGATAATGCATTATTCATGTATCCTTAATAAGCATAAAAAAATATCACAAGATCAAAAATATGCATAAATAAACTTTATCAGACAAAGATGTAATTGATTCATAAGAAATTAATCAAAATAAAATATGAGAATCAATAGTGAATATATTATGCAAGCACAAGGTTAACATAAAAATATATGTATACACTTTTCAAGTAAATAGAATACTTGTGCTAAACATACATACTCACAAAATATCGATCAAAGTAAATAATACATTTTAAAGACAAATCGGTAAAAAGTGAACATTCAAAAAAATATTAAAGGCGAAGAGTCAAAGCCAAAACAAAATTAAGCTCCTATGCATGCTTCAAGGATAAAACTAAAATAAAGAGCATACATAGATAAATGTGTCACACTAATAGACAATAAACACTATATAGTGTAAACTAATCATTTAAGCTAGACAATAGTCATGTTAAGATTATCTCACATTGATTCAAACAATAGACAATTTAAAAGATATCAATGAAATCTAATAGCAAGAAATCAATAAGAACATGCTAAATATTAAAAAACTATTTAGAAAGCATGTTACCAAAGTGGTTCTAGTGACCACACTTATGTTGGTGTAATTGCTTGGAAGATGACCTTTGTAGCTTTGCAATCACCAACATGTTCCATGGTTCTATTTGATATGAGAAGCTTCACCTACAATATTAGGTGAAGACTTTGGTATCCAATACTTGGATCCACATTTGTTAGCTTTGGGAACCCATTTGCACAAGTTCATATCAACTAGTTTTCTAATCTGACAATGATTAGAAACATGTCCATTCATACCACAATAATGACAGAAAGAATTAAAATTAGTACTATGTGTAGTAGTATGAGAACGTGTAGTAGTATGATATGATGTGCGTGGATACTTGTAATAGAAAGCATGGTTGTGTGAATCTTTAGCTTTGCTTGATTCCTTTCTAGAAGATCTGACATGTGCGACTTTGTGATGTGCTAAGTGTCTTATGTTAGACTGAGTCATAGGTTGTACTACCTGCTTTCCCAGTCTAATCTCTAACTTTTTAGAGTTAGCACAGATCTCATCATACTTAGCAGAAAGAGCATCAATTCTACATGAAGCAATAGAATACTTCTTCTTTTCCGATTCTAGTTCCTCCTTAAGTTTAGCATTTTCTTGAGTGCTTTTCTCAATGCAATCAAGTGCCTCATGCAATCTAAACTCAAGTGTGGATATCTCAGTAGAATTATCAGAAGTAGAAGTATCTCTAGCATCATTCAATAAGCAAGTAAGCTTTTTAATCTCACGCTTATAGGATAGAATATCCTTTCTAGCTTGCTTATATTTATCTAATACTTTCTTGTGTTCTTCTAACAGATCACTGAAAGCATCAGATAAATTATCATAAGAAAATTCACTCTCTTCAGAAAAAGAATTATTTTGTACCTCGTTAGATAATGCCATTGTGCATAAATTTGCAGCTTGATGAGGTTTTTCTTCTTCTTCTTCTTCTTCTTCTTCTTCAGACTCTCTTGCTTCACTTTCACACCATATGCCCGATGATCTTCCTTCATTTGATTGTTCGTAGTGACTCTCCTTTCTTGTAGTAGTACAATCTTCTTGGATGTGGTCTATCTTCTTGTAATTGTCACATACAAGCTCTTCTTCGTATAAGGGATTATATTGTACCTTAAATCCCAATTTTGTCATATACATATTTGCATCATTATGAAGACTATCCTTCTCTCTGGAGTTGCTAGCTTTGCTTTCATACCTGCACTCATAAGTAGCTTCAAGAACTTTCCAAATTTTATGAGATGTTGTGCAAGTAGAAATAAGATTGAATACATTTGTGTCTACAGCACAATAAAACATATGCATAGATTTTGTATCAAGGCTAGCTAACTTCTTCTCTTCATCCGTGTAACTATAATAAGGCTTATTGATTATAGAGGATGTAAGAATAGAAGTAATAGTAGGCTTTTTGTAGCCGGTGACAATAATTGACCATAAGTCAAAATCTAGAGACTTCAGATAGAAGCTCATCCGTGTTTTCCAATAGCTATAGTTTGTTCCATCAAATAGTGGAAGTCTATTTGAGGATTGCTCTTCAGTTGTGAAGTACATACTTGCTATATGTGATACAGTGATCTTATGTAACAGTAGTTATAAATAAGAATATAATAGCAATGTTACCTCGCTTTACCTGTATAACCCGCTTTGATACCAATTGTAGGAGCAATTGGGATTAGAATATATTACCTCTAGTTGCAGTACTGGCTCTGATACCAATTGTAGGAACAATTGGGATCAGAATATATTACCTCTATAAAGAGAACCTGCTCTGATACCAATTGTAGGACCGATTGTAGGAACGAGTTGTAAAGCGTAATACTCTAGAGGGGGGGTGAATAGAGTATGCAGCAGAAATTAACTATTTAAAAATGTTAGTAACAAGATCACAGATAATATATCACAGATATGTAAATGAAAAGTAGAGAGTAGAGAGCAAACGCAAACACAAAGATGTATACTGGTTTTCCTCTGTTGAGGACTAGTCCAGTCGAAAGAACTCTAGCTTCCAGTTGAATCCACTATAGAAAAATCACCACAAGTTTTCATCCGAAGATCTTGCAACTTCTACAACGCGAGCTTTGATCCGAAGTACTCGACCAACTTCAATTGTGAAGTGTGTAACTTCAATCAAGCCTCTGATTACAACCGCTCTTGAAACTTCTAGACCGTACCGCACTGGCAAATCGACTAGAGGATTGTAACTGGCTTGGGATTTGAAAATGAATAGCTCAGAATACTTTGGAAGAAGTAGTAGGCTGATAGAGAAGAGATATGAAAGTGAATGAGTGAATGAGTGTGTTGAAATGATCGAAATCCTTCTCTATTTATAGTTTTTCCAAAGGCAGAATTCTGACAGAATTCGGGCAGAATTCGGGCAGAACTCTTTGAGAAAATCTCGGTGGGATCCGTAACTGCAGGGAGACCAAGTTCAAAAAGCAACGTTCACTAACCGAACTCTGGCCGAACTCTGGCCGAATTCGGACCGAACTCTGGCCGAATTCTCCTGGAGTTCTGTTGGAGTTCTGTCAGGATTTTTTGCAAATTAGTTTTTGGACTTTTTGAAAGGTAAAACAGTTAGGAAGTAATTTGGGCTTTTGTAAGTGGGCTTGTTTTCAAAATGAAAGGGTATTTTGAAAACGTTTCTTGGGTAGCCTATTTGCCAGTACGATGCAGTGTACATCGTATTCCTAGACTCAATAAATATGAAAAATATATTGAAGAAATAGAAAAACCAAGAGCCCTTTGATGACGCCTTTCTTCAAATATTTGAGCAGACTTGAAGACGCCTTTTTTACTTGACGGCGGTCGTCCAAAGATAAACAGATCTGGAAATCTGAATACCTTTCGGGGGCTTCGTCCCCGAACCCCTGACGGGGGGCGCTGCCCCCTCGACCCCTGTCCGCTGACCGGGCAGCGGAACCCCCGATACGAGGCCCCGGATAGGTCGTTAGGCGGTTCAGAGAAATCTTCTTGTATAACGCCGTCTTTGGCCCATCAATAATTCTCCATTGCATATGTCCTGGTTTGACAAAGCTTGATCATGCTTACTGCATGTCTATAAGAACATATTAGACAAACAAACCAATATGATACAAGCATAGCAATATGATATATAACATTTAGAGCAATGCTAATATTAGGACAATGCTAAGTTTAAGTAGCAACATGATAGTGATTACATGAATATTAGTGATGTCATTATGTTAAACTTAATTGATTAGCCATATTCAAAAACATGATATAATTATTGGGCTAACACGCCGCAGTGTCGGCGGTAGAACGCTGTCCTAGGTCAACATACATCTAACAATATGTCACGCCCCAGAACCAGAATACTGGAGAGCGGGGGCAGACATAGCCAGCTACGTATATGAAATGGAATCCATCTCGCTATACGGTCACGACTGTCTAGATACATGAGGGTTTATCTACAAGCCAACAGTCTTTTAAGGTCATGAACAAGCCTAGTGTCTCAATCACAAGCAAGTAAGTAAAAAGTTACAAGAAGTATGATAATTAAATATACAATAGTAAGGCGTCCCAAACATTACATATTCAGCTGATCATGAAGCTAGTCGTTACAAAATGTTATGACTAGCAAGAGTTTAGTCATACATGATCAACCCTAGGATCTGTTAATCATGTTACTGCCCGTAGGCAGACAGTAAGTAAATGCAATCGAGCTAAACAGGTGCTCGTCGGCTAAACGTCCTAAAAGAATATTTTTACAATAGAGTGGGAGAGCCAAAAATAACCCACTCGTTGCCAGGGTTCCGTATAGTGGTCACCATCTGGCTGGAAGGTCGGTAGATCCTCTGGAGCTGCTCCGAAATCTGGCCATACAAAACCAGCTAGGTCAGATCCCAGAAAGAGCAAGTGCCACAAAGGAAGCTTCACTTAGGAACTAAAACCAGCAATTAGCACAAGATATAAATAAAGTAAGGACTGGAAATAAAGAAAATACATCAGGATGATATACGACGAGATAACCATGGAACTATTCAGATAACCAGGTTACAACCCGTAAACCAAACAAGGACCGGGGTTGTAACCCTTCGTCTGAACAGAACTTGGAATTCTCACAATTTATCGGTAAAATAAATACAGGCATTCTGGTCATGCAGTAATCTGGAACAGAATCAGGACAAGACTAGACTGGTTAGACTCCATCCAATCATTTCACGGCCAAGCAAGAACTACGGCTTGATACTTTAACTAACTAGGGTTATCATAGATTTAGTTACTAAAAAGATGCAGTGAGAATCTTCCACAGCCACAAGCCCTGCAGACCATCCAGGTTACCCGGGTTAAAAGAATTAGAGTTGAATTCAGGTGGGTACATCGTCCAGGAAACGCATATACCCTTAGGTAGCTTGAAGGGTGCAACACATGACAGTGTGCTGGAAATGTGCCCTACTCGACGACAGGCTACAGATCCCAAGGCGTGCCCAGGTAACAGGATTGCCTGTAGCTGGGAGATCTCTTCATGACTAATGTATTAATCTAGTTATTAGCCTTAGTTTATTTTAGTAGGTACTCCTGACCGTGGTACTCAGGAGTCCCTGTCCTAGACATGATGTAAGACAGGACTAGATTATTTGTACAAGCACAATCGCCCACGGTGTCCAAGTAATTATACAAGTCATGTCATGTCAGGTAGTCGTCGCAACAGCTTATCAGATATATCATGTCAGGTTTATCATATCAAGTGTACTAGTCAGCAGTGCGCCACGACGGGCCACTATCAGGTCATGTCAGGTTATTATGTCAGGAGTGCACCACTACGGGTTACCATCACGTCACGCTCAATTATTAATTCCAAACGTATCAAATGAATTCATGATTTTCAAGTTCAGGACAAAAGGCGTAAGGATATAAAATGGACGTTAAATATCTAATAAAATATCAATATACAGGACTATAGATGAGCCATGCGGCTAAGAAGGAGTTCAGGTCCATGCGGCTGGGAAGTGTAATATCATGCGGCTGGGTATAGAAGGAGGCACATGCGGCTTATAGAAGCTCATGCGGCTGGGTCAATATGGCTGCTTATGCGGCAGGGAGTGAAGGGTGCATATGCGGCTGATAAGGGACTCAACCTCATGCGGCCAAGAGAAGGGCAAGACACATGCGGCTCAATTAGGAGAGCGCATGCGGCCAGGGTCACTGGATCCCATGCGGCCAAGACAAAGGGGCGCATGCGGCAGGAAGTGCAAGGGTGCATGCGGCTGGAAGCCAATCCCTATGCGGCCAGGAAAGGAAGGGGCATGCGGCCAGGGGACGAGGGCGCAAGCGGCTCCAAGATGTTGAGCCTCATGCGGCCAGCGAAAGAGTAGGCTTCATGCGGCTGGGAGCGAGCAAGTTCATGCGGCTAGGGATTGACGGGCGCATATGCGGCTCAATTAGTTGCTCCCACTAATGCGGCTAAGTCCATATAGACTCATGCGGCTAAGGAGAAATGAGCCTATGCGGCTAATATTGGGACTCAGCCTCATGCGGCAAAGGAGTACAAGGGTTTCATGCGGCTGGGGGCGACTTGCCGCATGAATACTCATGCGGCCAAGTAAAGCCACGTGCCAGGGAACTGTTCTTCTTCTCCAAATTTTCGAGGAGAAGAACACTATGAGCCCATGCCTTCCAAGCTTCATAAAACCTTCATCCGGAGCCCAAATCCGAACTTCCTTAGGTCAAAATGGGGTAGAACGAGATTCTCTACAACATGGAACCATCAAAACATAGAAATAACAAGATTAAGTAGATCAAAACCCAAGAAATCTGAAAATAAAATAAACTTAGATCTACAAGAATCTAGCCATGGAAAGTGAAAATGCCAAGTTCTAAAGTAAGTCAAAATGCTGTAAGGAAGAGAATGAAGCAATAAAATTGGAGTTCCTTCATGAAGCAAGTTGTACTTGCCTAGACCTCTCTCTTCTCTCTCTGGTAGGTAAGGAAGTAAATGAGGAAGAAGAAGATGATAAATGAAGAGAGAGAATGAAGAGGGCTAATAAATACCAAGGTGGTGGTAGGTAGGGGGTTCACATTGGTTCATATTGAACCAAAGAAAATCGAGCCAAGCCGAACCAAGCCAAGAAATAACCAAGCCCAGATGCAAGCTAAACAATGAATCATGCAATACAGAATAAAATACGTACACGTATTCCAGAAATACGTAATACGAACCACAGGCATTACACAATATATCTCTAAACAGTTTATACTCCCCGAATGGGGGTGACATAGCAGTAATTGAACTCAATCACAACTAAGGAAGAGAGAGCACGAAATGAAATAGAACTCAAGGAAATATAGATGATAAAGTAGTCTAAGATAACATCCCAGCAATATCCAGAGTACAAACTCAGCTACAGTATATGAAAGAATATATACAACTCAAATCTCTAAACAGAAGTAAAGTCTAGCTAAACAGTCTCATGACAACATGAAATAAGATAAGCCTAACTAAACTAGTCTAGGCAATGGGGGTGATATCCTCAGCTAGAGCTGGGTCCTCCTGAGGGTCCAGCTCGCAAGTGTCGTCTAGGGCTGCCCCGTAGAAGGTATCCAGACAGGCCTCCTCCTCGTCCTCTGCAATATTTTTAACAGGTCCAGTCAGGACAGGAGCGAGCACAGTACATCTCAACAGATCATAGCAGGTTAGAAAATATAAACATGCAGTAGAGTAAGATACAGGTACTGAAGAATACAGTATGTAAACAGAGAGAGAGAACGATAATAGAAATATCTACTATAAGTAAAGAACTAACAATGGCTAGTAAGTCAGAGTACAGGATAGCACATGTGAACAGAACAGATTTGTACATGATCTACACTAAGGAGTTTCACATGATCTACACTACTATGGAATTGTTCACATGACTACTAGCACTCTCCCGTTTCCCCAATCAATACACAAGGATCTAAGCAGGTTATGTTATTATACATGATATCACATGGGGGCCCATGAAAGGGTGCACATGATATTATACATGAGGGCTCCGTGAACATGAGAGTACATGATTCACAGGAGTATACATGTATGGTGAAAGCACAGGAGTACATGATGAAAGTGAAACGCACATGACACAATGTACCCGATGCTTCCGAGGAGGATAACATCGCATAAAGAGATCCATATAGTACCAATCCGTGGTAATGTCGTGACAGCACCAAGTAAAGTAATCTAAAGCAGGAAAATAATTCTAAGCAGGATATGAAATGATCAGAGAATGTACTCATCTGGTATCTGAGTGTCCAATATGAAAGTACTGTCCGAGGAGTGGTGTCTGGCTCCTAATCAGAACAGCACAAGTCACAACAAGTCCAGAATGGTAAAATGAGACACTACAGTGCATTCTATATGAATCTAGGTCAAACTAGGCCAAAGTCAACTCTTGGTCAACTCTGGTCAACCCTAGAAGTCAAATTAGGTCAACTATGGTCAAACTAGGTCTAATAAGTCTAAACTAGGTCAAACTAGTCTATACTAGACTACATTAGTCTATACTAGGTCACTCAACCTACACTAGCTAGTACACAACACTACTAGGCTATCTAGACCAACTATACATGTTAGTTGGCATTCCTACATATTACCTATATATGTACATTACATAGGTTATAGTGCAATTATTAGGAAACATCATATATATATATATATATATATATATATATATATATATATATATATATATATATATAGGCTCAACATATGTACATATAGGTATACATTACATATATTATATATGTATACACACTATACATAAACCTACATATATGTACCCACATATCTACATAATACATCACATATATAACTTGGCATTCATGTTATAATAGAGAGAGAGTGTATGTGTGTGTGTGTGTGTGAGAACATGAATGCAAATGTGTGTGTGTGTGAGTGAAAGAGTGTTTTAGAGAGTGAAACAGTGTATGTATGTTAATGAGAGTAAAGGTGTGACTGTGAGCGAGTGATGAGTGTTTTAGAGAATGCATAGTGGTATATAGTGAGGGTGAGTGAAACATGAGCACTGGACTGAACAGGAAATGGAAATAATGCACAGGAACAGTAAAGGGAAACTGAACCAAGTTTCCAGTTTTTTTATTCAATCCCCATTTGACAGCAAAATACCACCAAATGAACCCAATTTCAACACATAGCTAGATTACCTATAGGAGAACACTAAATGGGACTAAAACCAATATGTTAACAACATTAAATGGGTTAAAACAGTTGCCCAATTTTGATTTCCAAAACTAGAATTTCCAGGAAACACACACAGTTTCAGAATTTGGTAAATTGACAATTACCTATTGAAAAATCATTAAAATACAAAATAAAGAGTTGGTAATTAAAATATACATTATATAAGTGGTGGACACAAACGTGTCCAATCTCGTAAAACCCAAACAGTGCAAAACTGGCACTGTTTCAGTGTACTGCATCGTGCACGTGTGCACGCGTGTCGTACACACGACACAGCACGAACTAGGCCACGTGCTCGTGCACACGTGTACGCCTACACTAGGGCTAGGACTAGGTCGACTTGCACTGTGTCCTCGACGTGTCTGTGGGTGATACGAAAGCCGTATCAGTGTCAAAAAAATCTGACTGGAACTGACAGCCCCGACCAGTGCAACGTGAATAACTCCCTCGACACGCCACGTGGGCCCCTAAAACTTGACACGTGGCATGTCAGTGGGTTCCCCATGAAGTGTGTCGAACCTCGTGTCAAGTGGCCACGTGTCGTGTCCGGTACAACCCCCGAACAGCAGGACAGGCAGTCCCGAGCGCGCGCGAACGTGTCCCCGTGTCTAAACAGACACGACACCACACCATAATCACCTCAGTCCATAAGAAACATGTAAGCGACAATAAAATAGTAATTTCCATTCAATTAGATCTCGAAAATAACACAAAAAGTTCCTTTGTGGCATTTTCACAAACACATGCATAGGGACACTGATATGTGTCCAAATAGGACACGAAATGGACCCAAATTCTAGGGTTTCCTATTTCTACAGTTAGGTTAGGCCTAGAGCTCCCTAGATATGCAATAAAACCAGAATTTCATGGTAGAAATAGGAACTTGCCTCTATGTATCAAAATCCCCAAAAAGCTCTAAAGAGAGATGTTCCTCTTGATGGTGAAACTCCTCCAAAGTGATTTAAATCTGAGAATAAAATGTAACAACAGAAAGAATACTAAAATTAAAACCTATTGCAATTTTTTTGGGGAAAAAGGAGCTAAAATGGATTTTCTAGGGATTTTTGAAGTTGGAACATTACCTCTTTCTAAAGCTTGTTCTTCCTTAGAGGCTAGCCCTAATTTCTAAGAGATTATTTATAAGGGGGGACCCCAAGGATGGGTTAAGTAGCTGGACAAAATTGTTAGGGTTAGGGTTTGGGAACTTGGCTAATGGGCTTTGGGCTTAGTCATAAATCAATGACTAAAAAAATCACAAGTCATGACTTGTGGTCAAAACTTTCTATTCAAATCTCAATATTCCTAATTGTTTTCACTAACTAGAGTATGGTTAACCTAACTTAACCTAGGGTCTCATATCTAGTCAAGTCCAACTTAACTAGGGTTAGGTCACAAAGTCAAAGCTAGTCAAAGTCAACCTAGTCAACCCTCATTCAAACAATTCCAAAATAATTTCTAAAAATTCCCATAAATTCAAATAAATTCTAATAAATTTAAATTACCCCAAAAATGTCAAAAATACCCTCAAAATAGAAATGTGGTAGTGACAAATCTACCCTCCTTAAAAGAATTTCGTCCTCGAAATTGAAAGGCGAAATGCAACTGATGAGAAGGATAGAAAGTATACCTCACGGTCCAAAAAGATAAGGGTACCGCTCGCACATCTCATCCTCCCGCTCCCTGGTAGACTCTCCTGGAGAATGATGCCTCCATACGACGCGTACCAAGGGTATCACCTGGTTCCTCAGAACCTTCTCCCGTCGATCCAGTATCTCCACTGGCTGCTCTGGATAGCTGAGAGAAGGCCCAACCTCAATCTCTGAATGATCGAGCACATGGCTAGGGTCAGCCATGTACCATCTCAACTGTGATACATGGAATACGTTGTGGACCCCCACTAGCACAGGCGGCAAGTCTAGCTGGTATGCAACGTCACCGACTCTCCCGCTGATAACGAAAGGGCCGATGAAGCGTGGGCTAAGCTTCCCGCCTCCACCAAAACGTATCGTACCACGAGTCGGAGATATCCTCAAGAAAACCTGGTCTCCGACCTTAAACTCCAACGGCCTCCGGTGGCTATCGGCCCAGTGCCGATGTCTGTCCTGCGCCACGCGAAGTCTGTTCCTGATGAGCTTCACCTTCTCGGCTGCGTCAACAACCATCTCTGGTCCCAGTAAAGCTCGCTCTCCAACATCATCCCAAGATAAGGGTGTACGACACCTACGCCCGTACAGAGCCTCGAAAGATGACATCTCAATGCTGGCCTGGAAACTATTATTGTAAGCAAACTCCACCAAATGAAGATGATCCTCCTAGGAACCTCCAAAGTCCAGGACGCACGTCCGTAGCATATCCTCAAGTGTCTGAATAGTCCGCTCCGACTGTCCGTCCATCTGGGGGTGGTATGCAGTACTAAACTTGAGCTGAGTGCCCAAGCTGGTCTGCAGACTCCTCCAGAAATGGGAAGTAAAGCGACTATCCCGATCTGAGACGATGCTGACCAGAACTCCGTGAATCCTGACTATCTGCCGCATATACATCTTCGCCAGCCTCTCTGTAGACGTACCTACCTTGAATGGCAAGAAGTGGGCCGATTTGGTCAGCCTGTCAACGATGACCCAAATCGCATCTTTCCCTCCTGGTGTGCGCGGCAATCCTGATACGAAGTCCATAGTGATATGCTCCCATTTCCACTCGGGAATGGGCAGCGGCTGTAATAATCCACCAGGCCTCTGCCTCTTTGCCTTGACCTGCTGACAGACCAAACACCTAACCACGAAGCGAGCCACCTTCCGCTTCATCCCTGACCACCAAACATGCTTCCTCAGATCTCGGTACATCTTGTTGGCACCCGGGTGTATAGAGTACTGAGATCTGTGGGCCTCCTGCATAACCTGCCCCCTGAGATCTCCGCTGGGCACACATAACCTGGAACCGTGCCTCAAGGCACCATCCTCTGCAAGAGAAAACTCACCCTCCAGCAATCCTGTTCGAACCTGCTCTCGGAGACACCGCAGAGCAACGTCCTCAAACTGTGCCAACTTGATCCTCTCCACCAAGTCTGACTGAATCTGTATGCCCCACATCTGTATCTGCACTCCGGGCACGATCACCTCAATCCCAAGGCTCTCCAAGTCTGCAAGCAAATGTCGATCCATGGTCAAACACATGGCTGTCGGATACCTACTCAAGGCATCGGCAACCACGTTGGCCTTCCCTGGGTGATACTGAAGTAGGATGTCAAAATCCTTCATCAACTCTAGCCATCTGCGCTGCCTCATGTTCAACTCCTTCTGAGTGAACACATACTTTAAGCTCTTGTGATCTGTGAAGACCTCCACCCTCTCAACATACAGATAATGCTTCCATAACTTCAGAGCAAATATCACTGCTGCCAGCTCCAGGTCGTGGGTAGGGTAGTTCTTCTCATGGAGACACAATTGCCTGGAAGCATAGGCAATCACCTTCCTATGCTGCTGCAAGACGCAACCCAGCCCCTTCCCTGAAGCGTCACTATAGATAGTGAAACCACCAGATCCTGAAGGCAATGTCAGAATCGGAGCTGTCGTAAGCCGCTTCTTCAACTCATCAAAAGCTGCCTGACACTCCTCTGACCAAACATACTCAGCATCCTTCCGGGTCAACCGAGCCAACGGCTCTGCAACCCGGGAGAAATCCTGCACAAATCTCCGATAATATCCTGCCAGCCCCAGGAAACTCCTGATCTCTGCAACTGAAGTCGGCGCTGCCCATGCCTCAACTGCTACAATCTTCTTGGGGTCAACTGAGATACCATCTCCAGTCACCACATGCCCCAAGAAGTCCACCCGGTCCAAGAAGAACTCACACTTGGAGAGCTTCCCGTAAAGCTGCTCCTTCCTGAGAATCTCCAGCACTATCCTCAAATGCTCCTCGTGCTCCTCCTCAGTCTTGGAATATATCAAGATGTCGTCAATGAATACCACCACAAACTGATCCAGATACTGGTGGAACACCTTGTTCATAAGGTTCATAAATACTGCTGGTGCATTGGTTAGCCCAAACGGTATAACCAAAAACTCAAACTGCCCGTACCGCGTCCTGAAAGCGGTCTTGGGAATATCCTCCCCCTTCACCTTCACCTGGTGATATCCCGACCTCAGATCAATCTTGGAAAATACCCAAGCTCCGCTCAACTGGTCAAAAAGATCGTCGATCCGCGGCAGTGGATATTTGTTCTTGATCGTGAGGTTGTTGAGTGCCCTATAGTCAATACACATCCGTACTGACCCATCCTTCTTTGGCACAAACAACACCGGTGCACCCCATGGCGACGAACTCGAGCGGATGAAGCCTTTGTCCTGTAGCTCATCCACCTGCTTCTTCAGCTCCACCAGCTCGCTGTTGTTCACCCGATAGACATGCTGAGAGATGGGCTCCGCTCCTGGAACCAAGTCTATCGAGAACTCTATGTCTCTGTCTGGTGGCAATCCCGACAACTACTCTGGAAAAACATCCATATACTCTGCTATCAAGGGGTATGGAATCACCTGCTCCTCGACCGAGACTCCACAGAAGACTCTGCTGCTCCGTTCTGCCTGACGTCTGGAGTACTCGAACTCTGGCTCCCCCGGCGCTCTGAAGAGAACTCTACCCCCTCTGCAATCAATACTGGCGTAGTGCCTGCTCAACCAATCCATGCCTAGTACTATATCGTAGTTCGGCAATGGCATTACGAGCAGGCTCACCTCCAACTCACGGCCTTCCAAAACTACTCTCCGACCCTTACAAACATCACTCACGAGGATAATGCCACCCCCGGTCGTGATCTTGTAAGTCCTAGGCAACGATTCAGCTACGATACCGTGTCTAATCGCAAAAGATACTGATATGAAGCTATGCGAAGCACCGGAATCGAATAATACAAAAGCTAGACTGGAGTCGAGAAGAATCGAACCTGCGATCAGCTCTCCGATGGCCTCCGCATCCTCTGCTGCCATGGCGAATCCTCGCCCCTGCTGGCCTCCCCTGGCCTGCTGCTGGTGCTGGACGAACCTCTGCTGCTGCGTCTGCAGGGCTGGTCCCCTCTGCTGGCCTGCTGGAGCCCTGGCTCCTCTTTCCTGGGCTGCTCATCCCCCAGACCTAGCACAATCCCTCAGCTGGTGATCTGCCGCTCCGCAAAGAAGGAACTTCTCGAGCCTCTTCCTACACTCATTCCATCCATGCCCTGGCTTCTTGCAGAAGGTACAACTGACAGTCTGCTGCCTGGGTGCCTGATGTTGAAACTGCTGCTGGTGAACTGGCCTCTGCTGGATCGGCTGCGGCTGGAACTGCCTCAGCTGCTGGTGCTGAAAGTGGGGCCTCTTGGCCTGGCCTCCACTGCTGCTGCCCCCGACTGGGTCTCGCCCCCTCTTGAGCCTAAGCTCAAGATCATCCTCTGCCAACAAGGCTCCCGTCAAGATCTTCTCGAATGTGGCATCCATGTTGCCCTTGGTCAAGGATTTGACTTCCTTGACTAGACCTTTACGGAACTTCTGGGCCTTCACCGTCTCGCTCAAGCCCTCTACGAACCTGCCGAGGTGGCCAAACTCCCCTGCGTACTCCTCCACTGAGAGACTCCCCTGGACTAGGCTCTCGAACTGCGACTCCAAGGCTCTGAGTGCTGAATCTGGAAAAAACTTCTTCTTGAAGAAGCCCTTGAACTGCTCCCAAGTCTGCCCAGCTACCCCCATCCTGGGGTCTGACTGATACCAGGTGCGAGCAGGATCTCGCATCCGGCTAGCTGCGGCCTCAATCTGAAGATCGACTGGTATCCGGGCCAGGCGGAAGATCTCCTCTATATGCTCGATCCACTCATCAGCATATAGTATCCCCTCTGTCCCCAGAAAGTCTCTGGGGCTCATCTTCTGAAACTGCTCTATCCCCGGTGTCCTCGGCTGATGGACCACTGGTCGAGCTGCAACCGTCGTAAGGGCCAACTCCATGCCCCTGTCTTGTCGAGCCTGCTGCCGGTCCATGAACTGCTGGAAGTACGCGAACATCTGCACTGCATCCACGTATCCTGTAGGCGGTGGCTGCTGGAAAGGATCCTCTGGGATGACCGGGTCCTGCCTCCGAGCCGGTGGAAGCATACCCCCTGCTGCTACTGCCGAGGTCTCAATACGAGCAGAGGTGGCAGGAGCTGCAGTCCCCTGGCCCTGCTGTACTGGCTGAGAGGTAGCAGTCCCCTCCATAGCATCCCCATGAATGGTACGCTGCGATCGAGTCTCTACCATCCTGAAGATAGACAAACAAGAGTATCAATTTCTGATAAAGAAGCGAAATAACAAAGGCGGACAATTATAATTCAAAGGATCAGCTGACAATAAGGATTTAGATGGCAATAAAAGAATTTTTCCTAAAGTGATTGAGTACCTTAAAATTAATTTCCTATATCCTACTGCAGGCTGTAGTGATACTCTAATTCGAATACCACTACACTTCTAGTCTACAGCTGCATGGGCCACCACTAAAAACGTGTCACGACCCGCACCCTAGAGTAAGGGCACGAGACGTGGGTACGTCCAGCCTACGCCGCAGTGTCGGCGGTAGAACGCTGTCCTAGGTCAACATACATCTAACAATATATCTCTAAACAGTTTATACTCCCCAAATGGGGGTAACATAGCAGTAATTGAACTCAATCACAACTAAGGAAGAGATAGCACGAAATAAAATAGAACTCAAGGAAATATAGATGATAAAGTAGTCTAAGATAACATCCCAGCAATATCTAGAGTACAAACTCAGCTACAGTATATGAAAGAATATATACAACTCAAATCTCTGAACAGAAGTAAAGTCTAGCTAAACAGTCTCATGACAACATGAAATAAGATAAGCCTAACTAAACTAGTCTAGGCAATAGGGGTGATGTCCTCAGCTAGAGCTGGGTCCTCCTGAGGGTCCATCTCGCAAGTGTCGTCTAGGGCTGCCCCATAGAAGGTATCCAGACAGGCCTCCTCCTCGTCCTCTGTAATATTTTCAACAGGTCCAGTCAAGACAGGAGCGAGCACAGTATATCTCAACAGATCATAGCAGGTTAGAAAATATAAACATGCAGTAGAGTAAGATACAGGTACTGAAGAATACAGTATGTACACAGAGAGAGAACTATAATAGAAATATCTACTATAAGTAAAGAACTAACAGTGGCTAGTGAGTCAGATTACAGGATAGCACATGTGAACAGAACAGATTTGTACATGATCTACACTAAGGAGTTTCACATGATCTACACTACTATGGAATTGTTCACATGACTACTAGCACTCCCCCATTTCCCCAATCAATACACAAGGATCTAAGCAGGTTATGTTATTATACATGATATCACATGGGGGCCCATGAAAGGGTGCACATGATATTATACATGAGGGCTCCGTGAACATGAGAGTACATGATTCACAGGAGTATACATGTATGGTGAAAGCACAGGAGTACATGATGAAAGTGAAACACATATGACACAATGTACCCGATGCTCCCGAGGGGGATAACATCGCATGAAGAGATCCATATAGTACCAATCCGTGGTAATATCATGACAGCATCAAGTAAAGTAATCTAAAGCAGGAAAATAATTCTAAGCAGGATATGAAATGATCTGAGAATGTATTCGCCTGGTATCTGAGTGTCCAATATGAAAGTATTGTCCGAGGAGTGGTGTCTGGCTCCTAATCAGAACAGCACAAGTCACAACAAGTCCAGAATGGTAAAATGAGACACTACAGTGCATTCTACATGAATCTAGGTCAAACTAGGCCACAGTTAACTCTTGGTCAACTCTGGTCAACCCTAGAAGTCAAATTAGGTCAACTATGGTCAAACTAGGTCTAACAAGTCTAAACTAGGTCAAACTAGTCCATACTAGACTACATTAGTCTATACTAGGTCACTCAACCTACACTAGCTAGTACACAACACTACTAGGCTATCTAGACCAACTACACATGTTAGTTGGCATTCCTACATATTACCTATATATGTACATTACATAGGTTATAGTGCAATTATTAGGAAACATCATATATATATATATATATATATATATATATATATATATATATATATATATATATATATATATAGGCTCAACATATGTACATATAGGTATACATTACATATATTATATATGTATACACACTATACATAAACCTACATATATGTACCCACATATCTACATAATACATCACATATATAACTTGGCATTCATGTTATAATAGAGAGAGAGAGAGTGTATGTGTGTGTGTGTGTGAGAACATGAATGCAAATGTGTGTGTGTGTGAGTGAAAGAGTGTTTTAGAGAGTGAAACAATGTATGTGTGTTAATGAGAGTAAAGGTGTGACTGTGAGTGAGTGATGAGTGTTTTAGAGAATGCATAGTGGTGTATAGCGAGGGTGAGTGAAACATGAGCACTGGACTGAACAGGAAATGGAAATAATGCACAGGAACAGTAAAGGAAAACTGAACCAAGTTTCCAGTTTTTCATTCAATCTCCATTTGACAGCAAAATACCACCAAATGAACCCAATTTCAACACATAGCTAGATTACCTATAGGAGAACACTAAATGGGACTAAAACCAATATGTTAACAACATTAAATGGGTTAAAACAGTTGCCCAATTTCGATTTCCAAAACTGGAATTTCCAGAAAACACACACAGTTTCAGAATTTGGTAAATTGACAATTACCTATTGAAAAATCATTAAAATACAAAATAAAGAGTTGGTAATTAAAATATACATTATATAAGTGTCAAACAATAAGTTTGTGTCCACCAAAGTGGACACAAACGTGTCCAATCTCGTAAAACCTAAACAGTACAAAACTGGCACTGTTTCAGTGCACTGTATCGTGCACGTGTGCATGCGTGTCGTACGCACGACACAGCACGAACTAGGCCACGTGCTCGTGCACATATGTACGTCTACACTAGGGCTAGGACTAAGTCAACCTGTACTGTGTCCTCGATGTGTCTGTGGGTCATACGAAAGCCGTATCAGTGTCAAGAAAATCTGACTGGAACTGACAGCCCCGACCAGTGCAACGTGAATAACTCCCTCGACACGCCACATGGGCCCCTGAAACTTGACACGTGGCGTGTCAGTAGGTTCCCCATGAAGTGTGTCAAACCTCGTGTCAAGTGGTCGCGTGTCATGTCCGGTACAACCCCCGAACAGCAGGGCAGGCAGTCCCGAGCGCGCGCAAACGTGTCCCCGTGTCCAAACAGACACGACACCACACCATAATCACCTCAGTCCATAAGAAACATGTAAGCGACAACAAAATAGTAATCCATTCAATTAAATCTCGAAAATAACACAAAAAGTTCCTCTGTGGCATTTTCACAAACACATGCATAGGGGCACTGATATGTGTCCAAATAGGACACGAAATGGACCCAAATTCTAGGGTTTCCTATTTCTACAGTTAGGTTAGGCCTAGGGCTCCCTAGATATGCAATAAAACCAGAATTTCATGGTGGAAATAGGAAGTTACCTCTATGTATCAAAATCCCCAAAAAGCTCTAAAGAGAGATGTTCCTCTTGATGGTGAAACTCCTCCAAAGTGATTTGAATATGAGAATAAAATGTAACAACAGCAAGAATACTAAAATTAAAACCTATTGCAATTTGTTTAGGGGAAAAAGGAGCTAAAATAGATTTTCTAGGAATTTTTGAAGTTGGGACATTACCTCTTTCTAAAGCTTGTTCTTCCTTAGAGGCTAGCCCTAATTTCTAAGAGATTATTTATAAGGGGGGGATCCCAAGGATGGGTTAAGTGGCTGGACAAAATTGTTAGGGTTAGGGTTTGGGCACTTGGCTAATGGGCTTTGGGCTTAGTCATAAATCAATGACTAAAAAAATCACAAGTCATGACTTGTGGTCAAAACTTTCTATTCAAATCTCAATATTCCTAATTGTTTTCACTAACTAGAGTATGGTTAACCTAACTTAACCTAGGGTCTCATATCTAGTCAAGTCCAACTTAACTAGGGTTAGGTCACAAAGTCAAAGCTAGTCAAAGTCAACCTAGTCAACCCTCATTCAAACAATTCCAAAATAATTTCTAAAAATTCCCATAAATTCAAATAAATTCTAATAAATTTAAATTACCCCAAAAATGTCAAAATACCCTCAAACTAGAAATGTGGTAGTGACAACGAGTACGTGAGCCATGCCCAGCCTACACTACAGTATCGGCGGTAGAACGATGTCAAGTATCCAAAAGTATCTACAACATCTAGATGATCCATAAGAACAATGTGCTCAAATTACATCACAACAGCTAAGGAAGATATGAATAGGAAAGATATCAATAACACTGAATCAACAGTCTACAAAAGAATAGACATGACCAGAATGTATCGGAGACAAATCCGATAACGAAGTATAAATCATAAATACAAGGCCTAGAACTCCCGGGAGACAACTTACGGTGAATAGAACATCGAGATCCGTCTCAGCTAACGACATCCTCTAGCAATAGAATAAAGTACATGACATGTTGCAAAGAAAATACAAAAAATAGAGAAATAGCATCATGAAGATATAAGAAAACTGAGTACATGAAATAAGATAGTGAACATGGCAAACTATAATAATATAAGTAATTTAGAGCACAAGACTGTTATGTGATTGGTTTAGGTTGTACATGAGTATTCTACGGCAACTATATTATATGTGAGGGTATAATCGACATATACATGAGTACACTAGAGGGATTTAATCACATAACCAGTTTTACTCCCCCTACCCCGATCAATACACAAGGATCCGATCACATTACATTACGTACATGATTTTTAGTTTGAACATGATGCACATCTAAGTACATGAGAGTACATGAGAGCACATAAGAGTACATAAATAATACGAATACAAGGAGTACACGATGCACATGGTAAAGTACACGAATATGGAATACCCGATGTACCCAATAAGAAGATAACATCTCATGACAAGATCCATATAATACCAATCCGTGTTAAAAATTTGTCAGCATCAAGTAAAGTAGTCTAGAGCAGGCAATATAGGTACTATCATGAATAAAAACTAACAGAGAATGTACTCGCCTGAATTTAGTTGTAGTCGACGTGCACGATATGAACGTATCGACACGAGGTAAGTACAATGCTATGCTCCACAAGATGGTCCCAAACGATGGCACAAGCGGTCCCATCGGATCCAGAATAGTCCAAATTGCCTAGTTGATATATTGGAGTCAAGAATCAGGGTTCGGTACTATAACCGATTCAATAAAATAGGAAATGGTTACATTAGTCGCAATTAAGGGATGATTGATTAATCAAGGAATTAAATACCAGACTAAGAATGTATATATGAATTTATTTTAAAAATACTTATTTGTAACCTCTTATAGGAAATATATTTATCTCCTTGTATTTAATATATATATATATATATATATATATATATATATATATATATATATATATATATATATATATATAGGAGCGGATCAAAAGCCCCCTTAGAAAACCCCCTAAAAAATCCCCTCACTCTCAGCCGTCCATTTAATGTTAATATTAATATTAATGTTAATGTTAATATTAATGTTAATATTAATGTTATATTAATGTTAATGTTAATATTAATTTTTATTTTTATATTAATGTTAATGTTAATATTAATGTTAATGTTAATGTTAATATTAAGTTTAATGTTAATTTTAGTATTTAACATTAATATTAACATTAACATTAACATTAATATTAACATTAAATGGACGGCTGAGAGTGAGGGGGTTTTTAGGGGATTTTCTAAGGGGGGCTGTGTGTGTGTGTGTGTGTGTGTGTGTGTGTGTGTGTGTGTGTGTGTGTGTGTGTGTGTGTGTGTGTGTGAAAACCCATAGCATATAAAGCCTAGTTAATAAAATCAAACGACTTATCTTTATTTGATTTAAATGCAAAAATAGTATGTTGGGCCCAAGGCCCGATCTGTAAAAATGTCATATAAGCTCAAAGCCTAATAAATCAAAATATAATAATATAAGTCCAATTATTAACCTCATATGTAGGCACAAGACCATAATATAATAATAACAGTAGTATCATTAGTGTCATACAAAATATTATACAATATATAAACATACGGGCTTAAGGCCTAATATTAATTATTCATTAAAACCACAATCTAATATATATATATATATCAAAAGCCCGATTATTAACCATAATAATAATACTACTAAGAATTTTATAAGTGATTTTGTAGATAACATATATTCTAGAAAACGCTTTAATACTATTTATAGATTTCCTACTAAAATAGGTTTAAAAGCTTAAATATTAAACGTAATATTATAGGGCCCAAAATCATAACAAAAATCAAATCTTAACCGCTTGTCAGTAGCATATAAAGGAACTAATTAACCTAGCAAAAAGGGGCTGCTGATTCCCATCCCTAAGTTCCATAGCCCAATAATCATTTTTTAGAAAAATTATCATTTGAAAACTAAAAGGCTTAAACCCAGCCTCTAAAATTTTAGCCCAAGCTATCAACCCAAATGATTAAAAACTGAATTCATTAAAACCTAATCCAATTAATCTAACCCATGTCAATCAATAAATTAGAAACCTACCAAAAAAAAAAGGTTTGACAGTTGTCTACCAAACAATTAATTAAAAAAATTATTATTATATGGGAGTGAGTCTGTTGACTCCCAAACATTACAAAAATAAGGAAGAATTTTCCGAACAGGGGGTTAAGTCCATTATTATGGCAATTGATAAAGGCACTGCATAATTTGATCGGGGCTAGCCCATTTGTAAGTTTGTGTTATTTACAAGTTTGCCATTGAAATTTTTTATTAGGGCTAGCCCACTCTTTAGTATAAAAGTCACTTTTTTTTCCTATTTTTTTTCCTCTTCTTCTTCCTTAACCCATCCAAGAAGAAGAAGAAGAAGAAGAAGAAAAGATAGAAGAAGAAGAAGAAGAACAACAACAACAACAACAAAAATGTTAAACCCTAATATTGGTGGAAATCCTAATATTGTTATCCCTAATTTTTTTCTCATTTCCAATTTCGATGGCACCCAAAGGCTTCTCATAATATACGAACCATAATATGGGAGGAAACCCCAATATTGTTGTTCAACTATTGCAAACAAGGACTGTCCAATTTTCTGGCAGTCCTACAAACTGACTGGACTGCCAGAAAACTGGACAGTCCTAAGTCACAGCATGTGAAACAAAGGACTGTCCATTTTTCTGGCAGTCCTTACAGTATGTACGACTGTCCAGTTTTCTGGCAGTCCTGAATACAGTAAGGACTGCCAGAAAAATGGACAGTCCTTTGTTTCACATGTTGTGACTTAGGACTGTCCAGTTTTCTGGCAGTCCATTCAGTTTGTAGGACTGCCAGAAAATTGGGCAGTCCTTTGCAATTACCACTAGAATCGGTACCACGTTGCAGAAAGCATCTGCATACAATTGGAATCATTGGGATCCTCCGTTGAATAATAATAGCTAGGCCTACTGGTTTTCTAGATCTATTGTTTTGTATTACAGTCCTGACACCATATTGATACTTCCATCGCATACTATTCACATTAGAAACTATTGTAGGTAAACATTAGAATTCCAGATTATTCTATAAAAAGGAGAAATTATATTATTTTTCCATAACACTGACCAAGAAAGCTAAATACCAACATCAGTTCCATATATATACCATCAAAAATATCTTACCTAATGGACATGCCAACCTATCCAATTATTTCCTTCAGCACCAAAGCACTATAAATTCTTACAAGAATCAATAGCCATAATCAGGATCCCATCATTTTATGTTCAATAAACTGAATGGACTGCCCAGTTTTCTGGCAGTCCATTCAGTTTGTAGGACTGCCAGAAAATTGGGCAGTCCTTTATTTCACATGTCGTGACTTAGGATTGTCCAGTTTTCTGGCAGTCCATTCAGTTTGTAGGACTGCCAGAAAATTAGGCAGTCCTTTGTTTCACATGTCGTGACTTAGGACTGTCCAGTTTTCTGGTAGTCCATTCAGTTTGTAGGACTGCCAGAAAATTGTACAGTCCTGGTCGACGCACAGTTTTTTCGTTCGTGCATACTTGTGTTTAATTTAAATGGATAATTTCCCACTCCGAATGTAGTTTAATTCAAATGGGCTACAGACAATTGAAATAAACAATGTAATGGATGCTTGAATTTTTCAATTTAATTTCTAGGATTTTGGAAACAAATAGAGAAAGAATTTGGGTGCCATCGATCTTCTTGAGAAAAAAATTTGGAAGAGAAGGGGAAGAAGAAGAGAAAATTTCTAGGGTGGAAGAAATTTCTAGGAATTTTCAAATTAACTTCATGCTTGAAGTGGAGAAATGGTGGAGGAGAAGAGGAAGAAGAAGAAGAGAGGAGTTAGGGTTTAGGAAGAGAGAGAAAAAATTTGCAAATGAGAGGAAAAATTTGGGTTTGGAAAAATTTTACTTTGGGACAGCCCTAGATAAAAAAAATGGGCTGTCCTGAGTAAAACCCCAAAAAAATTGGGCTAGCCCGAATTCGGGCTAGCCCCGATCAAAAAAGGCAGTGCCTTTATCAATTGCCATTATTATTCATCAACAACTCAAATGCAAAAATCAAAGAAAGGGGGAAATAATCTGCTGGGGACTCGACCCCTCATCCCAAATTCAAGGGAGAGAAAAGAGCGAGAGCCACAGGCGCTCGAGACGGGAAGGGGCGACAATCTGCTCACCTGGGGAGGGTCTTGTCGGCCGGGCGCCGGTGCGAGCAGAGCAGCGCGCGGAGCTGGCCGCGGAAGGGACGCGTAGAGGTGGCGTTGGGCCGGGGGAGGCGCCCACTGGGGCGGTCGCAGGGCGCGACCCAGGCGGAGGCGGCGAGGTGAGCATCCGGGCGGAGGGATGCAGTCGTTGGCACGGGCCAACGCGGCGGATGGCGGATCCAGTCTGGAAGGGCGCGCCACGACGGCGGTTAATCAACCGTCGACGAGGGGGAGCGGTGGAGAACAGGTGACTCTCTCACTCTCCTCTCTGGTTATTTTTGGTAGTTTTTTAAAGGGTGATGTTGATGCTGGTGGTAGGATTTTTGGGCATCGGTGGCGGTGGTTGGCGACCAGTGTGGTGTGCGTTCGCAGCTGAGGTGGTGGTGTACGGAGGAGTTGGGAGGAATGATGGCAGTGGTATTGTTGGTTTGGCCGGCTATAGCCGGTGGTATGGTCGGGAAGTGGTGATGGTGTGGAAACAATGTTTGACAGGGAGACGGCCGAAGGTGATCTCGGGTTCAAGGAGTTAGGGAGTCGGAGGTGGCGGTGCTGGCCAGGGTGCACTGGTGCGGTGGTGATGGCAGCATTTGTGATCAGGGCCGTGGTAGTGGCTGGAAGGGAAGGAAAGGTCAGTTGTGGTGGTAGTGAAGAATGGGGGTGGTCGAAAAATGAGTACAGGAGGGCGGCGGCTGAACAGTAGCAATTTTAGGTCTAGGGAGTTTGTTATGATGCAACTTTGGGATGTGTGCCTATTTATAGGGTAGGTAGGGAGGAACCCTAAAGAAAATGTATGTGTAATAGCAAAATAGGAAAACATTGTGGAAAATCATGCTAACCACTAACAATTTTTATTCGATAATTTAGTTAATTACTATTAAATATTTATTAGCTATTTGTAATAGATATTACTACTAGTTATTTGTGAGCTAATTACAATTTAGCTAAGATTATCACTTACTATCAAAACAAGCTCGTGACCAACGATCCGAGCCTAAGGCTTGGTAGGCTAAACTAGGACCGATACGGCCTTAGCCCGATATCCAGGCGAGACGAATAACCTACCATTCATCAAAAACCTTTAACTAAAAATAATTAGTATTTAAAATATTCTTATTTACAAATAATAGTTTTGCAATATTTTCTCTATATAAATATAAGTATTTATAACTTATAGATTTTAAAAATGAACAAGAAGTTTCTACTAGCATATAATCTCGCAAAATAGTTCTTACAAAACTAACAAACCAACTTAATATCGATAACAAATTACGATCGAAAACACGTTCTTGATATTTGAATTGCACGATTACAAAGATTAGAAATAATTCAAAAGAAATAGAAATTTAAAATAAATATTCGAAAACAAAATCCAGATTTTGGTTAATGGATGTTACAAATCTACCCTCCTTAAAGAAATTTCGTCCTCGAAATTTAAGGTTGGCAGAGGGATCAAAACACGATAGAAAGTTTAGTCAATAACTTAGGCACGATCAAAGAACAACGACTTTGGCACGATTAATATAATCAAGTTCAAAATAACTCTGACACGACTAGTAATTTTAGCACGATAAAATCGTAATATGATCAATATCGTTCAGACACGATTTAAGAATAAATATAAATTATTTTAGGCACGATCTTAGTCATGGCTAGCAGAATCGAAGAGAGAATTCGATATTCAAGTACCGAACAGTCAGTAGAGTTTAGGCTTGATGAAAATCACGCTCAAGTCGCACAGGCACGATTAAGATGAAAACTTGGTTATGCCTAAGAATATAATTTAGGCACGATCAAGCTCAAATTAAGGTCTTATAGGCACGATCGAGAATTTAACGAGTATGATTAACTAAGTCGTGAAATACAATCTGAGTTCGGACATGATTAAAATTTGAAAGTGATCTAAGTTCACTTGGCATGATTTGAGATATGACTACGTAAACCAAAACTTGGGCATATTTTAGGAATAGGACCTAAGCACGAGTATCTACAGAATCAAATTTTGGTAGGAATAGAAAATTGTTCAGACAATAATCAAAGTCCAAATTCTGGCACGACTAGTAAGTCATATAATCGTGATCGAGGATCAAGGTTTTAGACAAATTTAGAAATAAATTCAAGTTATTTAAGTGCAAAGTCGCAACTAGGAAAATCGAAATCGTTCAGTTACGATCAAGTTAGAATCAAATATAAGCATAGAATGATCAATATGATCTAGGCTTAATGAGAATGGATTCAAGGTTATATAGGCACATTCAATTACAAAAACAACATAATTGGCATTGCTGGGACTAATGAAATGTTTGGCATGATCAAAGACTAAGGATCAAAACCACTTGATCACGAGCAAAGTCAAGGCTATTTTTTTTGGAATAGCTAGTGTCACCCTCATTTCCCGTATTTCTCGTATTTCGTATTTATACTCGTATATAGATTTTGGCATGTATTTTTATTTTTTTCTTAACTTGTGGAATTTCAGTGTTTCTTGTATTTCGGGTTTTGACATGGCTCGGTTTTAATTGGGATGGTTTGGTTTGGTTTGGTTTGGTTTGGTTTATTATGCATATTGGTACACCTTAGCCTATGCTCCACCCTCAACACACCACATCCCACCCTCTTTAAAACTCCACCAACTTTTTCTCCCTCCTCATAAACCTCCATTAATTTCTTCTTCTCCTTCCTCTACACAACACTCTTCTCCTTCCTCCACACCAACCCTTAGGCAAGTGCACCTTGCCACCACATGAGAACCCTCTTTTATTTGTCCATTTGCTAGATTAGGACATGGTGATCAACATTAGAACTTGGTATTTTGTGGTTTGGAGTCTCCATTGTTCTAGATCTAAATTTTTCCCTATTTTCGGTTTTGCATGGTTTTGATCTATTTAGGTTGGATTTTTATGGGTTTTGATGTTTCCATGTGGAAGAGAGTTCAATTCCACCCTGGTTGGAGCTTTGGAAATCCGGATTTGGAGTTCGGATGGCCAAGTTGTGATGCCTTAAAGTTTTGGAGCCATGGGAGCTTCTTCTCAGCCATGGAGAAGAAGATCCTTTCCCCTGCGTGCGTGTTTTTACGCGCACGCAGCTCTTCTGTGTGCGTGTTCTTACGCGTACGCAGCTCTCTTGCGTGCGTGACTTTTCGCGTACGCAGCTCTCTTGCGTGCGTGACTTTTCACGTACGTAGCTCTCTTGCTTGCGTGACTTTTCGTGTACTCAGCTCTCTTGCGTGCGTGACTTTTCACGTACGCAGCTCTCTTGCGTGCGTGACTTTTCACGTACGCAGCCCTCTTGCGTGCGTGACTTTTCACGTACGCAGCTCTCTTGCGTGCGTGACTTTTCGCGTACGCAGCTCTCTTGCGTGCGTGACTTTTCGCGTACTCAGTTCTCCTGCGTGCGTGCCTTTTGTGCGTACGCAGCTCTCCTGCGTGCGTGCTTTTGTGCGTACGCAGCTCCCCTGCGTGCGTGACTTTTGTGCGTACGCTGCTCCCCTGCGTGCGTGCTCTTGCGCGTACGCTGCTCCCCTGACCCCTTGCTTAACCCATTGGCTCTTGGAGTTTTGGTCTTATTTCTTTAAGCTTGGCTCTTCTATAGCCCTGTATATTGATATTTTATTAGATATTTTACGCCCATTTTATATCCTTACGCCTTTTGTCATGAACTTGATTTTACTTAATATGTTTGGAATGACTATTGTACATGGCATGGTATGACAAGGAACTAGCATAACACGACAGTGACCCGTAGTGGTGCACTCCTGACATGACCAACCTGACATGATAGTGGCCCGTCGTGGCGCATTCCCGACAAGTACCCTGACATGATTTATCTTAATGCTGTTGCAACGGCTAATTAACTTGACTTGCCTTGACACCGTGGGTAGTTCTTTCTTGCTTGCTTGTTAAATCCACTTGTCCTATCTTGCATCATGTCTAGGATGGGACTCCTGAGTACCATGGTCAGGAGTACCTACTAAAATGGATTAAGGTTAATAACTAGAATAACACAGTAGTCATGAAGAGATGACACAGCTACAGGCAATCCCGTTACCTGGGCGCTCTTGGGATCTGTAGCCTGCCGTCGAGTAGGGCACATTTCCAGCACACCGTCGCGTGTTGCACCCTCTAAGTCACCTAAGGGTACATTTGTCTCCCGGGCGATGTACCCACCTGAATTGAACCCCTAATTTTTGACCTGGGTAACCTGGATGGTCTGCAGGGCTTGTGGCTGTGGAATAATCTCACTGCATCTTGTTAGTAATTAGGCCTGTGATAACCCTAGTTAGTTAAAGTAGTAAGCCGTAGCGTCTGCTTGGCCGTGATTGATTGAATGAGGTATAACCAGTTTAGCCATGTCTTGATCCAGTACAAGATTGCTCCCTGCCTTGATTTCTTGCATTATTATCTTGCCGATAAATGGTGGAAAACCAAGTTCTGTTCAGGCGAAGGGTTACAACCCCGGTCCTTGTTTGGTTTACGGGTTGTAACCTGGCTATCGGAATAGTTCTATAGTTATCTCGTCGTATATCACCCTGCCATGTTTTCATAAGTTTTAATTTTAATATTAGATTTTCTTGTGCTGATTGCTGGCTTTTGTTCTTATTTCGTGGCCCCCTTGTGGCACTTGCTCTTTCTGGGGTTGACCCAGCTGGTTTTGTGTGGCCAGATTTCGGAGCAGCTCCCGAGGATCTACCAAGCTTCCAGCCCAATGGTGGCGACTAGAAGGAACCCGGGCTACGAGTGGGTTTTCTATTTTGTTTCGCTCACTCTACTGTAAATTATTCTTTTGAGGCGTTTAGCCGACGAGCACCTGTTAGCTCGATGCACTTTTACTTACTGTCTGCCTACGGGCTGTAAACATGATTAACAAATCCTAGGGTTGATCATGTACGACTAAACTCTTGCTAGTCCTTATATTTTGTAACGACTAGCTTCATGATCAGCTGAATATGTAATATTTGGGATGCCTTATTATTGTATATTTAATGATCATACATCTTGCGACCTTACTTACTTGCTTGTGATTGAGACATTAGGCTTGTTCATGACCATAAGAGACTGTTGGCTTGTAGTAAACCCTCATATATCTAGACAGCCGTGACCGTATATCGAGGTGGTTTCTATTTCAATATACGTAGCTGGCTATGTCTCTCCCCGCTCTCCAGTATTCTGGTTCTGGGGCGTGACATGGTTTAAGTGGTGGCCCATGCAGGTCTTGTCAATCAAGAAATGTGAGGGTTTACCGAATAGATGTCTCATTCAGTATTCGCCCTTGATCTCCGCTTGTATTTTCAAATCCCTAAAATTCTTGCCCTGATTACATGCTTGTATCGTTGATCTGTCCTGGTCCTTCCTTATTGTTTCCCTGTGTCATCTTCCTCTGCGGTACTGTACCTGACCCTGCCGATCAGCAAGGAGGAGCACCTCCCGTGGACCAGCAGCCAGAGGACAAGGTCAGGCCATGATGATGGCTATGGAAGAAGAAGTTGCACCAGGTGAGGTTGTGGCAGGTACTATTCTCGTCAACTCCTCTCCAGCGTCTGTATTATTTGATTCTGGTACATCGCATTCATTTATGTCTGCACGATTCGCGACACGGATAGGATTGGAGCCCGAGTCATTATCAGTGAGGCTCAATATACTTACTGGTAATGGTCTTGTGGGAGTAGATCGAGTGTTTTCCTCGTGTCGGATCGTAGTTAGCGGTAGGGAGTTTCCCGCTAGATTCATAGAGTTTCCTATGGCAGACTATGATGTAGTCCTAGGCATGGATTGGTTGAGGAACCAGTATGCTAGGATAGACTGCCACATTGGCAGAGTTGTCTTTAGTATCCCCGGCGAGCCAGAGTTTTCGTTTTCTAGAGACGTAGTGGAGCCGTCTTCCCCAGCATTGCGGATGGCAGTAGCAGCAGTGCAGTTACCCCGGATAGTTGAAGAGTTTCCAGATGTCTTTCCAGAGGAGCTTCCAGGGATGCCGCCGGAACGGGAGATTGAGTTCACTATAGACTTGATTCCCGGGACAGCACCAGTATCAGAGCGAGTCTACAGGATGGCGCCTTCAGAGTTGGAGATTTTATACAAGATGATTGAAGAACTGAGGACCAAGGGATTCATCCGTGCGAGTGGATCGCCTTGGGGAGCCCCGATGCTTCTTGTGAAAAAGAAGGATGGTACGTCCAGGCTATGTGTTGATTATCGTACCTTGAATTCGGTGACAATCAAGAACAGATACCCTCTTCCGAGGATAGATGACTTGTTTGATCAGCTCAGAGGGGCTTCAGTGTTCTCGAAGATCGATTTGCGGTCGGGATACCACCAGATCAGAGTCAGAGAGCAGGACATCCCGAAGACAGCATTCAGATCGAGGTATGGACATTGGGAGTTCCTTGTTATGCCCTTTGGAGCGACCAATGCGCCTGCCGTATTCATGGACCTCATGAATCGCATTTTCATGCCTTACTTGGATTAATTTGTGATCGTGTTCCTAGATGACATCCTGGTCTACAGCAAGAGTGAAGCAGAGCATGAGCAACATCTCAGAGTCGTCCTCCCGACGCTTATGGAGCATCAGTTGTATGCCAAGTTCAGTAAATGCGAGTTGTGGCTCGATCGCATTTCGTATTTGGGTCACATCATTACCCGAGGAGGAGTGGAAGTAGATCCCCAGAAGATTGTGGCTATCGAGTCATGGCCGGTACCTAGCTCAGTGGCAGAGGTTCGCAGCTTCCTTGGATTGGCCGGCTACTACCGGCGGTTCGTGTCAGATTTCGCAAGGATTTCAGCGCCGATGACCCAGTTGACCCGCAAGGATGTGCCGTTTGTTTGGACAGCAGAGTGTCAGGAATCATTTGAGAAGTTGAAGCGAGGTTTGATAACGGCTCCCATTCTCACCCTTCCAGATGGGACCGGAGGATTCACAGTTTATTGCGACGCTTCAGGCAGAGGATTGGGGTGTGTCTTGATACAGCATGGGAAGGTAATATCTTATGCGTCACGTCAACTACGTGATTATGAGAAGAATTACCCGACCCACGACTTAGAATTGGCAGCGGTAGTGTTTGCTTTGAAGTTGTGGAGACACTACTTGTACGGAGATAGAGTGGAGATCTTTACTGATCATAAGAGCCTGAAGTATGTTTTCACCCAAAAGGACCTTAATATGCGACAGAGAAGATGGCTCGAGCTACTAGTGGACTATGATGTGGATTTGCAGTATCATTCCGGGAAGGCTAACGTTGTAGCAGATGCATTGAGCAGGAGAGCCGGAGTTTATCTCCTGACGGCGCAACCAGAATTATTGGCAGATCTTCAGAAGATGGGAATTGAAGTGGTTCTTCCAACCAGCATGGCATTGATGGCCAGCCTACAGGTTCAGTCCAGCATAGTTGAGAGAATCCGGGTGGCGCAGTCAACAGATTCCAAGATCCAGCGACTCAGAGCAGAGTGTGAAGCAGAAAGAAGGCCAGAGTTATGTATCCATGAAGACGGTACACTTTGGCACGGCACTCGTCTTTGTGTACCCAGTGGAGATATCAGACGGGAAGTCATGGCAGAAGCCCACAGTTCTCAATATTCTATTCATCCGGGTGGTACGAAGATGTACTGTGATATTCATCAGCATTTCTGGTGGAATGGCATGAAGAGGGAGATAGCCCGGTTTGTCTCTCGGTGTTCGGTTTGCCAGCAGGTTAAAGCTGAACATCAGAGGCCCGCTGGACTTCTTCAACCCTTACCGATCCTAGAATGGAAATGGAAACATATAACCATGGATTTCGTGACCGGATTGCCCAGATCTCCGGCCGGCAGAGATGCTATTTGGGTAATTGTGGACAGGCTTACCAAGGTGGCACACTTTCTCCCATTCAAAGTTGGACAGTCGACGGCGCAGTTAGCAGAGATGTACCTCAGACAGATCGTCAGGCTTCACGGTGTGCCAGTCAGCATCACCTCGGACAGGGATTCAAGATTCATATCACACTTTTGGCGCAGCTTGCAGAAGAGTTTGGGGACTCGCCTTCAATTCAGCTCAGCATATCACCCGCAGACGGATGGTCAATCAGAGCGCACAATCCAGACTCTTGAAGATATGTTGAGATCCTGTACCCTTGACTTCGGTGGTTCATGGGAGAATCATCTGCACCTGGTGGAATTCTCGTACAACAACAGTTATCAGGCCAGTATCCAGATGGCACCCTTCGAGGCTCTTTATGGCAGGAAGTGCAGATCCCCGCTAGCATGGGACGATATCGGAAAGAGGCAGATGCTCGGACCCGAATTGATTTCCCAGACGGTTGAAGTGGTCAGGAAGGTCAGAGATCACCTCCGAGTTGCCCAGGACCGCCAGCGCCATTGGGCCGATGCTCATCGGCGTCCCTTAGAATTTGCTGTCGACGACCATGTATTCCTTAGGATCTCGTCTAACCGCGGCGTCATTCGCTTCGGCGTGCGGGGAAAGCTTAGTCCTAGGTATATAGGGCCGTTCGATATTCTAGAGCGAGTAGGAGATGTATCCTATCGTCTCGCTCTTCCGTCGTCGCTAAGTGAGGTGCATGATGTATTCCATGTGTCCCAATTACGACGGTATATTCCGGACCCGAGCCACGTCCTAGACCATTCGGAATTGGTTATTGGTACCAACCTTTCGTATGAGGAGACGCCCGTGTCTATATTGGACCGGAGGGAGAAGATACTCAAGAACAAGACTATTAAATTAGTCCGTGTTGCTTGGGGTCATCACTCTCTAGGTGAGTCAACGTGGGAGCGTGAGGACGACATCCGATCGCGATATCCCTATCTGTTTGACTCGTAAGGTATAATGTCTTTCTTATGCCTTACGTTTTCCTTTCCTTGCTTGCATTGTATGATTGTATGATTGAACTGCTTAGTGTAACTTGCCTGTGCTTAATGTAGCTTGTCGTAACAATCTCTAGCTCCTTGATTAAATTCCGAGGACGGAATTCTTTTAAGGTGGGTAGAGTTGTCACCCTCATTTCCCGTATTTCCCGTATTTCGTATTTATACTCGTATATGGATTTTGGCATATATTTTAATTTTTTTCTTAACTTATAGAATTTTGGTGTTTCTCATATTTCGGGTTTTGACATGGCTCGGTTTTAATTGGGATGGTTTGGTTTGGTTTGGTTTATTATGCATATTGGTACACCTTAGCCTATGCTCCACCCTCAACACACCACATCCCACCCTCTTTAAAACTCCACCAACTTTTTCTCTCTCCTCATAAACCTCCATTAATTTCTTCTTCTCCTTCCTCTACACAACACTCTTCTCCTTCCTCCATACCAACCCTTAGGCAAGTGCACCTTGCCACCACATGAGAACCCTCTTTTATTTGTCCATTTGCTAGATTAGGACATGGTGATCAACATTAGAACTTGGTATTTTGTGGTTTGGAGTCTCCATTGTTCTAGATCTAAATTTTTCCCTATTTTCGGTTTTGCATGGTTTTGATCTATTTAGGTTGGATTTTTATGGGTTTTGATGTTTCCATGTGGAAGAGAGTTCAATTCCACCCTGGTTGGAGCTTTGGAAATCCGAATTTGGAGTTCGGATGGCCAAGTTGTGATGCCTTGAAGTTTTGGAGCCATGGGAGCTTCTTCTCAGCCATGGAGAAGAAGATCATTTCCCCTGCGTGCGTATTTTTACGTGTACGCAGCTCTTCTGTGTGCGTGTTCTTACACGTACGCAGCTCTCTTGCGTGCATGACTTTTCGCGTACGCAGCTCTCTTGCGTGTGTGACTTTTCACGTACGCAGCTCTCTTGCGTGCGTGACTTTTCACGTACGCAGCTCTCTTGCATGCGTGACTTTTCGCGTACGCAGCTCTCTTGCGTGCGTGACTTTTCACGTACGCAGCTTTCTTGCGTGCGTGACTTTTCACGTACGCAGCCCTCTTGCGTGCGTGACTTTTCACGTACGCAGCTCTCTTGCATGCGTGACTTTTCGCGTACGCAGCTCTCTTGCATGCGTGATTTTTTGCGTATGCAGCTCTCCTGCGTGCGTGCCTTTTGTGCGTACGCAGCTCTCCTGCGTGCGTGCTTTTGTGCGTACGCAGCTCCCCTGCGTGCGTGACTTTTGTGCGTACGCTGCTCCCCTGCGTGCGTGCTCTTGTGCGTACGCTGCTCCCCTGACCCCTTGCTTAACCCATTGGCTCTTGGAGTTTTGGTCTTATTTCTTTAAGCTTGGCTCTTCTATAGCCCTGTATATTGATATTTTATTAGATATTTTACGCCCATTTATATCCTTACGCCTTTTGTCATGAACTTGATTTTACTTAATATGTTTGGAATGACTATTGTACATGGCATGGTATGACAAGGAACTAGCATAACACGACAGTGACCCGTAGTGGTGCACTCCTGACATGACCAACCTGATATGATAGTGGCCCGTCGTGGCGCACTCCCGACAAGTACCCTGACATGATTTATCTTAATGCTGTTGCGACGGCTAATTAACTTGACTTGCCTTGACACCGTGGGTAGTTCTTTCTTGCTTGCTTGTTAAATCCACTTGTCCTGTCTTGCATCATGTCTAGGATGGGACTCCTGAGTACCACGGTCAGGAGTACCTACTAAAATGGATTAAGGTTAATAACTAGAATAACATAGTAGTCATGAAGAGATGACACAGCTACAGGCAATCCCGTTACCTGGGCGCTCTTGGGATCTGTAGCCTGCCGTCGAGTAGGGAACATTTCCAGCACACCGTCGCGTGTTGCACCCTCTAAGTCACCTAAGGGTACATTTGTCTCCCGGGCGGTGTACCCACCTGAATTCAACCCTTAATTTTCGACCTGGGTAACCTGGATGGTCTGCAGGGCTTGTGGCTGTGGAATAATCTCATTGCATCTTGTTAGTAATTAGGCCTGTGATAACCCTAGTTAGTTAAAGTAGTAAGCCGTAGCGTCTGCTTGGCCGTGATTGATTGAATGAGGTATAACCAGTTTAGCCATGTCTTGATCAAGTACAAGATTGCTCCCTGCCTTGATTTCTTGCATTATTATCTTGCCGATAAATGGTGGGAAACCAAGTTCTGTTCAGACGAAGGGTTACAACCCCGGTCCTTGTTTGGTTTACGGGTTGTAACCTGGCTATCGGAATAGTTCCATGGTTATCTCGTTGTATATCATCCTGCCATGTTTTCGTAAATTTTAGTTTTAATATTAGATTTTCTTGTGCTGATTGCTGGCTTTTGTTCTTATTTCGGGCCCCCTTGTGGCACTTGCTCTTTCTGGGGTTGACCCGGCTGGTTTTGTATGGCCAGATTTCGTAGTAGCTCCCGAGGATCTACCAAGCTTCCAGCCTAATGGTGACGACTAGAAGGAATTCGGGCTACGAGTGGGTTTTCTATTTTGTTTCGCTCACTCTACTTTAAATTTTTCTTTTGAGGCGTTTAGCCGACGAGCACCTGTTAGCTCGATGCACTTTTACTTACTGTCTGCCTACGGGCTGTAAACATGATTAACAAATCCTAGGGTTGATCATGTACGACTAAACTCTTGCTAGTCCTAACATTTTGTAACGACTAGCTTCATGATCAGCTGAATATGTAATATTTGGGATGCCTTATTATTGTATATTTAATGATCATACATCTTGCGACCTTACTTACTTGCTTGTGATTGAGACATTAGGCTTGTTCATGACCATAAGAGACTGTTGGCTTGTATTAAACCCTCATATATCTAGACAGCCGTGACCGTATATCGAGGTGGTTTCCATTTCAATATACGTAGCTGGCTATGTCTGCCCTCGCTCTCCAGTATTCTGGTTCTGGGACGTGACAGCTAGAATCACTTAGGCACGATTTAGGATAGAGTGACAAAAATTTTAAAAATCTAATCATGATTAGGAATAAAATCCGAGCACAAGTGACTAGGGAATCAAGATTTAGGTATGATAGAAAATTTATTCTGACACAATCATGATTAGAGATCAAAAGTTTTTGGCACAATTTGTGGGTTAAGGTTAACACGTACAGTCATGATTATTAGAATCATGATCGTGAAAATCAAAGTCGTATAGTCATGCCAAGTCATCTAGGCACGACTAATCACGAGAATTTCAAATATAATCAGGAAAACAAATCATGGTCAGAAAAGAGTTTAGACACGAGTGTTGAAATCCAAACATGATCATAATCGAAATTTTGACACGATCATAGATAAGGTCAGTCTAACCTTAGTCAAACAATATTTAGACATGATGAAGAATATAATCGTAGTCTAAGCACGAGCAACATATTGATAGAGATCCAGGTCATAATTGAATTTAAATCAATTGAGTACGATCAAGGATTAAGAATATTGATATAATAAAGGGGGTGACCAAAGTCGATTGATCTCGATCAAAGGGAATTAGAATTTAGCGATATTGATATTTAAAGAATGATTCAAGGATAGGAAAAAGTCAAATTCCTCCTATTAGGATAGGACATCAAAGATAGGATTGCAAAAAGGAAGTCAAATCATCTCACTCTATTACTACCAAGTTTATCTGATCATCATTTGCCAATTATACCTTTATCTCACAAGTCCAAATATGAAAATCAAACCCTTATATGACTACTACCAAAAGTCATAGTCTTCAGTAGTAAAGATTGAACCCTGCTATAATACCTTAGGCTTGACCTTTATTCCAAGGTCACTAATCCATGAAGTATATTCTTGTTAGAACTCTTCAAAATTTTCTACTCTCCTTGATTTTGCAGTTCATTATCCACTTAGTCATTCTGAAATCTAAATTCCTTCGTCTTGTCTTTAACCTGGATCTGAAATTCCTAAATCAAGGAATATAAATTCTTAATCATTGTTCCAATTGATACTCTTTTATCGCTCTCTACTGCCATATAAAATTTATCCTTCATTTTAGAAATCAGCCTTCACAATTCCTTCAATTTAAACCTTCAAACTTTATCCTTATTAAATTTAGAATTCTCATAAAATCTCTAAATATTTTCTTTAGCTCAAAATTTTTGTGTTCTCCCTGTTCCTAGTCATTCTCTTACCAATCTTTGTTAAATTTTATATCATCACCGCATGCGGTTAAAATCTCTTCTCCATTATTTAAATTCCCAGATTTCGGTATCATAGCCTTAATTCAATTATGAAATATCTCAAGAATCAGTAACCTAAAAATATCTCGATTCTCAAAAACCAAGTCGACCTCGAATATCCTTATCAGTTCTAAAATATATTTATGAATTATTACTGTTCTAACCATTATTATATATTCTACTGTCCTTCTTACTCGAAGTTCTCCTACGTTCTTCCCAAAATAATTCATACTTAAAATATTTCTCTAAGTGTAATCGTTTCCAAATTAATAATATCGGTCTCTTAATTCCATTCTCAATCTCAGTCACATCTCTATCCCAAAATTCTATATCAATGTCCAACATTTTATATTCCTACCAAGATTACCATATGATAACAAATTATGTATTTCCGAGCTAGATGATTTACGATACTTCCTCGGCCTTTCCAAGGTAAAGAGAGAAGAGAATTTTAAAATTTTTAAAGTGTAACTGACAGAAGTAGATATGAGATAGTTGATCAATATAATTAGGACAGAGTTAATTAAGAAGATAAAATAATGGTAAGACAAGGAAATAATGGTAAGACGAAAAAATAATGATAGAAATTTGTTCTTGCTCAACTAGTCATAATGAAGTGAACCAATTTAAGATATGATCTGATAACCATACACGTCTTCCTGAAATCATGTTGCCAGAATTTTTGCCACACCAGTAAGCATAGCTGCAATAAACGATAAGAGTCCAAAACTAAGGTATACACCCTATAATCATGTTATCTAGAATTCTTACCAAGCCAACCAGTATAGCTGCAAGAAAATCTAAATTCCATAACTAGGATAAGTATATCCAAAATCAGGCTATATGTCCTTGTCATGCTAGCTAGTATGGTTGCGATAAATTCTGAACTCTATAAATAAAGCAGATATTTACCTTTCTCACTGTCCTCCTCAAATATGTTATCAGAATATACCTTAATTCAATCCATAAAATTTATCAGATACAAAATCAAAGTCAACAACGAACATCAAGATTCAAATTCAACAACGATTCAAAAAAAAAGTAAATAGAAACAAGCAAAAATAGATTCCAGGTTCAGAGTAAGATTCTCAAGAGTCGTCTCTAAGGTACTATCCTGGTCAAAATTCGAAACTCCTTGAATATAATCTAAAACAAATCTCAACCATTATACATAAGATTGGCTAATCATTCTCTTCTCAACCTAAATGGTATATAAGTTCAACTTCTACCTTCTAGTTCTCTCTGGGGTCCATAAAACTCATCATAATGCAATAATAGGGTTCGATAATGGACAGATATTCAAAATTAGGACGAGCAAAAGCAAAATGAGATAGACTTAATATAGTTTGAAGTAAGATTCTCAAGGGTCATCCTGAAATCTATCAAGAGTTCCTAATATGTGATTGAGTACCAAAATCCTAAAATATTCCATGACTCAGATCCTAATCCTAGAGCAGGTTCGCAGTAGTATGTCTAAGCCTAAGTACTACCACGACTTCGTAATAGTTGCGAAGACTGACATGCATGGGCCACCATAAAAATGTGTTATGTCCCATACCCAGATATTCGGGCATGAGTACGCGGGCCATGCCCAGCCTACACCGCAGTATCGACGGTAGAACACAGTCAAGTACCCAAAAGTATCTACAACATCTAGATGATCCATAAGAACAATGTACTCAAATCACATCACAACAGCTAAGGAAGATATGAATAGGAAAGATATCAATAACAGTGAATCAAGAGAGTCTACAAAAGAATATACATGACCAGAATGTATCGAAGACAAATCCGATAACGAAGTATAAATCATAAATACAAGGCCTAGAACTCCCGGGAGACAGCTCACGGTGAATAGAACATCGAGATCCATCTCAGCTAACGACATCCTCTAGTCCAATAATGTGGGGCATAACAGTTCCTAAAAAATGTGGTTATCCAATCAGATTGGAGCGAAGCACATAACTCTAAAAGCAGTTTTATAGCATGGTAGGAAATATAAAGCTAGCAATAGAATAAAGTACATAACATGCTGGAAAAAAATACAGGAAATAGAGAAATAGTATCATGAAGATATAAGAAAACTGAGTACATGAAATAAGATAGTGAACATGGTAAACTGTAATAATATAAGTGATTTAAAGCACAAGACAGTTATATGATTGGTTTAGGTTATACATGAGTATTCTACGGTAACTCCATCATACGTGAGGGTATAATAGACATATATGAGTACACTAGAGGGATTTAATCACATAAATAGTTCTACTTCTCCCTACCCCGATCAATACACAAGGATCTGATCACATTATGTTACGTACATGATTGTTAGTTTGAACATGATGCACATGTGAGCACATGAGAGTACATAAGAGCACATGAGAGTACATGAATAATACGAATACAAGGAGTACATGATGCACATGGTAAAGTACACGAATATAGAATACCCGATGTACCCGGTAAGAAGATAACATCTCATGACAAGATCCATATAGTACCAATCCGTGTTAACAATGTGTCAGCATTAAGTAAAGTAGTCTAGAGCAGACAATATAGGTACTATCATGAATTAAAACTAACAAAGAATGTACTCGCCTAAATTTAGTTGTAGTCGACGTGCGCGACACAAACGTGTCGATAAGAGATAGGTATAATGTTATGCTCCACAAGATGGTCCCAAACGACGGCACAAGCGGTCCCATCGGGTCCAGAATAGTCCAAATAGCCTAGTTGATATTTAGAGTCAAGAATCAGGGTTCGGTACTATAATCAATTCAATAAAATAGGAAATGGTTACATTAGTCGTGATTAAGGGACGATTGATTAATCAAGGAATTAAATACAAGACTAAGAATGTATATATGAATTTATTTTAAAAATACTTATTTATAACCTCTTATAGGAAATATATTTATCTCCTTGTATTTCCATATATATATATATATATATATATATATATATATATATATATATATATTTTCCATATATATATATATATATATATATATATATATATATATGGAAAATATATATATATATATATATATATATATATATATATATATATATATATATATGGAAAATATATATATATATTTTCCATATATATATATATATATATATATATATATATATATATATATATATATATATATATATATATATATATATATATATATAAATATATATATATATATATATATATATATATATATATATATATATATATATATATATATACCCAAAGATATAAAGCCTAGTTAATAAAATCAAACGACTTATCTTTATTTGATTTAAATCCAAAAATAGTATGCTGGGCCTAAGGCCCGATCTGTAAAAATGGCATATATGCTCAAAGCCTAATAAATCAAAATATAATAATATAAGTCCAATTGTTAACCTCATATGTAGGCACAAGGCCATAATATAATAATAAAAGTAGTATCATTAGTGTTATACAAAATATTATACAATATATAAACATACAGGCTTAACGCGGAGGGATACGGTCGTCGGCGCGGGTCAATGCGACGGATGGTGGATTCGGTCTGGAAGGGGTAGCGCGGGCGGAGAAGGGTGGAGCTGGCCGCGAAAGGGACGTACAGATGTGGCACGGGGCCGAGGAAGGCGCCCACAGGGGCGGTCGCTGGTGTTTGCCATTGATTATCTAAGAACAGAACAGTTTTATGGGAGGACTGAACTTTGATTCACAATTACAAACTCGTTTGTACAAAAGAGAGCCTAGGAACAAAACCTAGAAAAAGCAATCTAAGTACAATTGTTTAATTTGGATTCTGGGGGGTGACAGTAGAGGCTTGGGAAAGTGCTATCAACTCTGTCTTACTCCTTGGACGATCGAACGCGACCTCGGCTCCGGCGAAGAAATGCTCTGTGTGTATCTCTTTGCATCTCTGTGTGTGTGTCTGCAAGGGAATAGCACCTTGCTATTTATAGGAATTTGTGATGAGTGGGGTGTATAGCCACGTGGCTAATTTTAGGCCACATCCTCGTAACTGCGTCTTGAGAAGTGGGCAGTTAGGGATTGGTTAAGATTAATCTTAATCTGTTTGTTACAATAAATCTGAGCTGTTATGATCTGTTGGTTGCAATAAATCTGAATTTGTTAAGACTTGGTCAACTCCTGCCACGTGTCTCAACTGATACTCTTGTGGTGAGCCGCATAAATAATACGTCCTGGCTGAGCCGCATGAGGGACTGTCCCACAACCGAGCCGCATGAAGAGTGTCTCATGACCGGGCCGCATAAGGGTAGCCTCATGACTGAGCCGCATGAGAGTGGTCCCCATGACTGAGCCGCATGAGAGTGGTCCCCTGACTGAGCCGCATGAGAGTGGTCTCATGACCGGGCCGCATGAGAGTGGTCTCATGGCCGAGCCGCATGAAGGTGGTCTCTTGGCCGAGCCGCATAAAGAGCTTCTTTTAGAATTTGTGAACTGTATCAGATATTATAAAGATTTTCTCGTCGTTTTAGGAGCATGTTGCGTCTCGTCTTTATGTCAGAGCCATCATTTCTGTCAGAGCTATCACTTTATTGTCATAGTAATAATGGCCAGCTGTACAGGCAGACTTTTGAACCGCATAAGGCCGCATGGAGCTTTCTGAGCTGCATGAAGTTTCTGAACCTCATGAAGCTTCTGAACCGCATGAAGCTTCTGGGCCGCATGAAGCTTCTAAGCCGCATGAAGTTTCTGAACCGTATGAAACTTCTGAACCGCATGAAGCTTCTGGGCCGCATGAAGTTTCTGGGCCGCATAGAAATTCCTATACTTTTCCATGCTTCTACAAGACCCCCCTTCAAAGTTTTCGATTTAAAAAATTGAAATACTTTAAATAAGAAGCATGGGTCTGTCCGCATAAGCTCTTCATGCCGTATAGGATTCTTTGGCCGCATACTGGGTCGAGCTCTCCGTGCCGTATAGGCTTCTCTGGCCGCATAATGGCTTTCATGCCACATGGGCATCCCGTATCTTCGGCATTAATTGCTTCTTGGATTTAAAGTCGTCTTTTGGATAGAATCCCAATAGTCAGCATTTAAAACTTTGGATTTGTTTGGGTGATTCGGAGTTGTCTTTTGCATGAAAAGGGGATAGAATCCCAAGAGTTGGCTTTATCTTCTAGGCAGCACGAAATCCGAAGCGTCTATCGGTTCACACGCCCCGCCAGCCTATAAATATGAGCAATTTTTTGAAGAGAGAGATTATTTACTCTCTTCTTTCTTCAAGCTTTCTTGCCCTAGTCTCCGTCTCTTCTCCTCTTTCGATCATCAATGGCTCCCAAGGCTTCCTCCAGTGCTGCGACGAAGGAAAAAGGAGTTGCCTCCTCATCGACCACGGCGAGCTCAACCCATCCCAACGTTCATCCTCCCATCAGTGGTAAGGATGATGGGAAAGAACTGTATTAATCTAAACCCTAACCAAAATGGCTATGTCGCATATTTTATGCGCGGGCCTTTCTCTGTTACGGGCCGCATGAAAGTCTCATGTCTGAGCCGCATGGAGTATGCTCCATGTCTGAGCCGCATGGGAGACGTCTCATGACGAAGCCGCATGAGATGTCTCCTGTCTGTGCCGCATGGAGTATGCTTCATGACTGAGCCGCATGGGAGACGTCTCATGACCGAGCCGCATGAAGTGTCTCTTGTCTGAGCCGCATGATGTCTGCTTCATGACTGGGCTGCATTGGAGACATCTCATGACCGAGCCGCATGAGGCATGCTTCATGGCCGAGCCGCATGAGAGTTGCTTAATGGCAGAGCCGCATGAGAGACGTCTCATGTCCGAGTCGCATGAGAGTAATCCTCATGTCCGCATAAACACCTTATGAACTGGGCCGTATGAAGACCCACAAAACAGAGCCGCATAAGCTCCTTATAAACTGGGCCGCATGAAGACCCATCAAACAGAGCCGCATAAGCTCCTTATAAATCTGGGCCGCGTAACAACCCACCTAACAGAGCCGTATAAGCTCAGAAAGTATTAAGTGGTTTTTTCTCTGGCTATCTTCTGACTTCTTTATTTTGTCTTTTTTCAGTAAAGTTGCCAGTCAATCCTGCGGGAGAACTCTTAGTAGGTCGCGCCCAATCTGCTGTGGGTGTGAGGTTCGACCACATAGTTGATTATGTGTCAGATCAATTTCCCAAAGATGAACCTGAGGAGAGGTTGAGGGATATCAAAAACCAATCTTTCTTCTTTCTCTCGGGCATGATGAACTCAGGGAAATTGGGGGGTCAACACCTGAAACCTGCTTTCCTCTTTGGGGATGCCCTGACTGTAAAGAACTCTAGCGTCCTAGAGTTGTCTGAAAGGGAGTTTTTCCTCCAACGAGATGGCGATCTACATACCTTAGATGGAGCGTCACTTCCCGCTGTCGTGGTTCAACATGCTGCCAACCGATAGAAAAATGGTGGACTCCTTGACTCCGACCCAGCATGGGATGTTCGTGGGTGATATTCACTATAACAGAAACTTGAGGTCGGTGGTCGCGAGCAAGATGCCGGTCAGCTGCTATGTGATGGGGTTGGCCCCGGGTAGTTTTTTAAATGTGCAGGGTCCCAACTTCCAGTTCTCTCAAGCTGACACTTTTATGAACCAGCTTGCTCAGAAGGGGTCCTACCCAATTGGTTGGTTGGCGCTGCTGAACAGGATGAACCCCATCCTTTCATGGATCAACTTGACCACGTAGATTTTGTGGACATACGAGAATCTCCTGTGCGAGATTGGCCTCTATCATGCCATTCGGGGCACCTGTTATGGTCTGCCCATAAACAAGAAGCTCTTTATGGCTCTTTTTGAAATGTACAACCGCCGAACGGGGACCTTTTTTACCCCTGGAGGGAGATGGGGCTCGCTCTCCACGAGATGCACGAAGTCTCCAAGCTTCCCTGGGGAGACGAAGTTTTTGAGGCATATACTCCTACGAATGAAGAGTTCGAGGAGTTGGAGCCGCGGTTCCCGGGCTTTGTGGCTGTCTACCGGGAATTGCTGTGTCACCACAGCACGTGCCAGCAGATGTCGAAGAAGAAGAACGACAGCTCGGAAGGGAACCTTCCTCATACGAAGGCCTGGCTCAGTTACCTTTTTAAGCTCGGTGCCTCAAGCCATGTTTCTCCCTGAAGTCCTCGAACCCGGGAGGAGGTACAGGACCAGGTGTCGACTGCCAAGAGGGTGAAAACCACAGGCGACAGATTTGGGATTCAAACTGACTCCTTTAATTATTTTTATCAGGATACCCAGCAGATGTTTGACAAAGCTCTCCTGGCAGGATTTCTGATGGTATGGCTATGGAACTGCGTAGTTTCGGGAGGGGCTGGCTCTATTGAGAGAATCAGCCGTAATTTTATCCTTCCTGTGGTGAAGCTAGTCTTTGGGGACAGACTAGCTCTCCTCCCTGCCATGGTATGCAGCATACATCGTGGCCTCCGTACTTTCTCGTCCAAGGTCATTGTCCGTGATACGACGAAGGACTTTGAACGAATCGAGCTGCCCTATCGTTATCTGATGGGGTGGCTGTTGATGCACTGCCAGTCTTTGATGAGGCCTGGCCCAGAAGACGACGTAACTGCTGATGATGCCTTCATATTCCAGTATCGCCGTATGCCCTGGGAGTGCAGTACCATGTCAGCCTGTCGGATGGCGCTGGCGAGAGTGGACAGATACACCTTTTTCGTGTCTGTTCCTTATTTTACTGATAAAGAAGTGAATGGTGTACATCTTGATGGTACTGGGCCTCCCCACCTCTTGTCCGATAAGATGCTCCTCTGGTTGCAGAACATCTGTAACTCTGTCTTCTTGGAGCCTTAATTGCCCAGTCGGTTCTTTCAACAGTTTGGGTACAGTCAGCTGTTCTTGGACAATCCCAGCTCCTGCCTGGGTTTTGAGGGTAGCGTCCTTGACGGCATCCGGACTTGGCATTACTATAACACAATTCACATCCGTACCAACTTTTCTGTGCCTGATGCTAGGGAGTCAGGGCAAATTTTGTACATGGTAGCTCTGTACCATGTTATGGTGAACAAGTCCCCTAACGATTTTGACCCAAGTACCAGTTTTATTGTCGGTACTGGTTTTGAGGAGAAACCAAAAGGGTCCAAGACGAGGACAAAGAAGGGGAATGCATTTGATGTGTCAGACTCGGATTCTACCAATGCGGACGAAGAGGATGACCCCGATAACTTGTCTCTTCCTCCTGCAGATGATATAGTGGCAGATCAGCCCCCTATTGTGCCTAGTCCTTCACGTAAGCGAAGCAGGCGTGAGTCCGCTATTGGCGGCATAACTTACTCCCGGAAACGGGCTGCTATCAAGCCTCGCGGGCCAATCATTAGGGAGAGAAGTGAGGATGTTGATGCCGTTTCGGAGGTGAATCGAATTACAACCATCTTTTTTAGCTCTTCTTTTCTGCACTATGATCTGATCATTCTCCTTTTCTTTGTAGGCATCAGGAGAAGTAGATTCTCGAGAGCCGGCTACTGTCTCTGAAGTCGACCCGGCTCTAGCCACTTTAATTAGTGATAAGAGTGCTGAGCTTATTTTTGCCAGGGTTCTCCCAGCGACGGCTGAGGTTCCTCCCGTTGCAGACATCTCAACCCAGGGCGATGTGGGCTCTACTGAGCCAATCCCCGAGGTTGCTGAACTTCATCCGGGTGATGCTGACCTAATTGTGTCCATCTCCGGGGCGTTGGGGTAGAAGAACCAGCTACATTCGGCTCAGATGTCGCTAGTGAAGAGGATACGGTGGCTGGGAGTGAGCCTCAGCTTCAGCAATCCTCTCCTGGTAAGCTAAGTCATGTCTTGACTAGTGAGGAGGTTCATTTGCTCTATCTTCACATCCTTCGGGTTAAGCTGATCGATGGTTGCTCCGGACATACAGGTTCTACTCCTTCACCGCTGACGACGGACATCGTCGAGGGAGAAGTCACCGGAGGGGATGTAATGGAAGAAAGTATGCCTCATCCCCATCCAACTTACATCGAGGGACCTCCTGCCGGATCGAATTTAGGAGAACAAGCAGTGGAACGGCCGGGGCGCGGAGAAATGGTCCCTGCACCCTCCTTGGTTCATGTGGCTCCAACACCAGAGGTCGACCTTTCTGCCCTGTCCAGTCTCCGGATCCTTCGAGCTGCGGAGGAGGAGATGTCTGCTATTCAAGCATCTTATCACTCGAAACTTGTTTCCCTAGTGGCAGGGGCATCAAGTTCCGGTGCTTGTTCTTCAACTCTGCCAGCTACTCTTCCTTTGACACCGTCTTCTTCGAAAGCTCTGGATGAATCATCGAAGGACGTGGTTGATAGTTTCTACCGCCACCTGAAATGAGGGGTTGAGGCTGCCGTGGAGAGGGGGACATCTTTTGCATTGGCCCGTCAATGTCCCCGTGGCCAGATTGAATTTCTTAGAACCCTCCCCGGTGGAGCAGGGATGGTCGAGCTTTTGGAGCCCAAGTTACTAGAAGCTGATCAGCTGGTGGCTCAATTTTAAGGACTACGGCAAGTCGATCTGTCTTCAGCAATAGATCAGGAGCGTGCCTTCCTTATAACGGCCATGGAAAAGGTAAGGACGGTACGGGATACGTTCAAGCCTGCTCTGGTGAAGGACCTCCGAGATTTATCTCTGAAGTTCGATCAGCTAAGCCGTCGAGGGGAGGATTGTATCGCTCGGGAAGAGGCCGCCTCTCGTGAGATAGCCGATACCAAGGAGCAGATCCTCCAGCTTCAAAGAAAATTGGTTTCTTTGAAATCTGAGCTCCAAGCCTCGCACGAAGATAAGGAGCTAATTTTTTGGGAGACCGACAAGGTCACTCGAACCTCAGATGCCTTGGAGCGTGCCCTGAAGAAACTTGAAGACGGTTGGCAGGCACATGCGCATCTGGAGGATGCAGAGAAGTTGACGCAAGAGGCTGAACGTCGGGCTATCCTGAGAATTGAGCGGTCGACGTCCAAACTGAATGACCGGCTCCGAGAATTATGTGTCGCCGAACGATGATCGACTTTTTTCTTTCTTTCTTTATGATGTTCCTTCATTTTTAACAGGGACGTGGTCCCAGAAAATGTAGTACTTTTGATTTTCAATGAATGACTATATTTATATCATCCTTTACCTGTCGTGCTTGTACTGTATCTTGATTGTTATGGTATTTGCCCTACTGGGGGACTTTCTGTGGACCTATTACCCTTGGTATACCTTGGTTTTAGGTATGGATAATAAGTTTGATAGAAATACCTAGAACAACTCCGTGGTAAGGCGGGCATGGAAGTTCTAGGTATTGGGCGAAAGAATGCCATAGAACAGCTGGGCTCCAGAGGCATGAGGTGGTGAGAAAAGAGGTGCGCGTTTTTGTGGTCAACAGAGGACATTTGTGGTCAACTGTGGACATTTGTGGTCAACTGTGGACATTTGTGGGCTTATTATCCTTGGCATACCCTGGTTTTGGGTACGGATAATAAGTCGAGAGGAAACCAACATACCTACTCAGAGGTAATGAGGACGTGGTAAATATGAGGGTTTTACAACGGAGTCTTCCTACTCAGAGGTAATGAGGACGTGGCAGGAGTGGACTCAACGAAGGATACATAGAACAACTCAGAGGTAATATGGACGTGGAAGTTCTACGTAAAGGGTGATTTGTTTGTGATGGAAGAGAAACAACTCAGAGGTGACATCGACGTGGTTGTTTCTGGAATTTTGTGGACCTGTTACCCTTTTTATGCGCTGAAAGCGCGGGTAATAGATTATGACAAAGATGCTCTTTTAGGGAGAAAGTTAAGAGGTATGATCATACATGACTTACTACCCAGAAGACGCGATATAGATTCATTTGGAGTGACCAGAGTGTAAGTTCATCGGTACTTAAGGGTACATAACTCAACAATCTGGTTGATTCGGCGGATGTCGTTTAGACATAGTATTTTTTCAGGAACTTGTCGTTGATGGGCATCATAAGCAAATCTCCGTTTTGCTTTGCGAGACAGTATACACCATTGGAGAATACTGCCTCGATGATAAATGGGCCTTCCTACTTTGGCTAGAACTTGCCGGCAGTTTTGTGAGTCATAACCATCGGCCTCCGAACTTCCAAGACGAGATTGTAGCTCCCCTTACCAAATTTTTAAATATTTTTATTATTATTTATTATCAATATTATCGAGGATATTATTATACAATATTATTTTATTATTATGGGTTATACTATTTTGTCAAATAAATATTATTAAATGTAGTCATATATATACAATAGGCCCTAGACTGAAAATAGATTATATATTAAAAATATGGAAGGATAGAGTGTTAAGTCTATACATGATACAGGTGCAAATATGGATATGAATATATAGGAATATATTCGTAAGTAAATAAGGTATATATATTTTATATATAAAATATATATATATATAGAGAGATATATATATTCGAGGACATATATGTAATGTGAATATAGATATACGTGAGTATATAGGTATATGTATATAAATATATATATAATATACATGTGTATATTTGTATTTGTATATAAATATATATTATAAAAATATGTGCATGTATATTTGTACGCGTATATAAATATATAATATTATATAAATATGTGTGCACGTGTATATATATATAATTACATATATACGTGTATGTACGTATAAATAAGCATGTAGATGAAAATATGTGTATATAGATATATATGGATAATTGTATATATTTATATGTATATATATAGGTATTTGAGTATATATATATATATATATATATATGGATAATTGTATATATTAATATGTGTATATATATATATGGATTATTGTATATATTTATATGAATATATATATAGATATATATATGTATATACATATCTATATACACTTGGTATTAATACAAGAGTATAGAAAAAGAAAAAGAAAAAGAAAAAAAAAAAAGACCCAGCCCGGCCATCCCAGCCGAGACCCCAACAGATCCGGCCTGGCCCATGGGCCCACTCGAGAGGAACGCACAGGAGATCCGGAAATCCCGAGCCTTTCCATGCTAATCAGCTAAAGCAGACCCGATCGCATATATATATGTACATGCGATGGAGAAACGAGATCGAGAAAATAAAACCCTAAACGCAAACCAACCTGTGCGCCGATAGCCCCGATCCCGCAGCCGAGGATTCCTCGTCGTACATGTCGTAGCCGTCAATCCAACCGACCCGACGACTTGCCGCTCGGCCTACACAATCGACCGCCAGGACAGATCACTGTGCGGCCTTCCCACAGCAGCAAACTGCTTCCGTCGGCAATATTTCCACGCGCGAGTCTGTGTTCGAGCGACCGCAGCACCGTACCGGGCAGTCAACCTCATCGAGCTCGACCTCGTCGACCGTTCTTGATGCCATAGTAATCCCGATGAAAGCCGTATGCACCGACCATTGTTACTCCGACATTATGCTCCTTTGTCGGAAAAATTAGCTACTCCAAGTAGGAGAAACTCTTCCTCGAGGAACTTCACCATCGACGTGTGCGTGAGTCCGATCTTCCAGCCTTCTTCCTCCACCGATGGCGGGGCAACCATTCTTTTAGAAGGGTGGGGTATGAGGTTGAGGTCGTTGCTCGTGGAACGTCGGACTTGGTGCTGCTGTTGTCGTTCTTCTTCCTCTTCATACTGCTTCAACGCAGTGATGACAGATGGTACTACTTTCTCTCATATATTGCCTTACTTTGAAAACATTTGCATGGAATCTAGTTAATCCCATTCTTTGTCTAAAAAAAATAAATAAATAACAATAATAATATTTGCTATTCTCGTGAGGAAGAGAACATAATGGTTCTTTGTAAGCAAATAAAATAATAAGGATGAAGTCCACTTGCGTTAAGAACATATAGAATAAAATAATAATACATAAACAATGTTCAAGTGAAGGTTTCCTGTAGTATTCTGACCCTATCGAATAGCCTTTAGTTTAGATATGCACTTTGCATATAAGACCGTAGGAAATAGTATAAGAAAGAGAATCTTTTTCTTTTCTCTTTAGATATATTTAGCTTTTTAGTTGCACATAGTTCAATGAAACATCAACTACTTCACGCATGTTCGTTATCTCGTGACGAAACTTGCGCCATTGGGACCGTATTATTTTTCTGGACCTGCATGCCAAGTTTGGTCCAATTCTGAGACGGTTGATAAAATCATCGTTTTGTGGGCCCCACGGTCCCACTCAACGGACGATTTTGTGCACGGCCCGCCGAAATCCAACTCTGGACATATGGTCGGGTTCGTATCGAAAAACTGGATCCGTAGACATGTAGTTTGACGACTTTAGAGACCGTTGACTCTGGCACGCTTTTCGGTGCAAAATGGGTCCAACGGCGGACATCGTTTTTGCCCGAAATTACCGTTTTACCCCTGTGTCCAGAATTGGATGTAAGGACAGGCAATCCTAGCTAATTGGACTATTCTGAGATCATTGGTATTGTTTATTTCAGCTTCCGGGGACTGTTGTACGGGTTTTGACTATAGTGGCACAGTGAGTAGTTCAGATTGTCGGTTTCACCAGCAAAGGACCACAGGCGAGTACAGTTTATTGTCTGCATTTCGATATTGATTTTCACTATATTTCATTGGTTGGTTTCATTAGTTATGTGATTATTTTCTTTTATAAATTGTTGAGTCGGGAATGAGAAGTACCAACGATGTGTGATCTGACCTTAGACCGTGTAGACCGTGTTGCATTTATTTCTTGTAGACCGTGTAGACCGTGTTACATTTATTTCTTGTAGACAGTGATTTATTTATTGCAAGTAGACCGTGTAGACAGTGATTTATTTATTGCATTTAATCTGTGTAGTTCGTGATTATTATTCTGTAGACAATGTTTCTTTATTGCAATATTTTCTGTAGACCGTGTAACTGTAGACCGTGTAACTGTAGACCGTGTAACTGTAGACCGTGTAACTTTAGACCTTGTAGACCGTGTCGCATAATTGTCCCGAGACCGATCACATATCAAAGGTACTTCTAATGGTGGAAAGTATATTGGTCTATTTATTACTATTGATTTTTCTTACGGCTTTACTGTTTATTTTCAAACCCATGATTGATGTCTAACCTTTGTCTTATAGTCATTTTCTTTATTTGAAATTGCATTCAGTGAATTGTGCTCGTTCCATTCCTGACTGGAAACCAACATTTTCAGGTTAGCCGTGGATTCACTTAGCTTGGGGAGTTCGGGTGTACTTGCAGACGAGCCTAGAAGATTAGTTAGATAGTCAAGTTATAGTCATTCATATTTGTACAAGTTTATATTTTTCTGCAAATATAAAACTTGTGATCATTGTAAATTAAATTAGTTTGTGAATGAGCATTATTTGTGATCTTAATCTTCATGGCCGTGACAGCGTTCTACCGCCGACACTGCGGCATAGGCTGGCTTGGACACGTCTTGTATCCGTTTTAAAAAAAAAAACGGGTGCGGGTCGTGACAGAGATCGTCCACTTGGAATGTTCTGAGTTTAACCTTCTTATTGAAGGCTCCAGAGATGCGTGCTTGATAAAGCTCGATTCGTTGTTGAGCTAATATGAGCTTTTCATCCAAGGCCTCCAACTCTTATAGCCGACGACGGTAATTATCATCCGTCGTCAATCGGTAAGTGAGGGCGACGCGGAGCGAGGGGATTTGAGTCTCCAATGGGAGAACTGCCTCACCTCCGTATACCAGAGAGAATGGTGTGTTCCCAGTGGCTGTCCGGACTGTAGTACGATACGCCCGTAAGCATTCGCCAAGCTTTTTATTCCAGTCGCATTTGTTTGAGGACACGAATTTCTTGAGAAGCTTGATTATTGTTTTGTTGAATGCTTCAGCCAGACCATTAGCCGCCGGGTTGTACGGTATTCAAGCAATATTCTGGATTCGATGTTTGTCGTAAAATCGATAGAAGGCATGGCTTGCGAACTGCGGACCATTGTCGTGGATGGTCCTTCGAGGCAGTCCAAAGCGATAGATGACGTGATGCTTGAGGAAGCTAATCACGTTTGATGTCTTCACTTCTGCAAGCGAAACAACTTCCGCCTATTTGGAGAAGTAATCCGTAATTGCCAGTATAAAACGGTGTCCTCTGGATGAAGGTGGGGTGATTGGACCAACGATATCCATTCCCTACGCCTCAAATGGCCAGGATGCCACCGTCGGATGTAGGAATTCGGATGGTTGGTGTATGAAATCTGCATGGACCCGACAAGCTTTACACTTTCTTGCATAGTCTATCGCATCTGCCACCATCGTAGGCCAGTAATAGCCCATCCGACAAAGGTGGTCTTGTAATTTTAGGCCAGGTTGATAGGCCCCATAAACGCCGTCATGAGCTTCGCGTACGGCTTCTTTGGCTTCTGTATTTGACAAACACCGGAGCAGTAATCCATTATAGAGGTGGCTTCTTTCGGTATCGTAGAAGAATCTGAGAGAACTTCTTCTGATATAGGTGGCTTCATTCGAATTTTCTGGCAAGATGCCATAGACTGCGAAGTCGATAAATGGGAGCCTCCAGTCCTGCGTTTCGTCGACCGTCAGGTCAGAATAACTCTCAGCAAATTGGGTATTATTCTTAGGACAGAACAATTCGTGGCCTATTACATCAACCAAATGATGAGTATAATTTGGGACCGCTAGAGAAGCAGCCAGTCCTGCTAAGGCGTCGGCTTCAATGTTCCGGAGTCTGGGAACATGTTCTATGAAGAATCCTTTCAGGGACGTAATGATAGCGATTGCTATTTGATGATAGGGGATCATGTCTTCATAACGAACTTGATATGAACACCGGATCTGGTTGACGATTAACTGTGAATCGCCATATGCTTTCAGGTACTCTACCCCCAGTTCTTTCGAAGTCGGAGGCCGATAACCAAGGCATTGTACTCAGCCATGTTGTTTGAACAAGGTTCCGTGAGTGAGTATGTCCGATTAATAACCAAGCCAGATGGAGAAATCAGTACTACTCCGACCCCAACGATGATGTTGTCCTTGGGCCCGGTTCTTGAAGCACCGTCGAAGAACATTTGCTAGACGGTATCATGGGAAGCCATATTTGAATTGGTGACCTCGTCTGGATCTTTTCATATATTCTGGTTGACTTCGAACCTGGATGGGCTGCTAAAAAGTCTGCCAGAGCTTGACCTTTAACAGCCTTCTGCGGGACGAAGATCATGTGATAGGGGGACAATAATATCGCCCAGGAAGCAAGGTGACAGCTGAGTGCACCTGGTTTGGTCATGAGGACCCTAAGAGGGTTGACTCGTGATATGATATGGATGGTCTGTCCTGTAATATAGTGTCGCGTCTTCTGAATAGCGAACACCAAAGCGAGACATTCCTTTTCCACATTGGTATCTATGCTCATGCCCTATCATTATTCGGCTGAGATAATAGATAGCTTGCTCATGCCCTGTATCATTATTTTGTGCCAGTAGAGCACCGAGGGAATGCTCCATCGCTCGTACATAGAGCAAGAATGGCTTTCCAGCAACCGGGGCCACCAGGACTGGAGGGTTCGACAGATATTTTTTAATGTTGTCGAAGGCACGTTGGCACTCCTCGTCCCATACGAAGGAGACGCCTTTCTTCATAAGGTGTGTGAATGGTTGACATCGCCCGGAGAGGTTAGAGATAAACCTCCTGATGTAAGCTAGTCTCCCTTGAAGGCCTCTGAGTTCTCGATGATTTCTCGGGGGGCCCATCTCCATAATTGCCTTCGTCTTCTCAGGGTCTATATGGATTCCCTGGGCAGTAATGATAAAACCCAAGAATTTTCTGCTAGATACGCCTAACAAGGATTTTGTGGGATTCATCTTCAGGTTGTGTGCTCGCATCAGGTCGAATACCGTCCTCAGATCGTGCAGATGATCTTCCTTAGAGCAACTTTTAACAGCGATGTCATCGACGTAACACTCCACGGTCTTATGCAGGTGATCTCTGAAGATGACACTCATGGCTCGTTGATATGTGGCACCGGCATTCTTTAAACCAAAGGGCATGACTGTGTAACAGTACACGCCAATCGGCGTTCGGAATGATGTATATTTTTTGTCGTCAGGAAATATCTTGATTTAGTTGTATCCTGAGAAGCCGTCCATGAACGACATATGCTCGAAGCCACATGTGTTGTCAATCATTATGTCCGTAATAGGAAGAGGGAACTCATCCTTAGGACATACTTCGTTCAGATTTTGGAAGTCGATGCAAATTCGGATCTTCCCATTCTTCTTGAGGACCGGTACTATATTGGCGACCCAGTCTGGATGTTGTTCCTCACGGATGAAGCCGTTGGCTATTAGTTTGTTGACCTCAGCTTCGATAGAATTCATGATGTCTGGACGGAACCGTCGCTGCTTTTGCTTGACCGGTTTTGCGTCCGGATGAATATTGAGCTTATGGAGTGCAATCTCGGGGTTTAGCCCTGGCATGTCTTCATAGCTCCAGGCAAATACGTCAATATACTCTCTGACGAGTTGCAATAGCGACTCCCGCTCTTCATCTGTCAGACTTTTGCTAACGAAGATTGGTTTTGGCGAGGATTCATCGTCGAGGTCAACTTGCATGACCTCATCTTCGGTAGGAGGATCTCTTCATTCGAAATGCTTCTTCCACTACGCATCTAGCTGTTGTACCCATGGCTCTAACTCGAGAAGTTCAGGTATGTCTTCGTCTTCTTTATAGGCGTCAGCAAATGCCATATTGACAGACCAAGTTTGCCTGAGTACATCCTCGATGCTGACATCCGAATCAGAAGTGGGCAATCCGGTTGAATGTGAATGCCATTCGCATTCCTCATCCGAGCTTTCAGGGGTTGTTGCAGGTGTAACATAGCCTAGACCACGTCTGGTCTTGTTGTAATAATCCCATAGTTTTCCAGCTGGGACTGGCAATTGCAAGGGTAATCGTCGGTCGGTGCCATAATTCAAGCCTGGCGTAGCCTCCATATCATACTCCTGTTTTTGCATGAGGTACTTGGATCGGGAGCTATACAGATAAAGGGACAGCCTCCCAGTGTCGGGTTCAAGATCGACTTCTTCTATCCTGAAGGGCTGTGGATCATTCTTTCGGCCGAAGATGATTGGATGATCCTCTCCCTCATCTATGAAGCAAGCGCCTTCTACGAGAGTAAGTTGGTTCGCGGTATAGACATTTGTCACTTGTGTGTGTAAGTTGGTACCTATACCGTATTACATAGCATACATTATACAAAGCTTGTTAAGCTCGAGGTAGTTCAAAGATAGCCCTTTATTGATGAAATAATGTATCTTTTTCGGTGGGATTACATCGTCAGCAGAAGGAACATCAGTGTGGATAGCCACATACTTGGCTAGCTCTAACACCTCTTCAGCCACCCCCTATATTAATGAAGACTGGGAGGATGACCTGGACAGCTTGATCATCAGGGGCTCCACTGGTGGTGCTGAACGTGGAGTCGTTGGCGCACTAGTGATCCCTAGCTTAGCGCTTGGTACTGGACGTGGAGTTGTTGGCTCACTGGCAGTCCCTGGCTTAGCGCTCGACTGTCGACTTGTCTTGGGCAGGCGAATGACTATCGGCTTAACAGAAGGATTGATCTCTTCTGCTTGATGTTGGCCGGCTCTGGACAGCCTGATTATCAGTGGCTCCGTAGTGGGTCTCGGCCCTTGGCAGTCAGATTATCATCTGCTCTTTTTGTGCAGTGAGCACCGGGAGACTAGTTGCTTCTCTACGCAGAGTGGCTGTAAGAGGTGCAGTCCTGCCTGGTTTGCGGGATTGGAGATGGATTCTCAAGGGTTCCTTAGGCCCTGCAATGGCCTCCGTTTGCTCTTGAGCATCCTCCTTGATCAGGTGCCTCTTTGATTTCTCGTACAAGCAGAAATCCGAATAGTAGGACTCGATCCCTTTGAAAGGATTGATGTCGGCAAATTCCGTCTTTACGAAGCCGTGCTTGTCAACGTATTTGAAGCATTGGTGCAATATGGAGGGCACGAGCATATAATCGTGTATCCATGGACACCCCAGGAGAATATTTTAGGAGGTATATGTGTCTATAACATAGCAGGTTACTTCCGACTGAAGGTCGCCAATTTGGCACTTCAGGCGAATCTTCACAATGGGATAGCTTCTCCCTGAATTAAAACCGCTGATGGCGGTACTGGTAGGAGTCAGCCGATGCATAGGGATGCGCAGGAGGTGAAGCAAACTCTTCGAAATAATGCTTATCGAAGAACCGGGATCAATGAGCATCCGATCCACCTTGATGTCGTCGGCGTATCCAGTGTAATACAGAGGACGATCATGCAGGTTGGTCTTGATAAGCATATCCTGCGGAGTGAACACAATATTGGGCATTGCACCTGTACAAGCGCTGTCCTGGAGATCCTCCGACGAGCTCTCCCCTGTAAGCTTGACCTGAGCCAGATATGTGTCGGCATTCTGGAGTGCTTCGCTCAGTACGACGCGTACATCTTTGGAGAGTCTCAGGAGCTCATATAATGATAATTTGGTTGGTGTGTTGGCCAATTGTGCCAAAATATCAAAATTATAAGGCCTTTCCAGTCCCTGGGGCGCATCCTTACGGAGCGGCTTGTGAAAGCGGGTCTCCTTTGGCTTAGGCTTGTCGGCCGACGGAGGCAGAGAAGGTCCTGGGGCGTCGGCAGTGGCCGGCTGGCGTTCTTCGGCCGAGTTACCCGATGTAGGTTGAGATTGTGTACCGGACCGGGTAACGACAGCTGTCGCTTCTTTGACATCGGCCGAGATTGTCCGGCAGGACTTAACTTTCCTGCCCTTCTTCTTGCCGGTGGAGGGTGACGCAGGCTGAGTTACTTCAGGTACCAAGTCCGGGTGGTCCCACATGACCTCTCCTCGTGATGTGGTAAGGGGCACCATACCAGTCGTCTGGCCTCGGGGAGGTGGAAGATTAGTGACCTCCATTATTGCCCGAGGGACGGGTACTACGCCATCTTGGGTCCTCGTTGGAAGGAAGCTGCCGAATTGGACTGACATCATGTTGGCAGCGACTGTTACCTCCTCGAAATCATTGGCCAGGGCCTTGGAATCAATGAGGTTCTGGATGTACCGCTTCAATTAGAAGCAGTCTTGAGTAGCGTGGTGAACTTAGCGATGATAGTGACAGTACTTTGGGCTCTCCATCTCTGCAGGTCGAGGTTCACGTCTCGGCGGAGGGAGCTGAATTCTATCTCCATACAAGAGCATGTCAAAGATGGGCTTGACATGGCTATCTTCGAAGGAGTAAGTCACCTGAGGCCACTGCTTCTCTGCCTGCTTTGGTTTAGGTTTATGGGCTGTGTAGGCCACCATAGTCTTCTTGCCCTTGTTGTCTCGGTTGGAGGAACTACCGTCGTTGCTGTTGTTGGCATTAGGGCGTTTGCCCTTGTCCTCTCCATGTGCAATCCCAGTTGGCGGGCTTTTTTCAACTTGGCTTCTGCGCTAGTGGCGCTGATGATGAAGGTCTTCCAGTCCTTAAATTGACTTTCGCCCATCCAGAGGCTGATTGTGGGGTGCAGCCTCTTTTGGCAAATTTCAATTAAGGAAGAGTCCGGATTACCGGATGACAACTTCATCGCGGTTTGGCGAAACCGCTCAATGTAGTTCCTTGTCAGCTCCTTCTCTCCTTGAACAACGTCCATGAGGGTTGATATTGTCACATCTTGTCCCACCTCATAGAACCTCTCCAAGAATATATGTTTGAAGCCGGCGAAGGAATGGATGCAGTTGTCCGGTAAGTTATGGTACCAGTCGAATGCGACTCCCTCCAATGCCCCGACGAACAATCGTGTAAGAATGGCGTCGTCATGCGGCAGATGATCTGTCGTGACCTCAAAGTAGGTCATATATCGGCTTGCAGATGTCTTCCCGTCATATGGATTGATGTTGAATGGTTTATATCGTGGGGGGAAGGGGACATCTCTCCATGCAGCTGGATACGGCTGTCATATCTTGAGGTCCTGAGAGTTTTCTCGGGCGTAAAATATTGCCTGGAGCTCCTCGACTTCTCTCCTCGCCTCCCTGGCATCTTCTGCAGCAGTAGGAGCCGACATTCTGGGTGGATTGTTGCCCGAGGTTGGTGCGGTTGTGTTTAAGTCTGCATTGACGGCTGGACCCAAGCTTGTTTGGCCAGGTGTCCTTCCTTGGAGAGCCGGTAGGGCCGCCTTTATCTCGTCTACCAACTTAACCAAGGTACAAAGTATGGCCTCAAGAGTGTCGAGGCGTTGCCGATCACTGGGACCGTCTTGGTCATTCTCAGTCATGAATACTGTTCTCACATGGGGAGCAGTGGAAGGGACTGTAGAAGACGTTCTCTCCGAATCATACCCTCGAATAGAGAAGTCGTCGGGGTATGTGGGAATGTTCTCCTCTGGTTTGGACTCAGAAGAAGTGCCACCCCCTGCATAGGAGGTTGCCTCATCTTGGCACTTGTGGACGTCTTCAGGGACGTCAGAGTCTGCTGCATCTGTTGGGGAGATTGCCTCCCCGGGTTGATCTTCTTGAACACCGGATTATTATGGATGTTCCGGGGAGTGCTACCCCCAGCTTCGGCTACCCCCAGGGATGTAGATGACGAATCTCCAAGTGTTGAAGATTTCATCTTCGAGTGGGTGCCTTGATAAACTCCTCCTGTGATGGCTGTGGACAACTGCTTAGATGAGAGTTTCTTGGCCACATTGGTTGAGATTGTCGGGCTGGAGGTATTAATTTTCTTTCCTCCATTGCCGGTAGGGACCTTCCGGGCAGAATTGCAAGAGACGAAAGGAAGCGCCTCGTCTTCCGAGCCTCGTTCTAGGACCGGTCCTGGCTGCTACAGTCGTTGGAAGACGGACTGCCGGTCCTCTTGTATTGCTGTCTTGTTGCAGCAGCAGTTGACAATAACTTGAGTGTAGTGATGTCCATGAAAGGACTCTCTGCACACCAAGGTTTCCTCTCTTTTCTTGCGCTTGTGAAGGATCATATCATGCAAGTCAAGCGCATCTCGAGCAACCTTTACACTCGTTTTGTGGGCCCGGGAGTCCTGAGCACACGAGTGCGTTGGTATCATGTTTGCTTCCTAATGCGGGGCTAGTAAAAGTACTTGCCCTTGATCATTGTTGGGAGACTCTTGAGAACCACTTTGTCCGTTAGCCGCCGGAGGCTGGACACGGGTGGTTTTGTACAACTTTCTATCAGAGGCCCGCGTAACAGTTAGCGAAACTCCCTGATGGTCAGAAGTTAGGACAGCTGACTGAGCTCGACGAGCCTGCGCTGTCCTAGACTTCTTCGCTCTAGCACCCGAGGGTGCATAGTAGGAAGAGTCCAAGCTGTGCCGCACAGAGTATGGCACATCCTCATGGGAGCTTCTGAGGTCAGGACCGCATGAGAGGCGGTCAAAGACTGAACCCGAGCCGCATAGGACAGATGGTCTGCGGCTGGGATTGGATGCCGCATAAGCCATCTCCTTGCGACTAGGCTTGGCGGTCGCATAAGCATTCTGTATGCGGCTGGGATAGGTGGCCGCATGAGCAGTCTGTATGCGGCTGAGATTGGAGGCCGCATGAGCGATCTGTATGCGGCTGGAATTTGTGGCCGCATAAGCCTTCTGCATGCGGCTGGAATGGGTGGCCGCATAATTTTTCTCCATGTGGCTAGGATTGGTAGCCGCATGAGCCTTCATGCGGCTGGCACCCTTATGGGGCCTCTTCTTGGACCGCATAAAGTTTCCATTTGCTTCTGTAAGTCCAGCATCGTAATGTTTTCCTTTGCCAGATTTGGGGACAGCAAGGTTCTCTGCGGCCTGAAGTGGGGCCGTATGTGAGTCTTCTCCGCCGTCTTGGGCAGCAAAGAATACCTCTTTCAGAGCTTGGGGAGGAGCAACGGTCTTGGGCCTCCACTCCCTGCGGGCCTTCTTCGTGCCGGCTCGCTTCTAGACCGGGCTACGCTCCCCTCGGAGAGCATTTTTTCAAACGCTTGCTGGTCGAAGCGAACAACTAGCATCTGTTGCATGGAGTCGAGTTTGGCGGCGTCTGATTGCATCACCAACTTTTCAGCAGTAGAGAAGTTACTCTTCAGCAGAGTCGCCATCGTGTTTGCCATTGATTATCTAAGAACAGAACAGTTTTATGGGAGAACAGAACTTTGATTCACAATTACAAACTCGCATGTACAAAAGAGAGCCTAGAAACAAAACCTAGGAAAAGCAATCTATGTACAATTGTTTAATTTAGATTCTGGAGGGTGACGGTAGAGGCTCGGGAAAGTGCTATCAACTCTGCCTTACTCCTTGGACGATCGAACGCGACCTCGGCTCCGACGAAGAAATGCTCTGTGTGTATCTCTCTGTGTCTCTATGTGTGTGTCTGCAAGGGAATAGCACCTTGCTATTTATAGGAATTTGTGATGAGTGGGGTGTACAGCCACTTGGCTAATTTTAGGCCACATCCTCGTAACTGCGCCTTGAGAAGTGGGCAGTTGGGGATTGGTTAAGATTAATCTTAATCTGTTTGTTACAAAGCCGTCTGCAATCCTTAGTTGAGTAGTACATTCTGCTCTTGCAACTGAGCGTGCATGCGCTGCTGGGCCAACATCTGGTGTTGCTGAGTAGCCATCATCCCTCTCATGATCTCCAGAAGGGCTGGCGTGTCCACTTCCACAGGGGTAGGTGGAACTATTGGTGGCGTTGGAACCTCCAGATACTGCGGTCCAGCTGCTGGTTCCACAATCACTTCTTCTTGGATAGTCTCTTGAGGTAGTACTGGCCCTTATTGCTAACCAACATGGTCATGTTGCCCATGTTGCCCTTGTTGTTGCTGTCCAGCTCTGACAGATGTGGACGAGGTGCCCCTAAAAAAAGGGACAAGAGAACAATCAAACGATCGGACAGGAAAGATCAAATGAAGTCAAAGGATACCGGAATGTCAAGCTCGAGTCGAGAGTAACGAATCATGAGATCAAGGAGAAACATGTGTGATTGAGACATCCTATAAATTAAAACACCCCACAAGTCTGAAATTAGACCTGCATGGGCCACCACTAAAACCTTATCACGTCCCAGAACCAGAATACTGGAGAGCGGAGGAATGACTCAGCCAGCTACGTATTACAGGTTGATGAATACCGTATAATACGATCAATGTTGTCTAAAAGACAAGGGGGTGCGTACTACATAAAAGTCTTACTATGGTCACTTCATATCTATTGTCTCAATCATTCAAACAAGAAACAGTAAATAGAGAACATGTGAGATAAAGCAGTAAGACGTCCCAAACGCTTAGTCAAAATGTTCTTGACATCTGGCTTTACAAAATAGAGCCAGATGATGTAGCAAGGTATACACAATTGTTTATCAGCTGCAGCCTGACTTAGTTACAATTATGTAAAAGTAAGTACAAGATAATCTGACTAACATGTCGGTGCCAAACGGCAAAGTATAAAGTAAGTAACAAAATGAGCGGGGAAGTAAGGAACCCACTCGAGTCCTCCTGCGATCATCCCTCTAGTATTGACCATCTTGGAGGTGGAAGTAAGCTGAGTCCTCGGGGACCGGCTCTAAATCTGGCCATGCAAAACCAGAGAGGTTAGACCTCTAATAGCAAGTACCGCAAGAAAGTATGATATGAGAAATTAGAACCAGTAATAAGAAAATATGATAAATAGGTCTCTACTGGCTACTGGGATTCACATAACATCACGACACTTCGAACCAACCTCCCAACCAAACAAGGACAGAAGCTGACCCGTCATGTCCTGATATTTTGATCATCTTGGTAGTTAACAGAGTAGGTACAGTACACAAACAAGTCAACTTAAACGGCCTTTCAACTACTAAGGCTTGCTACTGTGAGTTCCAAGTTACCCTGGAAATATGCCATAAGGATTCCTCAGTTCTTACTATGTACAAGCAAGGCTAGTTTACTCAATCAATCAATTGCGCCAATCATGAATTAGACGAGTCCCAGCGGGATGCCCGTCATCAATATACAATAAATAATATAAGTAGATACCGATCCCTGCCCGTGTGGCAGATTTACAGTATCTGTGGGAACCAGCCGACATGTCGGGCACTAATAGTCCCAAAGATTGTTGCCATGTAAGAACTCGAGAATCCATTCTCTCCATGCAATCATTATTTTATTTAACTTAGTAGCCTCTATGTTAAGTGAAATCTCATACCGTGGATCATGATCTTTCAGAATGAGTACTTTCGTACGGGGTACGATATGCACAACTCTACAATGGTACCCGTACGGTTAGGTTGTAGGTCTTACATAGCGTAATACAACAATCAAAACTAGCCACCATGCCTTGACCATAAAGTACACATACTGCTTTTGTAGAAAATAAATTGAAGCCTGCACGTGCCGGTATGCCAATATTCGGATCGACCAATCGATTGCAATAGTTCAAAGTTAATATGAATGTGTCTCATTCAATTCAATAAGACGACTAGCTAGTCTTCTAGTTCCAACTAGGAACGCATGATCAATCATTAGTCAAAGTAACAGTCGAGGTCAATTCATGATAAGGCATGAAAGTTAAACTAGTATTAAGCATGGTCGAGTCTATAACTTGCATAAAATAGTTGGTAACATATTCTTGAAGCCAAGGAAAATATCTACCATTTTTATGTTATGAGTTTTTTAAGATTCTAGCTACAAAACAACTTAAACAGACAAAAACAGTGAAATAGGGCAATCCCGGCGCATGTGATTCCTGCACAATCCGCGCATCAGAATTCCTGCACAATCCGCGCATAGGAATTCCTGCACATCCACGTATGAGAATTCCTGCACATCCGTACATGGGAATTCCTGCATATCCGTGCATGGGAATTCCTGCACAAACCGCGCATGAAAAACTCACGTTGCGTCTTCAGTACATGCGCGTAAGGAACCTACGTGCATGACACGCTCGGAGTCAAGGGATGCGTTGCCAGGACTTCACGGCGCATGGCATCTCGGCGCATGGCCTCCCGGGCGTATGGGGGTCATCGTCCCCAAACAGCAAGTTCAGCCATGAAAGTTCTAAAAACTTGCCATGGCCATAACTTCCTCAAAACAAGTCAAAATCTAACTTTTCAAACACCAAACTTTGGTAGAATTGAATTATCTACAACATGGAACCACTTATTTTCGAAAACAACAAAGTTTGATAGATCAAAACCACAAAATCAATACAAAAAAAATAAAACTTAAAACTTAGATCTACACCCAACCAACCATGGAAATTAAGAACTTTGAGACCTAAACTTGTAGAGGAAGAGAAGATAAACAACATGGACTAAAAATAAATAGGGATGCATGAAATCCCTCATGGTGTGCAAGATGTACTTGCCTTTCCAAATGGGTGGGTGAGAGAGTAATGGAGGAAGAAGAAGAGTAAATGAGAAAGAAGAAGTAATGAAGAGAGAGAAAGGATTGAGGCTTTAAATGAAGATGATGGTGGGTTGGTCGGGTTGGGTTCATGTTGAACCACCCAAATCCGGAAATAAACCAACCCAAGCCGAGCCCAGAAGCAAAGCTAAGCAGAAAATAAAATACAGCAAAAATAATTAGCGCAAAATTAAAGGAATTAAATACAGAACAAATTCATGATAAATATTAAATAAATACATTCAAGCAGTGCACGTATTAAAAATACGTATTCTGGGAACGGAAAGTGACATCTCTACCCTCCTTAGAAAAATTTCGTCCTTAAAATTTCAAATCCAAGCAGGATAGGGACATCAAGACTAAACTAATCTAAGTACAAGCAATTTGAGCGAGCAATCATTTTACAATGTCAACAGCAAGCAACATATCTATATTTAACAATCTACGACATCAAGTAATTCTACTCATAAGGTGGCAAGCATGAGAAGTTAAGACAATCAAGGTATATGGAAAGAAATATACCTTGTGAGTCAAACAGGTGCGGATACCGTGATCGGATATCATCCTCACGTTTCCACGTTGACTTTCCTAAGGAGTGATGACCCCAAGCAATACGGACAAGGCTAATTGTTCGGTTCTTGAGTATCTTCTCTCTTCTGTCCAAAATGGACACAGGTTCTTTCTCGTAAGACAGGTTGGTACCAATAACCAGCTCAGAATGATCAATGATATGGCTTGGGTCCGATACATACCTTCGCAACTGAGATACATGAAACACATCATGCACCTCTCGTAACGAAGGTGGAAGGGATAAACGATAAGCAACATCGCATATCCTATCAAGGATAACAAATGGGCCCACGTACCGCAGACTCAACTTTCCGCGAACGCCAAATCTAATGACCCCACGGGTAGGTGAGATCCGCAAGAACACGTGGTCCCCAACAGAAAACTCTAGCGGCCTACGATGCTGGTCCGCCCAATGACGATGCCGATCCTACCTAACTCGAAGTCGCTCTCTAATTCTCTTAACCACTTCAACTGTCTGAACAATCATTTCTTGGCCTAGCATCTTCCTTTCCCCAATGTCATCCCATGCCAGTGGTGATCTACACTTCTTACCATATAGTGCTTCGAATGGCGCCATCTGGATACTGGCTTGATAACTGTTGTTGTATGAGAACTCGACTAGGTGCAGGTGACTCTCCCAAGATCCTCTAAAATCCAGGGTGCAAGCTCGTAACATATCTTCTAAAGTCTGAATTGTTCTTTCTGATTGCCCGTCCGTCTGTGGATGGTAAGCTGTGCTAAATCTCAACTTGGTACCCAGACTATGATGTAAACTCTTCAAAAAATGTGATATAAAGCGGGTGTCTCTGTCTGACACAATACTGACAGGGACTCCATGCTGCATGACTATCTGTTGCATATACAACTCTGCCAACTTTTCTGTAGATTGTCCTACTCTGAAAGGAAGAAAATGTGTCACCTTTGTAAGCCGATCTACTATCACCCAAATAGCATCTTTACCACTTGGCGATCTCGGTAGACCGGTCACAAAGTCCATTGTGATATGCTTCCACTTTCATTCCGGAATAGGAAGCGGTTGCAATAATCCAGCTGGCCTCTGCTGTTCTGCCTTCACTTGCTGACATATCAAGCAATGGAAAACGAATCTAGCTATCTCCCTCTTCATCCCGTTCTACCAGAAGTGCTGCTTGATATCTTGGTACATCTTGGTCCCACCAGGGCGTATAGAATACTGAAAACTGTGAGCTTCTGTCATAATCTCCCGTCTAATATCTCCACTACGTATACATAGGCGTGATCCAAACCTAAGTGTACCATCTTCATGAATTTTTATCTCCTTTCTGAGTCCTGACTCATATTCTGTCCTGAGCTTCTGAATCCTTGGGTCCTGCGCCTGAGCTGCCTTGATCATGTCTACCAAGTCGGATTGAACTTGTAAACTTGCCAGAATTCCTACATCGCTAGGAAGTATAACCTCGATGCCCATCTCCTGAAGGTCTTCTAAGATATGTTTCTGTGTTGTCAACATAAATGTGCCGCCTCTCCTGCTAAGAGCGTCTGCTACCACGTTAGCCTTGCCTGGATGATACTGAAGCTCTACGTCGTAATCCTTGATCAACTCTAACCATCTTCTCTGTCTCATGTTCAGTTCCTTCTGAGTAAAGATGTACTTCAGACTTTTGTGGTCTGTGTACATATCTACTCGATCACCGTACAAGTAATACCTCCATAGCTTCAAAGCAAATACTACTGCTGCCAACTCCAAGTCATGAGTTGGGTAATTCTTCTCGTGGTCCCAAAGTTGCCTACATGCATACGCTATCACCTTCCCATGTTGCATGAGGACACATCCAAGTCCTTTTCCTGACGCATCATAATATACAGTAAAACCTCTGGGTCCAACTGGCAATCTAAGAATAGGCGCTGATATCAACTTCTGCTTCAGATTCTCAAATGATGCCTGGCATTCTGCCGACCAGACGAATGGCACGTCCTTCCGTGTCAAGCGGGTCATGGTTGCTGAAAGTCTTGCAAAGTCTGATACAAACCTTCTGTAATATCCTGCCAATCCTAAGAAACTCCATACATCTGCTACGGTCTTGGGTACTGGCCAACTCTCTACTGCTTCTACCTTCTTGGGATCCAGTGCTACTCCAGCTCTTGATATGATGTGTCCCAAAAATAAAATGTGATCTGTCCAGAACTCGCACTTGCTGAGCTTGGCATACAACTGGTTCTCTCTCAGAACCTGTAACACTTTCCCGAGGTGGACTTCATGTTCCTCTTCACTGGCAGAGTATACGAGAATGTCGTCAAGAAACACAACGACAAATTGATCTAAGTACGGCATAAAGATGCGGTTCATCAAATCCATAAATATTGTTGGAGCATTGGTCAAACCAAACGGTATTACTAAGAATTCGTAGTGCCCGTACTTCGACCTGAATGTTGTCTTCGGAATATCCTCCTTTCGAACCCTCACTTGATGATACCCTGACCGAAGATCTATTTTGGAGAAAACTCTAGCCCTGTTCAACTGATCAAACAAGTCGTCGATCCTTGGTAGTGGGTACTTGTTCTTTACTGTTGCCATGTTGAGCTTCCTGTAATCGATGCACAATCTGGATGACCCATCCTTCTTTCCTACAAGTACCACTGGTGCTGCCCATGGTGATACACTAGCTTGAATGAATCTCTTCTCCTTCAGTTCCTCTATGTGCTGATATACCTTGGCCTGCTCTGAATTCGCCATTCTGTAAACTCGATCTGATATCGGTTTAGTTTCAGGTGCCAATTCTATACTGAACTCAATATCTCTAACCGGTGGTAGACCTGGAAGTTCTTCAGGAAATACATCTAGAAACTCTTCAACTACCTTCGGAACTTGAACTTTTTCCATTGCCGTTACTACTCCCTGCTCTTGTTGAGTTGCCACTGATCTTACTAAGGTGAACCGCTTCATGCCTAGAATACCAAAAGATACACTCCCTCTACGGCAATCTACTGTCGCATGACTGTCTTTCAGCCAGTCCATGCCTAAGATAACGTCAAAATTTCCAACAGGAAATTCTATCAACCTAGCGGGTAAATAATGCCAGTAAACTACAATGCTACACGCTAGAATAACTCTACTAACTCCTACGAGCCTATTACCAGTGAGTATATTCAACCTCCCTGGCAATGCCTCAAATTCCATTCCTAGTCGTGTCACAAATTGTGCAGATATAAATGAGTGTGATGCTCCCGAATCGAACAATGCTACTGCGGGATATGAGGCGACAAGAATGTTACCTGCCACAACATCTCCCGATGCCAATGCCTCTTCCAAGGACAGATTGAATGCCTGTCCTCGACCTCCTTTTTGGTTTCCATGCTACGGCCTAGCCTAGTGCTGCTGCTGGCCCCTGCCTTGGTGATGCTGGGGTGGTCTGTGTTGGTGTTGCTGCATCGGCGGTCCCTGCTTTCGAAACATCTAAGCCAGCGACATGAACGGGCGTTGTGCCAACGGTCTCACTGCCCCCGCTGGTCCTCGATACGGGCCTGCCCCTGGTGCTGGCAGAGCAGGAAATTACTGTACTGGTCCTTCTGACCTCGAATTCATGGGACAGGTGGAAACCTGATGATCTGGACTTCCACATATCAAACACTGTCCGTTCAATGTCCGACACACATCCCTAGTATGCCCTGCCTTCCCGCAATAAGTGCAGCCCGCTGGGGGTTGCTGGTTCTTCCTCTGATGTTGTTGCTGCTGCCTTGGTGGTGGTACTGGCCCTCGTATTGCCACATCGTGGATGCGAACGCCAAGGGACGGTGCTGTTATTCGGGGTGCTACTCCCCCTCCTCCTTCAATCTGACTGTGGGATCTCTTCTGACCTCCAGTCCTTGTCGTGATCCTTTGAACGGTGATCTCATGCCTTCGGGTTGCCGTCAACACTTCATTGAAAGTCTGGTAGTTGTGCCCCTCTATCAATTGCAAGAGCTCAAGATGAAACCCTTGCTGGAACCTCATAGCCCTCTGGCTCTCCGTTGCTACCATCTCTGGGGCGAACCTACTCAATCTGCAGAACTCAGCTGCATAAGCGTCTACTGTCTTGCCGGCCTGCTTGAGGTTGATAAACTTCTGTTGTAGCTCCACTACACCAAAAAGAGCGATTTGCGACAGTTAGAGTTGTCCAACAACGACAGACTAAAACTATCGTTGCATTTTCGACAGATAAAAACTGTCGTGTACCATCAAACCTATGTCACCAAAATATAGTAGATTGGATTTGACAAATAAAAAATGTTGTTTATATTGAAAATTTGGCTCCACAGTACTACCCTAATAAATTTTTTGCTATTTGCTATTTCTAAAACCCCGCGAACAGCTCCCCCCCAAAAAAGAAAACTGCGCTCAAATTCTTCTTCTCCTTCGTACCCTTTAATTCTTAAAACCTAATTAGTTAGCACCGCCGACAACACCAGGTAATCTCCTTCAAATCTCCTCCGTACCCTTTATATTTTTTCAAACCCTTTTGTCCATTCGAATCTCCTTCGACAAGGACCCCCCGCGCTCAATCTCCTTCGACAAGGAACCCCCATGCGATTTGTTCCACCGGCTATGGCAATGTAGTATTATACATATCGGGAAGGGGGATTTCCTTGTTGAGGGAGCAAAATAAGGGGATTTGTTCTTTATTTTTATTTTCTAGGGTTTATTTTGTAGGATTTGTTCTTGTTTATTTTCTATGGTCCATACTTGAAATTATTGATCATTTTCAGGATTTGCACTTGTTTATTTTTGTAGGGTTTAATATTTTTGTATTTTCTCAATCCTCACTTCTTTCTGAAATTATTTACCATTTTCGGATCTCCCTTTCTCTCTAGGTCAGCGATCGAAGGAGGGGCTTCCAATCTATCAAGCAAGTATTTTGAGGTACAAATCTAGTTATTCAGCATATTCTCTAGCTTTTTTAAAGATTTTTTTGGGGCAAAAAATAAGTATCATTTCCCTACGAAATTGATATATTTTTATATAGGTGCATCTCTCTACTATTCAATCTCTCATCAGTCTTACATCAAAATCTGTGTTTGAAGGCTTCATGGTAGGATCAACCAAAGTCTACTTTAATTTATGTCTCAGAAACAAATTTTGACTCTTTGTAGCGGGCACGAAGTCATTTTTATTGGATGCACACTTTAAGCTCATGCAAGCAAGGATGGTATTTGCATCCATACTGAAGGCACAAGATACGCCAATCGGCCAAGTGAAAATAGATTCCCGTCTATATGTCATGCATATACATATTTTGTTTATTGGAAGGAATTTTGGTAGTCAGTAATTTCTCAAGCCCTATGCATCTTCCAATAAAAAGAAGATGACTTTGCTTCATTAGTAGTTGGCAGTGTTTTGGTAATCTTAGTACCATGAACTTGAAGTTAACTTTTATCAAGCTTTACAGGTTGTATATTTGGGATCCTATGCTTGTGTCAAAAATTCTTTTTTGTATTACTTTAATAAAATCTGTATATGCCCTTTTTTGATTTGCTTCAAGACTCAGCTAAAGAGGTAATGGATACGAGTCATCAAGTCCACAAATGATAGAAGCTTTGTTGTTGTTTTATACTTAATTCGTTGTTTATATAATAAAAATTTAGTGACTTTTGGCCCTAAAAAAACATAATAACAATTCAGTGACTTTTGGCCCTCACTCAAGTTGTTTGTGTAGCCGCCTCTGTACTTCTATTTGCATCTGCAGTGCTTCATTTATGTGAATTGTCCTGCAACCCAAATACACGTTATTTTAGTTCCATATTCCTTATCCAATGGAAGTAACCTAGAAAATAAGTTTGTTGGTTTTACTTATTCATCTGTACCCCAACATTCGTGTTGCTGATTAAAGATCCATTGCGGTCAGATGGCCTCTCTGATGCTACTGCACAACCTACAGCTGCAGCAAAAGATGGGTACTCTTTCCGCCAAATAGTTTCAAACTATGATACAATTAAGATGCCTTTACTTGCCATTCTTTGGTGTCCCTATACTAACTTGCGCTTGCAGGTTCTTACTAAGCCTGTACTTCTGGAGGCAAAAAAAAAATTTCAGTTCTAAGCGCAAAAATATAAACCTATAACCAAATCGATTGTTACTAGAACCTGAAGATGACTTTTGAGGTGATACAGAGTTAGCCCTGGAATCCCCATGAGCCTCATTACAGTTTTGGGAGTAGCTTCTGCGAAAATGAGGATACTAAGTTAATTCTGCAGACAAAACAATGTAAGAATTTTTATCATTTTACTTCTTATATATACTCACTATGAGCTCCATCAAGTTGATGCACAGCCTTTATGAAACGTTCATGGAGCTTTGGGGTCCATTTTAATCTAGGTTTAGCATTAGTTGAGAGAATTAGGCCCGATTCTCCCTATAGATTTCCTCCTTGCAAGAACAAATGCCTGTCTGAAGGGAAAGTTGTCCTCGAAGTAACTAAGTTGTTGCCTTGATGCTGATGATTGTACATCTTCTGCACAAGGAAGCTCATCATGTAAGAACCAGTTTAAGATCTGAGTGGTCTATGAAATAACATAACATGATCTTGCCCTACCTTTCTTTCTGTTTTCCTCTTTGCTAATGTTCTTGCGCAACTAGTTTGCTTCAACGCCGTGAGCCTTGATCAACTACTTGCATGCTTCTATCTTTGTCTCATGATAGCAAGGAAAACCAACTACTTATTTTTCGATACCCATTCGATACGGCCGATACCGATACGGTTTGGCATGTCCCGATCGATACCGACGTTGGTGCTCTCTTTTTTGGCCAATTCGGTAAAGAAAATTGAACAAAAAAGATCAATCAACAAGAATATAGAAGCATACTAAAGTTGTAAAAGCATATAAAAGAAGTAAAGTTATCAACTTACCAAAAGCTTGGTTAACTAGCAGCATACACTTAGATATCAGTTAAAATGATTAAGCTCATGGTTTTCAATCAGGATGGATATATTGAATGTCTGAAATGAGCACAGGCAGGAGGATTGTGATGCAATAAAAGACATTGTAGGATGACGTGAATAACTTATCATCTTCTATTCACGGTAAGGATTTGGTTTTATAGGTTGTTTTTCAATGTTCTTTATGCATATTGATTTCTCTAATTCATAAATTATGATTGGTTAAATTTATGTTGTACGAACACAGATGCTACATGATACCGACACGAGGACAGACACAACGCCTACGTGCAAGCGTATTTTGGAGTGTTTGATGTGTGTCCGTTAAGTGTTTGATACATGTCCTAAGAAATAACATGGCCACATAATGTTCTGGATAACCAAGTATGATCAAGTATCTGCTATTAGTTACAATACATTAGTTTATTCATTATGATTTCTATCTAACTTACCTCAAAAATTTTGTATTAGGAAGGGTCGTCGTATTATACCAACCAGCATTACTTGGAGTATTCTAGTTCAGGCTATATTCAACAATGGGCCCATGCCAACATGATCACGACGAAGGCGGTAAGTCTTCTCCTTCTCTCGACCATTTCTGGTATCATGCTTCATATGTTTATTTTTAACAACGGAGACCTGTCAAATGAGGCCTCAAGGTTTTCTGAATTATTTGTACATGCACTTCCACAAAAGAACATAGCAAATTACTAAAACACGGAGCGTCAAAATTATCAAATATGTTGAAGCATGAGGCACATGTTCTTGACTATTCTCCTACAAGGTATACTTTATTCTGAACCCTCTCTTCCAATTCCCATATGTAAAAATGTTCTTCAATATTGTTCTTATTTTGAGGCTAACCAATGACATTTGTGATAATTAGCAAAAAATGCAAGTACAAAGGACATTACTGAGGAAACCACAACGATAAAAAGATAAGAAGAATCTGATTGAAACAAAATAAAGATGGACCAGCTGCCGGCAAGTTGCTAACTTGCCGCTGTTAGAACCATTACCTTCTTTAGTTCTTTTATGCCTCGCAGAGATCTTGATATTTCTGTCATAAGTTAGAGTTGCCACTTTGAAGGACCAGTTTGTGAGGCATGGCAATCGAGGAAATAACAAGTCTCTTTTGTCGAGTTCACAAGACTCGGATAAGAAAGTGCTAGATGATTCCAATGCTTTCCAGATTGGTAATAGTTATCAAATAGTGTGAGATATTTTAAGGCGATATCCAAAAGGATTATATTATTAATATCTACGTTTCATATGGTGGAATTGTCATTCTTTTTCACTCTTTGGTTAATGTGTCATAGAGATAAATACAACTTCATGTAGTAAATTGTTTCATCTTCTCTCTTCGTCTAGACTCTTTATAGTCTAGGGGAAGTAGGAGAGTGCTCCTTGGTCTCTTGAGTGTAAATTGCAAATCCAAAACGTAGGTCATGCCAACCTGCAGCCTAGGTTTTATGGCATGACTTTCTCGTGCTCATAGCTACCCTGCCCATAAAACCTTGTTAAATTCTTTTGTGGAGCTTTCTTATGCTCCATAAGGGGCCCCATTATGATGGGATAAGGCTTGGATGACGATGATTGCATAATGATGATGAATGATGACCTATGTGAATTTCACATGACATCCACTAGATCTAGGAAATATTTTATTCTGCATATTCCATGTCCATTCTTTCCATATTTACAATTTGTTAACCAAACAAGAGTTGACCCAAATCCTGGAACTATAATTCCTAGTTCAACAAAAACAGGCCCTTATTTGCTCGATACACTACTTTAACCTTTTAATAGAAGGATTGGAAAAACGTATCAGAACTATATAATTTTCACGGAAGATCATTTATGTACGCATAGTGCTCACACCGGTTTTTATACTTAATGTTTGACAGGAGGTAGGGTTATATGGGATTGCTCGATAATTACATGTAGCACCATGTCACTAACCACTTGGGAAGTATGTCTCTCTCTCTCTCTCTCTCTCTCTCTCTCTCTCTCTCTCTCTCTCTCTTTAGAACACATCTCCCTGTCTGTCTATGGTCTATCCTTCTATCTCCCTTGTGCGTATGTTTGTGTGTGCTTATCGTGTATATTTTAATTCTGTTTAAGTAGTAAATAAGAATACTAGATTATGTAATAAGAATACTACATGTAATGCATCGGAATTTGTAATTTAGCTACATTATAGTGGCAATAGAAGTAGTATTGCCAAGATCAATCCCTGATTCAAAAGTAAAGGTAGCTGGTATGTATCAGGCCCCAGTCGTAAATAGTATGTATCAGGCCCCAGTCTTAAAGAATTCACTGTGGTTTATTGTATCTTGCAACATTCAACATTATTTGTGTGATCGCCCTGTATATTATAATTCTTTTGAAGTAGTAAATAATATACTAGATTACCTAGTGCATCAGAATTTGTAACTCGATTACACTATATTGGTAATGGAAGTAGTATTGCCAAGATAAATCCTCGATGCAAAAGTAAAGGTAGCTGATATGTATCAGGCCCCAGTCCTAAAGAGCTCACTGTAGTTTATTGTATCATGCAACATACAACATTATGTGCGTGTCCTGTATATCTTCATTTTTTAACTAGTAACTAAGAATTCTAGATAACCTAGTGCATCAGAATTAGACACAATCTACATTTTTTTGTAATCTTAGTTGTGCAACTAATATCTGGCACATGGGAGAATCATCGTTAAATTTTATCTTCTATAGTGGTTTGACTTGAGGTTTCTTACTGCAGATGCAGACATGATGTGTGGCACTTGTATTAAGTTTAATCATTGGTGTCGATCCAGAAGATGTGATAAAAATTTCTCCTTGTGCAAGAATGAATGCTGGATAGGTAAAGTGTGTCCATACAAGTTTTTCCTCTGAATGTCCTGTAAATGTTCTTCATGTTATTTTCTTCTTCAGGAGATGATATTTTTTATTATGTATATAAAGCAAATAAAGTCTTTAGTGTAGGATATTTTTTGTAAGAAAAAAGGAGGGAAATCAAATGAATGTGCTATGAATATAAGAAAAATAATGAAAGAAAGCAAGATTAATGTGCTAGTCTTCTCACATTAGCTGAAGTGCCTAAATTATGTTATCATCCTAAAATGACACTATCCAGTTTTTATACTATGGCAAATTTCAGTAACTATAAGAAGAGGTTCAAATACTTGGATCGGAAGAGTAACCTTTTGTGCGATGTCTTTCATTGTTTAAAGCATTTTTTTAGTTTCCTTATCTATTGTTTATATGATGTTGGTTGGAAAATTTGTCATTTTGTCCCATAATGCGCTCAGTTCTGTCATGTTTATCAAAAGATCCTATCAATTTAAGTTATGATGTTCTTCTTCACTTGTATCTCCTTGATTTGAAAGACTTCGAGACCATGTTATTCTTCTTACTTTCCAGCATACAAGAACGAAATGTGAGAGGAGCGGAGAACACTTTTTCGATATCTATGTTTTGTTGGTAAATAAAACATCTATTTAAACACATTGGACTCAGGTTATTACCTGGGTCAGGTTGAAGAAAAGGGGCACTATTCACTTGGGTTTTCTCATAGTTCTGATACTGAAAAGCGACAAGAAATGGAAGGCTAAGAATAGCAAGGATGTAAGAAACACCAAAAGTATTGATTGCAAGTAGAATTCCTATGATGTTGAAATGTTCAAACCTGGACAAGAATTGAGTCTAGAATATCATTTGGTAGGGTGTCAATTAGCTTTTTTCATCATCCTTCACTTATAAGTTCAACCACTAATGATTGTATGGAACTTCAAAGGTATCATCATATAACAAAGAATTATCAGACAGTTCTAGTCAAACCAATAAGAATACATGCCAACTCACCCAATAAATGTTGAACCATACCAAAACACCTGCAAAAGCCGTGTGTCGCTGTACCATGTATGGATACACTTAAACATATGTCTTGGTGTAATTCCAAACATGCAGGAATACAGATGCACCTACAATAATGGTTGTTGGTTCTTAACCTTTGATATTTTTTGTACTGTAGTTATCCACAAATGTATTCTGAATGTCTGAGACTCTGAACCTTTGGTAACAGTTGGTTGTAACATGGCTACGACAATCTGTGTATGGAAGTTACTAATTTATTCCATTTGATATTTGGAATTTAATACACTATACTATAAACTAAGTTTTGAGTCCTGTAAGAAAGAAAAATATATTTTGTACATATTATTTCTACTTCTCAATTTCTCTTGATACTGGTTCTGTACTTCTAGTAAAATTTTTATTTTCTTATCTTGGAAACTAATGAATATCAGAACAAGCATTTGATGGCGTTCTAATTTGTATTTTACACTCTGGGTATCCGTAATGCACCGGGCTTAAGGGTGTACTTGGCATGGAGGTGGTTGTGGTTGAAGTCGGAGATAGAGATGGAGATGGAGTTAGAGTTGGTGTGGCCACCACTGATTGGGATGATGAGCTCGAGGAGGTTTGGATTCTTGCCAGCAAAGGATAGCAGGCCTTCATGGTGGTTGGCCTTGTTGTTCTCTTCGGCTAAGTTGTCATAGAAGGCACGGTGGGTGATAAAGCTATCCCGCTTGTTGATGTGCAGACAGATTAATGGTTTTTGTAGAACATTGGTATGTTTTAACTATAGAAATAATACCAATTTAGTTGCAGATAGCATTCAGGCGATAAAGAGTTACCGACTTTTATTTAGAACCGGAATCTGAATGTTACATATTATTGTGTAGATATGCATGGTACAATTATTATGTTGCACGGGCACACAATGGATACGATGGTAGTGATACAGCACATATTTTGACATGACCTAGTGTACTTTGGAGTGTCTATTGTGTCCAATGTGTTGGAGACGATATGACACATGCATAATTTATTTTAATGGTAAGGGTCTGTTTCCTATGTTTTTACTTGAAGACTCCATAGATTATTCATATTTGTAGTTTCTGTAAGCAATATCTGCATTATTCTCTGAAGACTGTTACCATATCCCCCTTATTCCTACACTTTTGTCTTTGGGGTTAGCTACCATTGGTCTTGACGAGTTCCTTGGCCATGATTTCAGTAAACTTTTAGTTTTTTATTTTATTATTGTAGCCTTATATCTTATATCTTATTTTTATGACCATGGTTTCAGGGAAATTTCCATCACTTGAGGCCTCTGTTCCTTCATTTTGATACTTACATCAAGACTTATATCTCTAGCAGGAAAGATCTTCTATCTGATACTATTTTAGAAGAGGAGTTGTTTCCCAAACACACTATTGTGCAGATTTTGAGAGATGCAGATTATTCTAGAAAATTGCCACAATAAGAGTTCATTCAATGGCCTAGAGGTATGTTGAACATCAATAAAGTGTGGCATCTTTGTTTATTTGAGGAAATTTCTTAATAAATAAAAAAAATCTGATTTAATCTTGTGTGTGCAATTGTGACCGTGAATTCCTTTTTGGAGAACAGTGCATGAAATATGCTCAGTTTGTAGTTTACATCTAACAATTGGATGTTTATTCTAATTCAGAATTTGAAGCTTCTACTTGCATCAACATATCCCGAGGTTCTGATAGCTACATTGGAGACTGTCTGCATTAGTCAGAATAAATCCTTCAAAGTTGCATGTCATTGGTGAGCTAATTGGATATGGTTCTATGAACAACCATCTTCTCTCTCTAGCACAAGGTTGGGGCAACAAAGAAGAAGGCTTGGGGTTGCATTCATGTGTGGTCGTGAACGAGAGAAACCAACATGAAGGATTGTCCTTGTTCCCAGCAGACGTAGAGAATGAATGTGATGGATCACAATATCGAGTTGGTTCAACACTTCATTTTGAATTTAATGTGGCTGCTTCACACAATTCTGTGGAATCTAGCGAGAGAAGCAAATCCTCTAACATGTGTCATACACATTTCTGAGCTTCACCTGCATAAGGAAGATGACTTGATTATTTTGAAGGAGTGTGTTGATCAATTCAGTGTACCTGTAGATCATAGGTTCTCATTGCTGACAAGGATTAGCTGTGCCCATGCATTTTGGTCTCCAAGAACTAAGTTATTGTAAGATAGCAACATTGGGGTTTCATTTTGATTTTGATGGAATATTGCTATGTAAAGTCTATACATTCATTACTTAATATAATTTGATCAAGTTTCTTTTATTGTTAATGATTGTTAATGTTTATATGAAATTCTATTTTTAGCTGTATTCCAGTTTTATATAGAGGATGAACATGCTTATATAATTTTGATATGGATGAATTGAGATTTTTTTTTTAAATTCTGTTTTCAGAAAAATGACAGACCTTAACTATTGAAAAGTAGCCGATCAATTTACAAGTTATTTGATAGTTTTAGTCGGTTGTTTTCTTTTTGATAGACAATAACTGTCATTTTTTCAGTTAGGAAACGACAGTCTAAAACTGTCGTTTATATTTTGGGACGCGCTAGTAACGACGGATGTTCTGACAGATCAAAACTGTCGTTTATCGTAATTTACGACGGTTTTGGTACGTCGAAAAATCTATGTTTTGGCGTAGTGCTCAAACTGCGCCACAACTCTATAGTACTTCGTCTTGAATCTTGTGGTAAAATCGTCCCAAGCAACAGGACGTCTGATGCCTACCTCCTCTGATTCCCACCAATCACGTGCGAGGTCCTGAAGTAATAACTTCACTAGGTCCATACGTTCTTCTGCCGGAACCTTGGCCGCCGTCAGAATAGCCTCAATATCCTTAAGCCATACATCTGCTGAGATGGCATATTCCGTGCCCTCGAAACGGCAGGGGTTGTACTTGCAAAATCTGGTTGATGCTCCTGAATCTGTCCTCGCCCCTCTTTCTAAAGCCGTCTGCAATCCTTGGTTGAGTAGTACATTCTGCTCTTGTAACTGAGCGTGCATGCGCTGCTGGGCCAACATCTGGTGTTGCTGAGTAGTCATCATCCCTCTCATGATCTCCAGAAGGGCTGGCGTATCCACTTCCACAGGGGTAGGTGGAACTATTAGTGGCGTTGGAACCTCCGGATACTGCGGTCCAGCTGCTGGTTCCACTATCACTTCTTCTTGGATAGTCTCTTGAGGTAGTACTGGCCCTTATTGCTGACCAACATGGTCATGTTGCCCATGTTGCCCTTGTTGCTGCTGTCTAGCTCTGACATATGCGGACGAGGTGCCCCTAAGAAAAGGGACAAGAGAACAATCAAACGATCGGATAGGAAAGATCAAATGAAGTTAAAAGATACCGAAATGTTAAGCTCGAGTCAAGAGTAACGAATCATGAGATCAAGGAGAAACACGTGTGATTGAGACATCCTATAAATTAAAACACCCTACAAGTCTGAAATCAGGCCTACATGGGCCACCACTAAAACCTTGTCACGCCCCAGAACCAGAATACTGGAGAGCGGGGGAATGACTCAGCCAGCTACGTATTACGGGTAGATGAATACCATATAATACGATCAATGATGTCTAAAAGACAAAGGGGTGCGTACTACATGAAAGTCTCACTATGGTCACTTCACATCTATTGTCTCAATCATTCAAACAAGAAACAGTAAATAGAGAACATGTGAGATAAAGCAGTAAGGCGTCCCAAACGCTTAGTCAAAATGTTCTTGACATCTGGCTTTACAAAATATAGCCACATGATGTAGCAAGGTATACACAATTGTTTATCAGCTACAGCCTGACTTAGTTACAATTATATAAAAGTAAGTACAAGACAATCCGACTAACATGTCGGTGCCAAACGGCAAAGTATAAAGTAAGTAACAAAATGAGCGAGGAAGTAAGGAACCCACTCGAGTCCTCCTGCGATCATCCCTCTAGTATTGACCATCTTGGAGGTGGAAGTAAGCTGAGTCCTCGGGGACCGGCTCTAAATCTGGCCATCCAAAACCAGAGAGGTTAGACCTCTAATAGCAAGTACCGCAAGAAAGCACGATATGAGGAATTAGAACCAGTAATAAGAAAATATGATAAATAGGTCTCTGCTGGCTACTGGGATTCACATAACATCACGACACTTCGAACCAACCTCCCAACCAAACACGGACAGAAGCTGACCCGTCATGTCCTGATATTCTGATCATCTTGGTAGTTAACAGAGTAGGTACAATACACAAACAAGTCAACTTAAACGGCCATTCAACTACTACGGCTTGCTACTGTGAGTTCCAAGTTACCCTGGAAATATTCCATAAGGATTCCTCAGTTCTTACTATGTACAAGCAAGGCTAGTTTACCCAATCAATCAATTGTGCCAATCATGAATTAGACGAGTCCCAGCGGGACGCCCGTCATCAATATACAATAAATAATATAAGTAGATACCGCTCCCTGCCCGTGTGGCAGATTTGCAGTATCTGTGGGAACCAGCCGGCATGTCGGGCACTAATAGTCCCAAAGATGGCTGCCATGTAAGAACTCGGGAATCCATTCTTTCCATGCAATCATTATTTTATTTAACTTAGTAGCCTCTATGTTAAGTGAAATCCCATGCCGTGGATCATGATCTTTCAGAATGAGTACTTTCGTACGGGGTACGATATGCACAACTCTACAACGGTACCCGTGCAGTTAGGTTGTAGGTCGTACATAGCGTAATGCAATAATCAAAACTAGCCACGGAATAATCATGCCTTGACCATAAAGTATACATACTACTTTTGTAGAAAATAAATTGAAGCCTGTACGTGCCTGTATGCCAATATTCGGATCGACCAATCGATTGCTATAGTTCATAGTTAATATGAACGTGTCTCATTCAATTCAATAAGACGACTAGCATGTCTTCTAATTCCAACTAGGAACGCATGATCAATCATTAGTCAAAGTAACAGTCGAGGTCAATTCATGACAAGGCATAAAAGTCAAACTAGTATTAAGCATGGTCGTGTCTATAACTTGCATAAAATAGTTGGTAACATATTCTTGAAGCCAAGGAAAAGATCTACCACTTTATGTTATGAGTTTTTCAAGATTCTAGCTACAAAACAACTTAAACAGGCAAAAACAGTGAAATAGGGCAATCCCGGCGTATGGGATTCCTGCACAAGCCGCGCACTGGAATTCATGCACAATCCGCGTATAGGAATTCCTGCATATCCGCGCATAGGAATTCCTGCACATCCGCGTATGGGAATTCCTGCACATCCGTGCATGGGAATTCCTGCACAAACCGCGCATGGGAAACTCAAGTTGCATCTTCAGTACATGCGCGTAAGGAACCTACGCGCATGACACACTCGGAGTCAAGGGATGCGTTGCCGGGACTTCACGGCGCATGGCCTCTCGACACATGGCCTCCCGGGCGCATGGGGGTCATCGTCCCCAAACAGCAAGTTCAGCCATGAAAGTTCTGAAAACTTGACATGGCCATAACTTCCTCAAAACAAGTCAAAATCTAACTTTTCAAAAGCCAAACTTTGGTAGAATTGAATTCTCTACAACATGGAACCACTTATTTTTGAAGACAACAAAGTTTGATAGATCAAAAGCACAAAATCCATACAAAAAAACAAAACTTAAAACTTAGATCTACACCCAACCATCCATGGAAATCAAGAACTTCGAGACCTAAACTTGTAGAGGAAGAGAAGATAAACAACATGGACTAAAAATAAATAGGGATGCATGAAATCCCTCATGGTGTACAAGATGTACTTGCCTTTCCAAATGGGTGGATGGGAGAGTAATGGAGGAAGAAGAAGAGTAAATGAGAAAGAAGAAGTAATGAAGAGAGAGAAAGGATTGGGTGGGTTGGTCGGGTTCATGTTGAACCACCCAAATCCGAAAATAAACCATCCCAGGCCGAGCCCAGAAGCAAAGCTAAGAAAAAATAAAATACAGCAAAAATAATTAGCGCAAAATTAAAGAAATTAAATACAGAACAAATTCATGATAAATATTAAATAAGTACATTCAAGCAGTGCACGTATTAAAAATACGTATTCTGGGAACGGGAAGTGACACTTTATTGTCAGGGTAATAATGGCCAGCTGTATGGCCAGCTGTACAGGCAGACTTTTGAACCGCATAAGGCCGCATGGAGCTTTCTGAGCCGCATGAAGTTTCTGAACCGCATGAAGCTTCTGAACCGCATGAAGCTTCTGGGCCGCATGAAGTTTCTGAGCCGCATGAAGTTTCTGAACCGCATGAAGCTTCTAGGCCACATGAAGTTTCTGGGCCGCATAGAAATTCCTATACTTTTCCATGCTTCTACAGCTGGGCACGACCCAGGTGGAGGCGGCTAGGTGAGCGTCCGGGCGGAGGGATACGGTCGTCGGCGCGTGTCAACGCGGTTGATGGCGGATCCGGTCTGGAAGGGGCGCACCACGACGGCAGTGAATCGGCCGTCGACGAGGGGGAGCGGTAGAGAATAGGTAACTCTCTCACTCTCCTCTCTGGTTATTTTTGGTAGTTTTTTAAGGGTGGTGTTGATGCTGGTGATGGGATTTTTGGGCGTCAGTGGCGGTGGTTGACGACCAGTATAGTGTGCGTTAGCGGCTGAGGTGGTGGTGTACGGAGGAGTCTGGAGGAATAATGGCAGTGGTATTGTTGGTTTGGCCGGCTATGGCTTGTAGTGTGGTCGAGAAATAGAGCTGGTGTGGAAGCAATATTTGACAAGGAGACGGGTGAAGGGGATCTATGGTTCAAGGAGTTAGGGAGTCGAAGGTGGCGGTACTGGCCAGGGTGCGTTGGTGCGGTGGTGATGGCAGCATTGGTGATCGGGGCCGTGGCAATGGCCGGAAAAGGAATGAGGGGTCAGTTGTGGTTGTAGTGAAGAATGGTGGTGATCGAAAAATGAGTACAGGAGGGCGGCGACTAAACATTAGCAATTTTATATCTAGGGAGTTTGTTATGATGCAACTTTGGGATGTGTGCCTATTTATAGGGTAGGTAGGGGGAAACCCTAAAGAAAATGTATGTGTAATAGGAAATAGAAAAACATAGTGGAAAATCACTAACTACTAACATCATGCTAACCACTAACAATTTTTATTCAAAAATTTAGTTAATTACTATTAAATATTTATTACCAATTTGTAATAGATACTACTACTAGTTATTTGTTAGCTAATTTCAATTTAGCTAAGATTATCACTTACTATCAAAACAAGGTCGTGGCCCACGATCCGAGCCTAAGGCTTGGTAGGCTAAACTAGGACCAATACGGCCTTAGCCCGATCCAGGCGAGATGAATAACCTACCATTCATCAAAAACCTTTAACTAAAAATAATTAGTAATTAAAATATTTTTGTTTACAAATAATAGTTTTACAATATTTTCTCTATATAAATATAAGTATTTATAACTTATAGATTTTAAAAATGAACAAGAAGTTTCTACTGGCATATAATCTCGCAAAATAGTTCTTACAAAACCAACAGTCCAACATAATGTCGATAACAAATTACGATCGAAAACATGTTCTCGATATTTGAATTGCACGATTTCAAAGATTAGGAGTAATTCAAAAGAAATAGAATTTTAAAATAAATATTCTAAAACAAAATCCAGATTTTGGTTAACGGATGTTACAAATCTACCATCCTTAAAGAAATTTCGTCCTCGAAATTTAAGGTTGGTAGAGGGATCAAAATACGATATAAAGTTTAGTCAATAACTTAGGCACGATCAAAGAACAACGACTTTGGCACGATTAAGATAATTAAGTTCAAAATAACTCAGGCACGACTAGTGATTTTAGTACGATAAAATTGTAATATGATCAATATCGTTTAGACACAATTTAGGAATAAATATAGATCATTTTAGGCACAATCTTAGTCATGGCTAGCAGAATCGAAAAGAGAATTCGATATTCAAGTACCTAACAGTCAATTGAGTTTAGGCTTGATGAAAATCTGGCTCAAGTCACACATACACGATTAAGATGAAAAATTGGTTATGCCTAAGGATACAATTCGGGCACGATCAAGTTGAAATTAAGGTCTTATAGGCACGATCGAGAATTTAACGAGTATAATTAACTAAGTCGTGAAATACAATATGAGTTGGACAAGATTAAAATTTGGAAGTGATCTAAGTTCACTTGGCACGATTTGAGACATGACTACGTAACCAAAACTTGGGCATCTTTTAGGAATATGACTTAAGCACGAGTATCTACAGAATCAAATTTCGGCAGGAATAGAAAAAATTTTCAGAAAATAATCAAAGTTCAAATTCTGGCACGACTAATAAGTCATATAGTCGTGACCGAGGATCAAGGTTTTAGACAAACTTAGAAATAAATTCAAGTTATTAAGCATGAAGTCGCGACTAGGAAAATCAAAGTCGTTCAGTTATGATCAAGTTAGAATCAAATATAAGCATAAAATGATCAATATAATCTAGGCTCAATGAGATTGGATTCATGGTTATATAGGCACGTTCAATTACGAAAACAACACAATTGGCATTGCTAGGACTAATGAAATGTTTGGCACGATCAATGAATAAGGATCAAAACCACTTGATCACGAGCAAAGTCAAGGCAAAAAATTTTTGGAATGGCTAGAATCACTTAGGTAAGATTTAGGATAGAGTGACGAAAATTTTAAAATCTAATCATGATTAGGAATAAAATCTGAGCACGAGTAACTAGGGAATCAAGATTTAGGTACGATAGAAAATTTTGACACAATCGTGATTAGAATCAAAAGTTTTTGGCACGATTTATGGGTTAAGGTTAACACGTACAGTCACGATTATTAGAATTATGATCGTGGAAATTAAAGTCGTATAGTCATGCCAAGTCATCTAGGCACGACTAATCACGAGAATTTCAGATATAATCAGGAAATCAAATCATGGTCAGAAAAGATTTTAGACACGAGTGTTGAAATCCAAACATGATCATAATCGAAATTTCGATACGATCATGGATAAGGTCAGTCTAACCTTGGTCAAAAAATATTTAGATATGATGAAGAATATAATCGCAGTCTAAGCACGAGCAACATATTAATAGAGATACAGGTCACGATTGAATTTAAATCAATTGAGTACGATCAAGGATTAAGAATATTGATATGATAAAGGGGGTGACCAAAGTCGATTGGTCTCGATCAAAGGGAATTAGAATTTAACGATATTGAAATTTAAAGAATGATTCAAGGATAGGGAAAAGTCAAATTCCTCCTATTAGGATAGGACATCAAAGATAGGATTGCAAAAAGAAAGTCAAATCATGTCACTCTATCACTAACAAGTTTATCTGATCATCATTTGTCAATTATACCTTTATCTCACAAGTCCAAATATGAAAATCAAACCCTTAAATGACTACTACCAAAAATTGTAATCTTCGGTCAGCAAGATTGAACCCTACAAGAAATGTACTCGCATGTATCCTCAGCTGGTGAAACATATATTTCCATTTAGTTCAGAATAGTCCAATTGGCTAGGCATTTGTAGAAGTCCGAATTCACAAGAAAGTAGGAAGTATGATTAGTCATGGTCAAGGATTAATAATTGGAAGAATTTGTTTGATGAAAAGGAACTTTGTAATTAAATATTTATAAATATTATGGAATTATCTACAATATTCGAAAACTATATTTATTAGTCAAAAAATATTTTAGATAAATAATTAAAAATTCTAGGAAATTATTTTTGGGCAAAACTATAATTTATTCAAAAATATGATTTTTAGGTCAAGCTATATTTTGAAAATATCTAAAAAATAATATTTTAGGTTTCAAAAACAAATTTGAAATTACATGTAGGCACAAAACCCAATACTGTATTTTGTTACAATTTAACTTTTTAAAGGAAATATTTAACATATATATTTATTAAAATAGTATCAATAATATAATAATAAATAACCATCATAACATTAATATAATTAATGATATTAATGATAATAATAATAATACTGATATAATTATTAATAATACTAATTAATATACATACATACATACATACTGTTCTTTTAGAAATATAAAAGAAATATAAAAGAAAAATATCTGGTAAGTGGTGACAATGGTTTTGGGTGCTTGGGTCGGCAGCCGGAGTTGATCAGTCGTGGCAGTGGTGTTGGCTTGTGATGATGGTGGTGATGGGTGTCGTTGGTGGTCTCTGTGGTGGTAGTGGGGTGGGTAGGGGTGTGGTGGTGCAGGGGGTTTAGGGTGATGGTGATGACAGTATTAGCAGTGGTGATTGTCGGCGGGGACAGGGCAGTGGTCGGGGAGTGCCGGCTGGCTGGAACATCAGTTGGTCACTGCTGGGCCCCGGGACAGTAAGTGGTGGCAGTAGTGTTTGTCGGAGTCGCAGGAGATGATAGGGTGGTGCTGTGCTGTGCTCCTGTGAAGTGGTTACCAGAGCGACGGAAGGAGTGTGGCCAGATTAGCATTAGGTTTTAGGGTTAGGTTTGATGAGTTTTATTTGTATTTGTCGAGGTTGGGGATGAAGTGTCGGGGTATGTCTGACAGAGCATGGAAAATTGTATATGTATAAATAATGAAAGAAAATTTGGGTGGACACGGACACGGTGCACGACACAATTTGCTGTGGTGTTTATAGGCTAAAGGGTGATGATGGAAATGCGGATATACGACACGGTGATGGTGACGATTATAGAGGAAATTCGTAGTGGTTGGCTATGATGAGGATGGTTAAGGCAAATTGCAGCCTCCCCCTTAAATAAGAGATGAACTTCTAATTAGATAAGGGATAGGAGTCCTAATGGATAAATCTCCCCTTTAGTTAAATCAAATAAACTTTAAATAAAAATTATTTTAATCATAATATTATAAATGATCGTAAATAATAATTTAAAGTATTACTCTATAGTATCAAATAATTTGAATTACATGAATTCAAATCCAAAGCAAATAAGTGATCAGCACAATAACTTTAAAATAATACTTAATTCTATCAAAATTATTTAAATCATATAATTTCAAATCGTAATCAAATAACAGATTATCATAATAAATTGATGTAAAATTCAGTATTACCGAAATTGCATAAATGATATTTGATACTATCATGATAATCTAAGGTATTTTATATTTTAAAATAAATTGGCAAATCCTTTTGTTGATAAAATACTTATAATTATAAAAATCCATTTTAGAAATCAAATAATTTTAAAGTCCAAAATAATAATCAACATCTTTTATAATTTCAATAATAAAATTAAAAAAATTATTAAATTAATTTAGTACTTTCAAACCATGATTTTTACAAAGTTTCGACGAAAAATTACCTTTAAACACAATAATTAAAATAAATAAAAATAATTTTGAAAATCCGGGAAAAGGGGTTATAAATCTACCCACCTTAGAAAATTTTGTCCTCAAAATTTAAGAAATGTCTAGGATAGATAGGACTATTAAGATAGAAGGACTTGGTTTTCAATAAAAAGATAGTAAAAATTTATAATAAAAGAATATTGATCAAATAGGTAAAAAAAAAGAAAATTTTCTTTAATAAGAATATTGATCAATTTGGGTGGCAATGGAAGAAGTAAATCGATATGATTGGCTTGATGTTAGGATCTAGGTTATGTCCTTGAATTCTAGAAAGTTCTCATAGAAGTTAAGAGTCAGAAAGAAAAATAAGACAAACGGTACGTATTGCCTAGAAAAGTATCTATAACGACCTCAAGAACTTATCTTTATCATCTCAGTCAACCTTTTAAAATTTTCCATCAACTTTATAAAAATTTAACCTCGATAACATTATAATTTTTTCCTCAATTTCTGTCATTAACCTTCAGATCGAAACTCAAAACTTATCATAATCTTCAAGATTATGACCCAAAATCATGATTACCGTCTTTCAAGTTCGACTCGTCATCCATATTGGTATTCGGCCTCAAAATATAAATTTCTTAACGATTTAAATCTTCCAAGATATTTCAAATTTAAGTTTAAAATCCACCATCATAATCTCCTAAAAATTTAAATATTAATCGACAACATATTAAATTATCTTTATTTACAAGTACCACAATTTCTTGAGCTTCTACCCACCTTGTCACACATACTTATCAAAATACAAAACTCAAAATAATCAAAATTATCTCATAATGTTTATACTCAAAATAGGTCAACATTTATTTCTCGTCCAAATTTCAAAAATCTTATTTGTTGTCATCAATATCCGCTAAGCACAAAAATTTTAATCTTATCGTAGAAAGATATCAAACTAATTAAAATTTAAACCTCAAAGGAATGTAATACTTATCAATTCTCGTCTTCCAAAATTATTTGAATTAAAGAACCTATTTGTCTATCGATACTATATACTTCCAAAGCAATTTCACATTATCAAGGGAGTATCCTCAATTTTGTATCACGAGTTTATGTATCCATAATTTAAATCAAACTCCACTAAAGCAACCTTAATGACCAAACAAGTAATCTCTTGACCTTTGTTTTCATTCTCAATTACATCTTTCTTTTTCCAATTCCATATCATTGTCTGAGATATCATTTATGAGTTTCTACCAATCCAATAAACTCTACAATATCCAATTTTTTAATCATTTTAATGAATATGTAATAATTTAGTCATAGTTTTCTATTATCACACTACAAGAAAAATGACTTTTGGTGATGGGTTTTTTTTCCGTCAGCAAAGGGTTTAGTTGACGGTTTCCCTTCCGTCAGCTAGGCCAGTGTCAGCAAAAGTCCCCACTTTAGTTGACGGTTGTCGGATGACTTTAGTTGATGGTTTTTAGCCGTCAACTAAAGTGACTTTAGTTGACGGATTTTAGCCGTCAACTAAAATTGATTTAGTTGACGGGTTTTAGCCGTCATCTAAACCCAGTTTTAGACCGTCAATATTGGTGCATACTTTTTCTGATGCTAGCCTAGCTGACAGTTAATGACCATCAACATATATTCTCTTTTTGTTGATGTTTCTTAGCCGTCAAGATATCTTGTTTATCTATTCCCATTTACGTTGCCGACGTTACGAGATCCACGCATAATATAAAATCCAAAAATGCATAATATAAATTCTAGAATCTCTCACAAACATCAAATAATTTATAATACACATTTTATATTAAAAAAACAAACATGTTCTTACATTCAACTAGTACTTTTGTTCAGTAACCAACAAAAAGATAAACTTGTTCATAAATCACCTTTGTAGATGATATACAAATCCCATTTCATTAACTAAAGTTCCAGAATACAACAAAATACCCTTAACGGAAATCCCGCAGCTTCACAAACCATATCGCAACCGAAGCCCACAGCTTCACAAACCATCGAAATCGAAGCCCCCAGCTTCATAAACCATCATTCATCGAGAATCCCTGTAGCCAATTTAAAATATATTGTTAGCTTCACAAACCATCATTCATAGTATTTTGTCTAAGTATCAAAGCATTGTGGCTTAGTATCAGAGCTAATATCTAAGGATCAGAGCTAATGTCTAAGTATCAAAGCATTGTGGCTTAGTATAGTATTCAGAGCTAATATCTACTAGGTATAGTTAGTATCACAGTATCAGAACTAATATCTACTAGTAGAGAATGATGATATGCAGAGATACTGTTACTCACTGCTAGTATCTGCTAGTATCAAAGTCCATTTGAATTACAAGTCAGAACTCTGATACTCACTGCTGCCACCCAACTGCAAGTCTGATTTTAACTAAAACTACTTTTTACCTACTTCTACTTGCAAATGCTGGAACCAACAAACCACTACTTTATTTTCGCTGTGATGAAGAACCAACACTAAATTTCTGATAACTAATAGTTAAACTAGACTACACCTAAGCTTTACATCTGTTATTAGTTAATTACTACATTCCTGGTATATCTTAGCATCTGATACTTACTAGTTCACATTTATGACACCTCTAACTAAGATGCTGCCATGTTGGTACATATTTTTGTTGCCAAACTGATACTTGGCATTCAAATAACTAGCTGCACACACCACTCAAAACTGAACCTAATTAATCTTCTATATTGACATACTTTAGTCTCCATGTTTTGGAAACATGTTGTTGTATTTTACTCTTTTTGAACGTCAACTTACATTTGTTCTGCTGCTACACTACAAAACCTGGTACCAACTAGTGTACTCCACTTCACTTACTTCCAAGAATCCTTTGCAAACTGGATAATTGATATGAACTGCAAATCTCTTTGGTTTTGACTGATATTCTACTCACTATTTAAATCTTTAATTGTACCATGGTCTCTCATTTTAGTATTATATGATATGCTTTGTGTTCTAATGTGATCATCAAAGCCAATTTCTACTAGTATCAAATTATTAAAGTATCTATGAATGATGTGCAAAGAATGATGAACAAAGCTAATATCAAAGTATCAGAGCTAATATCCACTAGTATCAAAGTCCTAGATAAAATCCAAAAATTACCTTCAGGAATGGCTAGGTCAAGAACGGTGACACATGATCCATCCACTCAATGCGAACTTCATTAATATCATCAAGCCCGTACTCATGCTTCTCATTGTACTGTTTGTAAATAGGAAGGAAAAAAATATAAGTGATCGTAATATATTTTAAACATATATGCATGTTGATTAACCAGAACATTACCTTAGGATTAAGCAAGCTTGGATCATTTGCGATCTCCTTCATATATTGCATCACATAGTAACCACATTCGATAGCGCCACTTTGTACTGGCACCTATGCATAGAAAAGCAAAGTCCTTACACACTTGTTCTGAATTCACTTTATCAAAGGAAAAAAAGTAAGAAATGTAATACTTTGGGTTGTATGGCACGAAAAAGATTCGACTTTGTTTTTCATATTTCATACTGTTACAAATATTTCTTGCTCTTGCATCCCGTGATGCGAAAATATCTTTTAACCCAGAAGTGGATACTTTTCTTGGGTCGATAAATGAAACATTTTCAACAGTATTTAGGTCCTTTAAATGATAGTACAATGACCTACAGTTTGCAGATAATTTAAGTCAACTTATTAATGTAATAAAGAAAATTTTAATGAGCAAATTATTCTTGTACCTAATGTATAATTGAATGCAGTTTGTTAAGAGATGATGCATATTAACGAAATTGTCAATATCTTCTTGTAGAAGAGCAATAAGTATTGGAGTACCAAACAAGTCAATATCACATGGAACCCGAATTGTCGTTTGTTCGCTGATCAACTTCTGTGCCAGCACAGCGAAGAATTCCATTCCAGGTAGATTCTTATAAGACCTTGTAATTCTTGTACAAGCTCTCGTGGGTGACTTGACCTTACTTGGTGTCTTCTCTTTTCTTGGTGTCTTCTCTTTTATTGGTATATTATCCTTCTCCCATACACATATTTTTCCACATGTACCATCTCCTTATTACTTTTCAAAGGAAACTGTGCATTTACAACTGTATCAGAAAAGTTGGAAAATGTTAGCACTTAAATTCATAATGCTATATAAGGGGATGAAATTAGACCTATCTCATACGACTTAGCCTCCGTGATCCTTCGGAAGCTGAACTCGGTGCATTGATAGGATGCATTGGAGGAATTGAGGATCTGGTTACCGGGAAGTTGGAACCAGTATCTGATATTGGTTGTCACGACCCGCACCCGCTTTTCGGATATGAGACGTGTCCAAGCGAGCCTACGCCGCGGTATCGGCGGTAGTACGCTGTCTAGCCCACAATAAATAAAGTGCTCATAAATACTAACTGCTCATTCACAACAACTAGATCAACTTTACAAAATATGGAAGTTTTACATTTGAAGAAGAATGTAAGCTTTTACAATTATAGAAAACTACCACACATCTAACTAGTCTTCTATGGTTTGGCCTTCAAGTCTCTATCTCCCCCTCATATGGTCCATAGCGCAAAAGTAGACACGTCATCCTCACCTATAACAACGATCTAGTCAGGAAAGGAGCAGAGTACAACCATATTGCAATTAATGTTGTTAGTCCAAAATAAGTTAGAACAATAAAAAACGATGATAGAAAAGAGTATATAAAGAACTAGTACTAGCCAGGTATGAACGATCAAGATATGAACTAGCAAAATGTAGACTAGCAAGATGGGATCTAACAAGATATAAACTGGCAAGATGTAAACTAGCATGATATGAACTAACAAGATAATGGACTAGATAAAGGAAAAATAGGAACCACTATGTGTGTGAAATACCTTTTAATACGTGAATGGCTGGGCTAATACGGTACATCATACGATGGCTATCTACAATAACAGGGTACGGCTAACTCATACGTGAGATGTATGACTTAGCTATCCACAATAAAAATAAATGGGTTTGTTGACGTACTTACTGAGTATTTCCCCTCCCGACTCTCTAACAATCAATAACGGTCAATGATACACTAAAAAGGATACGATAACTACAGTGTCACAATCGTGTCTCAATGGAATATCAAGCAATGACTCAACGGGATATCAAACAAGAAAACTATAGAGTAAACGTTATAATGAACTAAAACATAAATGCAATACTGTACTTGCCTGCATCCTTGCACAAACCATAGTCACAAGTAGATGATGAGAGGATTGTCAATCTAGAAGCTGTCAACCTATAACATACATCGTACCACGAACCATGCACGAAAACCACAAGTCAATTCTAATGTTCTAGTTCTAAATTTATGGAATAGTGGCTAGTTGGGTTACTAATCTAATAATAATTAATTCTGGATTAATTCACTTAAAAATCTAATTTAACCTAATAATAATCTAAATATAATATAAACATGCAAGTTTGGCCATCAAAAGTCATGTTTCCAATTTTGGAAACCATGGCACACAAATCGAGGCGTGCCATTGACTATCTAGTCAAACGCTGTGAACTCTAGATTTTGAAAGTGCATCTTGGTAGATTTCAGTGTCACGAGTGCGCTAGAATCAACCGTGCCGCAAAATTACGCTTTGGTCAAAAGATATCGCCGTTATAGCTAATCGTGACCAAAACGGTGATCAACCGATCAATTCTGAGTTCAACAGAATAACTAAAATACTAGATGAACGAAATAATTTCTGGGAAAAATATATGTCGTAGAGCTCTGTGTTAGCTTTCCGAAATACAAACGGCTCATGATTTTGATTTCTAGTTCTCCCGAAATCTCGAAAACACCAAAATGTGTCAAGTTTCGGACAACTGGCACTCTACAAAGTTTTCAGAAATTTAGGAATAATATCTATGAAAATAAATTATATATTCAGAAAGCTTACCACTATATGAATCCAACAAAAAAATGGCGCACGAAAAGTACGTCGGAGTTGGCGGAAATCGCTTCGGGAAGTCGAAAACCCTAGATGAGTTCTCCCACAAAAGGCTGCTGGAATTTAATTAGGGTTGGCGAATATAATAGTATATATATAGGAGAGAGAGAGAGAGAGAGAGAGAGAGAGAGAGGCGGTTTACTGTAGCAGTTGGCACCGACATGTGGGCCCCCTGGTAGATTTCTGGGTATTTATTTATTTAATTCAGAAAATTATTTAAAAATCATTTTAAGTCCAAATAAATCAAAATAAATTGCAAAAAAATCCAGAAAAATTCTAGAAAATTCTAGAAAATATTTCTAAGTGTCTAGAATATAAATAAAATATATTAACACAAAATATCATCATATGACCTCGCAGTAAATTCCAAAAACCTATAAAATATAAATTCTATATGTTTTAAATATATAAAAATTCTAAAAAATTTAAAAAATTTCTAAAATATTCTAGAAAATATTTTAGTTATTTAGAGCTCAAATAAAAATATTTGATCCAGAAATACTCCCGTATGACCTTACAGTAAATCTTGAAAGTCCTTAAAAATAATAAAACCTTAAATATTAAATACCTAAAAAATCCAAAAATTGTAGAAAAATATAAAATAGCTAAATAATACATATATAGGCTATCTAGAGGTCATATGACCTTAATATGGTCATAGCCCACCTACAAACTTTGGCATGACTCACAATGACCATAAAATTAATCATAAACAAATAAAATTAAAAAAATTAAAAATTTGGAAAGTGAGCTTACAAATCTACCCACCTTAGAAAAAATTTGTCCTCGAAATTTCAAAAGATACAAATAGGCACAACCAAGAATATTATTAAAATATGACATGACCAATCGATATGAATAAGCACGACAAAGAATATAATCAAGAAAATAATGTGATGAATGATCAAAATTGATGAGGCATATAGAATCAAAATCTAAATACGTTTTAGAAATATAGTGGAAGAAAATCAAAATAGGTTTAAAAGATGACAATTCAATAATAGAAAAATATGAGAGAAATAAAGAACTACTAGTTGTAGAGAAGGTGGTAACAAGAAATAAGACATCAAATAAATTTCAAAGAAAAAAAAATGAAAAAAAATTTAATAGTCGTATGCCAATAAAAGATATAGTCGCTATGATATTCGAAAGTCATAAGTATATTCGAAGTCATTTAACCGAGAATCCATGCCTCGCCAGTGTACATCTGGCTGCCATGAACCCTTGGTTTCGTGACTCAAGTATAATATGTTATCGAACACTTTATCAACTCTACCCAATATTGACATAATAAATCAAAGGATCAAATAATGCAACTAGGATATAGCTTTAGTAACATTTGACAACCTACGCTTACTTGAAATTATTTCAACTTAGGGGTCATGCCACGCCAGTGCGCTGCTGGCTGCAGTGAACCCGCAGTCTCCATAATTTAAATAAATGAGGACAGTGCGCATCTGCCTTACCATTGTAAGTCATCGAAAATTATTTCAACTATATCCATAAGAATTTCTAAGGAACTTCTATAAATTCAAACAAGTCGATCATGATAAGAAAATATAAGTATCTGTCCTTGAATAAAAGTATCAGTTTTGAAAACAAAACGATCGTAAAATGAACGAAGATGACTTGAATTAACATATAGATAATTGAACCAAGATTAGGAATTGAAAATAAAACGATCGCAAAATAGTTTTGAAAATAAAACAAGGTTAGAGAAGGCAGAAGATAAAATGGCACAAATGATCAAAATTAGGAATTGAATTCTATGAAGGCCTAACTTACCAAGCGAATAGTCTACCCACCTTTGATCCTAACATCGCATCAAATATCTAATAGGGTTTAAAATTCAATAAATCATTGGCTAAATCACATGGCCTAATTAGCAACCTTAACTACCCAAGGGTCAAATTGAATAAGGGACTCCTAGTCCTAGTCATTCCCTAAAATTAAATCAATCCTAATTGTGAATGAGCAATTTTCTAGTTGCAGGCTTGCAGTAGTACGACTAACTTAAGTACCACCACAAGTTCACAATCTTTTACAAAAATGACCTACATGGTGTAGGAACGAAATCGTAAAGCAGAATACTCTAGAGGGAGGGTGAATAGAGTAGGCAGCGGAATATTGCTAATTAAAAACTTGTTAGCAGTTAGATCACAGATAAAATAATAATCACAAAAAGTAAATAACAGAATTTAAAAGTGATCAGAAGGCAAACGTAAACACCGAGATTTATACTGGTTTCCCTCTTGTGAGGACTAGTCCAGTCAGAAGAACTCTAGCTTCAAGTTGAATCCACTATTGGAAGATCTCGCAAGTTTTCATACGAAGTCCTTACAACTTCTACAGACGCGAGCTTTGATACGAAGAACTTGACCAACTTCAATTGTGAAGAGTTGAATCTTCTATCAAGCCTCTGATTACAATCACTCTAAAACTTCTGGACCGTACCGCACTGGCAAATCGACTAGAGGATTGTAACTGGCTTGGGATTTGAAAATGAAAGCTTTTAAGAACTCTTTGGAAGAATGTAAGCTCAGAAAGAGAAGAGATTGAAAGTGAATTGGTGATTTAAAATGATCGAAATACTTCTCTATTTATAGTTTTTCCAAAGACAAAACTCTGACAGAATTCGGGCAGAATTCGGACAGAACTCTTTGTAACAAACCGTAACTGAAGGATGACCATGTTCAAAAATCCAACGTTCACTAACGTTCCAAATGGCCGAACTCGGCCCGAGTTCTCCTGGGGTTCTGCCAGTTCATTTTTGGAGAAAATAAATTTTGGCTTTTTGAAAGATCCTTCAGAAGCTTTTTGTAAAAAGAATATTTTTCAAAAACGTAGCTCATTTGTAAATAATAGGATGGTTTTGAAAAACGTTTTAGGATAGCCTATTTGCCAGTACGACTCGGTGTACAATGTATTCCTAGACTCAATAAAATAAAAAATTACATAGCATAACAGGAAGTACATTCTGAATTGCAAACAGCTTCAGTCTTGAACAAAGTAGAGATCCATTGTTGAGCAGTGTCCAAAACATCGTAGGTAAATATCTGAGTTGACTTGTAATTATATCGAGACAGAGTTTGATCAATTATTAAAATCAGGTTTGACCATGACCAATGGGCCAACAATCTCCCCCATTTTGATAATTGATAAACATTGCCGATATAACATCTAAGCTGGAATCAATTCAAAATAGTAATCAAAAGAAATTGTTCATAACCTGTATTCCACTTGAACAAAAAAAATGTAAGATCCTTATTTCTTTCCCGTTGTCACTTAGCAAAATAATTGCAAAAGAGAAAGCTCCCCCGCAATAAATGCATAAGTAACAAACAGTGAAGAAACACAATAAACATAGATAATCATGACAGGCATGGTAGAAACAGTAAATATAGTAAGAGAAACGGATAGACTATAAAAAAATACAGGCATGTATTTGTCACAAGCAGTATTTAATAAAGTGCGAGAATAATACTGAAACAAATAAAATGCTGAAAAATAGACTAAGATGCCAAAACTGAGGCATAATCAAAAACTATGTCTATGAATAGTCACATAATAGAAAAAGTGTTGATAAAAATATAAGAGTACTGATAAAATCTTGGAATGTCAAAGCATTTCCAAGTAAACATAAGACAAAAGTAACAGTCTCAATAATCTAACATCTCAAAACTCATCATCATCATCATCAACGTCATCAGCTGCAGCTCCAGCATGTCCAGAAGGACCAGCTCTAGAAGTACCAGCGCCAGAAGTACGAGGAGTGGCGCCAGCGGTACGATACCAATCATAGGCGTTCTCTGGCTGGAACAGAGAGTGGACCGCCTCATCGTCAATGCGGCAGCCAAAAACAGAAGGGTCTCGAGGTATAGAGCTAGCAGAATGACCTGTCTGTACAAACCTCAGATCGGCAAAGGAGTTGGCAATTGCCTGGAACCGAGTCACATTACGGAACTCGTGTTCCCTAGAGGTCTCAACATAAAAAGACTGCAGATCTGGTAAGTGCTGATGGATACCCTCAAATGTCATAGGGTAAGAATGAGGAGGAACAGGTGCTGTGGGAGCTGTGGGAGTAGGTGCAGGAGGAGTAGGTGCAGTAGGTTGAGGAACAGATGCAATGCTGCGATGAGAGAGTTTGAGAAACTTGGGCTCGGGGTCGACAGCACAAGTAGATAGGTCAATATCAAATCTCTGAAAGATGCAAGGAATAAGCATCGTATAAGATAGGTTGCGGTCTCTCCCGCGACATCTACCCATCATCTGGATGATAGTCTTAGGGGCAGAAAAAGGAATCCCCTTAAGAATATGATAGAGAGCAGAAAGCTCAAGTGCAGTGACATCATCTTTAGAAGTGGATTTTGGAAGTAAGGTGGAATAGATGATGCGATGTAATTCGTAGTTAAACAAGTTCAAGTTATTAGCCTTGAACTTTCCAGGAAGAACGCGTGCGGGCGCACAAAGGTCATTCTTGAAACTAACGAGTGTCGTGCCATCGGGGAAATCAAAATCAGTGATGTCATCGAGCGGGGCACCTTCGTTTGGGATACCAAGGATTTCCACTAACGTTTCATCAGTGAATTCAATATCAATTCCTCCGACACGTGTCCTTGCTGTAAAAGTGTCTAACACAAAATTACAATAGAATAATCTAATGGCATCAGTGGCAATGGAGAATTGTAAGGTGACAAAATGTTGTAACCTAAATGCCTTAAAATAAGGGCGGTGATCCGGTGTAAATAGTACGCATGATAAAATCGGCGTACCACAATAAAGCTTGATCGAAAGTTTTAAAGTAAAACTCATCCGACGTACCATCGACCGATTGGACCAGAGAAAAGAGGCAATCCGTATGCAGATCTGAAGACGATGCCTCTTCACTGGCATTGCCCTTCTTCCTCTTGAAGGGATTGAACTTAGGCATTCTTTCCCAAAAAAATTTCTAGAAACCCTAAGTATTGAAGAGTGGAGGAAAGAAGGGATTATACCTTCCAAGAATTGGATATGTTGTAGAGGATGCCGATCTCCGTACGAATCCAAAGTTTGGACAAAAAACTCCACAAGGATTGGAAGAACAAGGATGGAGAAGAAGCTAGGATTTCGGAGGGGCGCTGCTGCTGTTATGAGGATGTGGAGAAGAATGAAGCCTCGGGTTGGTGCTGGTATATATAAATATCCAGCCGAACTCTGGCCAAATTTGGACCAAACTCGGGCCAAATTCGCCAAGGGTTGCCTGGCTATATATATATAAAAAATTCAAATGAGGCCACATTCTTTTTCATTTATTCGTTTCAAATGATTAATTCAAAGTCTAGTAATTTTAAATCTCAAAATAATATAGTTAATATTATTTTATAAATTAATATTCTTTACTCGGCATCTTTTTCAGATTAGCTGTAGGAGTACTGTTCCAGCTAACGGAGGTTCACCGGGGAACTTTTAAGTACCGCTTCGCTTCGACCGTAGTCGTGGTGACAAACAGACTCTTTTTGGGCTTGTCTCAAAAATAGTTTTTGAGTATCGAATAAATTAATTAATAAAACAAAATTAATTAATATTATTGACATCTAAAATGCCTAATTCTCGACGTAAATAATTGAAACGATCTTTCGCTAAAGGTTTTGTGAGTATGTCAGCTAATTGATTCTGTGTGTCTATGTATACAAGGTCTATATCTCCATTTTGTTGATGATCTCTAAGAAAATGATGTCAAATCTCGATATGTTTAGTACGAGAATGACATACAGGATTCTTAGTCAAATTAATAGAACTAGTGTTATCACAGAAAATGGGTATGTGTGTAAAATGCAATCCATAGTCTTCTAAGGTTTGTTTCATCCACAAAATTTGTGCATAACAACGTCCTGCGGCGATATACTCAGCCTCGGTTGTTGATAATGCAACAGAATTTTGCTTATTACTAAACCAAGAGACTAGAGCTTTTCCTAGAAAATAACATGTGCCGCTAGTGCTTTTTCTATCTACTTTGCATCCAGCAAAATCAGCATCGAAATAACTGGTTAGGTCAAACGACGTAGTTTTGGGATACCATAAGCCGACAGAAGAAGTGCCTTTAAGGTATCAGAAGATACGCTTAACTGCGCACAAATGTGATTCCTTAGGATTAGCTTGAAAATGTGCACATAAGCAAACACTGAACATAATGTCTGGTCGACTAGCAGTAAAATATAGTAAGCTACCGATCAAACCTCGATACTTACGTATGTCGACAGATTTGCCTTGTTCATCAATATCAAGCTTGGTTGAAGTCACCATTGGAGTGCTAAGTGGTTTTGCTGTTTCCATGTTGAACTTCTTCAATAGATCCTTTGTGTACTTAGCTTGATTTATGAACGTCCCATTGTTGGTTTGTTTGATTTGCAGTCCGAAAAAAAATTTCAGCTCTTCCATCATGCTCATCTCAAACTCATTCTGCATACACTTTGAAAATTCTTGACAAAGAGATTCATCAGTAGATCCAAAGATAATATCATCTACATAGACTTGAATCAAAAGAATATTATTATTCAAAGACTTTACAAACAAAGTAGTGTCAACCTTTCCCTTTGAAAAACCGTTATCAAGTAGAAAAGTGCTTAGACGATCGTACCAAGCACGAGGAGGCTTGTTTCAAATCGTATAAAGCTTTCTTCAACTTGAAAACATATTCAGGAAATTTAAAATCAGTAAAACCGGATGGTTGAGCTACATAAACCTCTTCTTTTATAAAACCATTTAAAAATATGCTTTTGACATCCATTTGAAATAACTTAAAATTATGAAAACATGCAAATATACATAACATGCGAATGGATTCTAATCTCGCAACTGGGACATAAGTCTCATCGTAGTCGATACCTTCTTCCTGATTGTATCCTTGAGCTACGAGTCGAGCCTTATTATGAGTCACTAAACTATTCTCGTTCAGTTTATTTCGGAATACCCATCGGGTGCCAATGACCGGATGATCAATAGGCTTGGAAACAAGTTCCTAAATTTTATTCCGTTCAAATTGGTTTAATTCCTCTTGCATAGCATCTAACCAAAAATTATCACTACATGCTTCATCAATATTTTTGGGTTCAAACTGCGAGACAAAAGCAACACAAGAAGTTATATCTTTATTGGAGGAACGAGTACTTACACCTTTGGTAATCTCACCAATTACCAAGTCCTTTGGATGACTAGCCAAGAATCTCATCTCTTTTGGTGTAGTCTCAGTATTGCTAGTTCCGGCTTCTTTGCTTGGAGGTTCATCTGATGCCTGATGTGATGGTTCTGTATCTTTGTGTGAAGGTTTTGCAGTAGCTGTACTTGGTACGATTATGTCTTCATTGTCATCATCGTCTAAGTGTTTATTTAGCTCATCAAACTTGACGTTGATAGATTCTTCAATGATCATGGTTCTTTTGTTGAAAACTCTATATCCTTTGCTCTTTGCTGCATAACCTAAAAATATACCTTCATCGGCCTTTTCATCAAATTTACTCAAATTATCTTTGGTATTAAGAATAAAATATTTACAACCAAAGATTTTGAAATAAGAAACATTTGGTGTTCTATCAAACCATAATTCATAGGAGTCTTCTTCGATATAGGTCGAATTAGAACCCTATTGAGAATATAGCATGCTGTATTTACAGCTTCAGCCCATAAATATCTAGGTAGACTAAACTGGTTTAACATAACTCTAGCCATTTCAGATAGAGTTCTGTTCTTACGTTCCACAACTCCATTTTGTTGTAGAGTTCTAGGACAAGAGAATTCATGCAGATAACCGTGTGTGTCACAAAATTGCTTGAATTCTGCATTCTCAAATTCGCCGCCATGATCACTACGAATACGAGTAATCATGAACCCTTTTTCATTCTGTACTTTCTTGCAAAAGGTAACGAATTCTGATAATGCATCATTCTTGCGTGCAAGAAAATAAACCCATGTATATCTAGAGAAGTCATCTATAATGACAAATGTATATAACTTACCACCTAGACTAGCAATTCTGCTGGGTCCAAATAAGTCCATATGCAACAATTGTAAAGGTCTAGTGGTACTTACAGCGTTCTTGGATTTGAATACGGATTTGGTAGCTTTGTTCTTTTCACATTCACTACATACCGTATCCTTCTTGAAAGAAATATCTGGTAAGCCGCGTACCAACTTCTTCGTAGATAATCTTGAAATTGTATCCATGTTTGTATGACCGAGTCTCATATGCCATAGTAGACTCTTAATACTTTTGGCCATCAAATATCTACCTACTGTGTTAGCATCTTCTAACAAATAGAATATATATATATTGTCTTCTCTAATACCTTCAAATATAGTACTGCCAGTTGAACTATCAATAATAGTACATTTATCTTTTACGAAGTTAATGCCATAAACGTGATCAGCTAAATGGCTTATGCTGAGCAGATTATATTTTAACTCGGTAACAAGATAAACATCTTTAATCACTGGATAGGGAGCCTTACCAATGTCACCGATACCGATTATGTACCCTCTCAAATTATTACCGAAGGAGACGTATCTTTCTTTATTCCTCTTCGACAGTGTTGCAAATAATGAAGCGTCACCGGTCATGTGTCGTGAGCAACCGTTGTCGAGGATCCATTTGCTCCTAGCATGTAAAGGGTGTTCCACCTACAAAATAATTTGCAGATGAAACTTTTGGTACCCATTTCTTGTAGGGTCCTGACTGGTTAGTTTTCGGTATCCATGCATAAATATTTAAATCTACTAACTTTCTGATTCTACATGCAGAAGATATATGACCAATGAGGCCACAATAATGACATTTAGCATGTTGAGTGTTGAAAGTAGTGTGAGGTGCATGATTGGTAGGTTTTGGTTTTCTAGTATAGAAGAATGCATGCCTATTTGTCTTCTTGGGCATAGTCTTGGTATGGTTTGGTCTGACAGTGTTGGGCGTGTTCCGATGATTCGGTAATTGACACGTGTTAGAATAGGAAGCAGCAACTTCAGGCCGTTTTCCTAAACTAATTTCCAAGTTTTTGGAAGTGTCATATAATCTAGTATAGTCAGATGTGAGTGAATCTAATCTGACCTGTGCACACTGGAGACTCTTTCTCTCCATAGATAGGTCTTCCTTTAACTGGATAATAGTTTGGTCTTTTTCTTCGGATAGCTTAACAGTCTCGTGTAACAACAATTTAATATAAGAAAGCTCACCAGACTCATTTGAAGAGTCATTATCTCTAACCTGATCTAGTAGGTCGGTAAGTCTTCCTATTTCACCTTTGTACTCTTTGAGTACCTTCTTAGAGGTTTTATATTTACTACGCAGTTTCCTGTAATCATCTAACAGTTCACTAAAAGCCTCTCCTAATTGCTCAAAGGTGAAATCATCATAAGGGTCAAATAGAGGATTAGTGATTACCTGATCGCAAGCCATCAAGCACACATTTGCAGCGTCATCTGATTGTTCATCTTCTGAGTCACTGGCTTCACTTTCATGCCATATGCTTGTGTTGGCGTACTTCCTTGATGTAGATTTCTTCAGGTAGCCTTTGTCATATTTGCTATTTTTCTTTGATGATGATGCTGAGGGACAATCTTTCTTCATGTGTCCTTTCTTCTTGCATCCGTAGCAAATAGGATCTTCCTCGTTGTTGTTGTTGTCTTTGCTGTCCTTTGTTCTTCTGTTAAATCTCATGAACTTCTTGAACTTTCTTACCAGAAGAGCTTGATCTACAGAGTCGGAGTCGCTGTCGTCGGAATCATCTTCAATGGTTCTTCTATATTGAGCCTTGAGAGCGATCGTCTTCTCTGACTTTTCCTTTGGTGTAGCATCTTCAAAGTCTTGAAGTTCTAACTCGTGAGTGAGTAGCTTACCCATGAGTGTTTCTAGAGACATTATTGAGAGGTCGTTCCCTTCAATGATTGGTGTAGCCTTTGGAATCCAGTTCTTTGTAAGGGCTCGTAGAAGTTTACGAATCTTCTCATGGTTACTGTAATCCTTGCCTAGTGAGGACAGAGGATTTACAATATCCAAGAATCTTGTAAACATCTGAGTGACTGATTCACTTGGCTTCATTTTGAATGCCTCATACTCCTGAGTAAGTCTGCTGATCTTTGACTCCTTGACTTGTGTTGTTCCTTCGTGGGTTACTTCGAGAAGTTTCCATACTTCGTTTGATGTGTGCAAGTAGACACCCTGTTGAATTCGGTTCTGTCTAAAGCACAAAATAAAGCGTTAATAGCACGTGCGTCAAGACTGGCCTTTTTCTTTTCTTCCTCTGTTTATTTGTCATTGGGTTTTTCAGCTAAAACACCATTAACATAAATACGAGGTGGCTTTTTATAGCCATCAATAACCACAGACCATAAGTCAAAATCAAGAGATTTCAGAAAGAAACTCATACGTATTTTCCAATAAGTGTAGTTTGTGCCGTCAAACAGTGGAGGTCTGTTTGTGGCTTGGCCTTCACTTATGAATTTCACAGTTGCCATGTGTAATGTTGTGATCTATATAAAAATGAATATAACTGCAATTTTATCTTGCTTTACCTGTATAACCCGCTCTGATACCAATTGTAGGAACGAAATCGTAAAGCAGAATACTCTAGAGGGGGGATGAATAGAGTAGGCAGCGGAATATTGCTAATTAAAAACTTGTTAGCAGTTGATCACAGATAAACTAATAATCACAAAAAGTAAATAACATAATTTAAAAGAGATCAGAAGGCAAATACAAACACCGAGATTTATACTGGTTTCCCTCTTGTGAGGACTAGTCCAGTCGGAAGAACTCTAGCTTCCAGTTGAATCCACTATTGGAAAACCCGTAAGTTTTCATACGAAGTCCTTGCAACTTCTACAGACGCGAGCTTTGATACGAAGAACTCGACCAACTTCAATTGTGAAGAGTTGAATCTTCTATCAAGCCTCTGATTACAATCACTCTGAAACTTCTAGACCGTACCGTACTGGCAAATCGACTAGAGGATTGTAACTGGCTTGGGATTTGAAAATGAAAGCTTTTAAGAACTCTTTGGAAGAATGTAAGCTCAGGAAGAGAAGAGATTGAAAGTGAATTGGTGATTTGAAATGATTGAAATACTTTTCTATTTATAGTTTTTCCAAAGACAGAACTCTGACAGAATTCGGGCAGAATTCGGACAGAATTCTTTGTAACAAACCGTAACTGAAGGATGACCAAGTTCAAAAACCCAACGTTCACTAACGTTCCAAATGGCCAAACTCTGGCCGAACTCGGCCCGAGTTCTCCTGGGGTTCTGCCAGTTCATTTTTGGAGAAAATAAATTTTGGCTTTTTGAAAGATCCTTCAGAAGCTTTTTGTAAAAAGAATGTTTTTCAAAAACGTAGCTCATTTGTAAAGAATAGGATGGTTTTGAAAAACGTTTTAGGATAGCCTATTTGCCAGTACGACTCGATGTACAATGTATTCCTAGACTCAATAAAATAAAAAATTACATAGCATAACAGGAAGTACATTCTGAATGGCAAACAGCTTCAGTCTTGAACAAAGTAGAGATCTATTGTTGAGCAGTGTCCAAAACATCGTAGGTAAACATCTGAGTTGACTTGTAATTATATTGAGACAGAGTTTGATCAATTATTAAAATCAGGTTTGACCATGACCAATGGGCCAACACATGGGCCACCAAAAAAACTTGTCACGACCCGTACCCGCTTTTCTGATACGAGACGTATCCAAGCCAGCCTACGCTGCGGTATCGACGATAGTACGTTGTCTAGCCCACAATAAATAAATTGCTCATAAATACTAACTGCTCATTCACAGCAACTAGATCAACTTTACAAAATTTAGAAGTTTTACTTTTGAATAAGAATGTAAGCTTTTACAATTATAGAAAACTACCACACATCTAACTAGTCTTCTATGGTTTGGCCTTCGAGTCTCTATCTCCCCCTCATATGGTCGATAGCGCAAAAGTAGACACGTCATCCTCACCTATAACAACGATCCAGTCAGAAAATTAGCAGAGTACAACCATATTGCAATTAATGTTGTTAGTCCAAAATAAGTTAGAACAACGAGAAATGATGATGGCAAAGAGTATATAAAGAACTAGTACTAGCCAGGTATGAACGATCAAGATATGAACTAGAAAAATGTAAACTAGCAAGATGGGATCTAACAAGATATAAACTGGCAAGATGTAAACTAGCAAGATATGAACTAACAAGATAATGGACTAGATAAAGGAAAAATAGGAACCACTATGTGTGTGAAATACCTTTTAATACGTGAACGGCTAGGCTAATACGGCACATCATACGATGGCTATCCACAATAACAGGGTACGGCTAACTCATACGTGGGATGTATGACTTAGCTATCCACAATAAAAATAAATAGGTTTGTTCACGTACTTACTGAGTATTTCCCCTCCCGACTCTCTAACAATCAATAACGGTCAATGATACACTAAGAAGGATACGATAACTACAGTGTCACAATCGTGTCTTAATGGAATATCAAGCAATGACTCAACGGGATATCAAACAAGAAAACTATAGAGTAAACGTTATAATGAACTAAAACATAAATGCAATACTGTACTTGCCTGCATCCTTGCACAAACCGTAGTCACAAGTAGATGATGAGAGGATTTTCAATCCAGAAGCTGTCAACCTATAACATATATCGTATCACGAACCATGCACGAAAACCACAAGTCAATTCTAATGTTCTAGTTCTAAATTCATGGAATAGTGGCTAGTTTGGTTACTAATCTAATAATAATTAATTCTGGAGTAATTCACTTAAAAACCTAATTTAACCTAATAATATTCTGAATATAATATAAACATGCAAGTTTGGCCAGCAAAAGTCATGTTTCCAATTTTGGAAACTATGGCACGCAAATCGAGGCATGCCATTGACTATCTAGTCAAACGCTGTGAACTCTAGATTTTGAAAATGCACCTTAGTAGATTTCAGCGCCACGAGTGCGCTGGAATCAACCGTGCCGCAAAATCACACTTTGGTTAAAAGATATCGCCGTTATGGCTAATCGTGACCAAAACGGTGATCAACCGATCAATTCTGAGTTCAACAGAATAACTAAAATACAAGATGAACGAAATAATTTCTGGAAAAAATATATGTCGTAGAGCTCTGTGCTAGCTTTCTGAAACTTAAACGGTTCATGATTTTGATTTCTGGTTCTTCCGAAATCTCGAAAACACAGAAACGTGTCAAGTTTCGGACAACCGGCACTCTACGAATTTTCCAGAAATTTAGAAATAATATCTACGAAAATAAATTATATATTCAGAAATCTTACCTCGATACGAATCCAACAAAAAAACGGCGCATGAAAAGTACGTCGGAGTTGGCGGAAATCGCTTCGGGAAGTCGAAAATCCTATATGAGTTCTCCCACAAAAGGCTGCTGGAATTTAATTAGGGTTGGCGAATATAATAGTATATATATAGGAGAGAGAGAGAGAGGCGGTTTACTGTAGCAGTTGGCGCCGACATGTGGGCCCCCCTGTTGGATTTATGGGTATTTATTTATTTAATTCAAAAAATTATTTAAAAATTATTTTAAGTCCAAATAAATCAAAATAAATTACAGAAAAATCCAGAAAAATTCTAGAAAATTCTAGAAAATATTTCTAAGTGTCTAGAATATAAATAAAATATTTTAACACAAAATATCATCGTGTGACCTCGCAGTAAATTCTAAAAATCTATAAAATATAAATTCTATATGTTTTAAATATATAAAAATTCCCAAAAATTTCTAAAATATTCTAGAAAATATTTTTAGTCATTTAAAGCCCAAATAAAAATATTTGGTCCAGAAATGCCCCCGTATGACCTTACAGTAAATCTTGAAAGTCCTTAAAAATAATAAAACCTTAAATATTAAATACCTAAAAAATCGAAAAATTGTAGAAAAATATAAAATAGCTAAATAATATATATAGGCTATCTAGAGGTCATATGACCTTAATATGGTCATAGCCCACCTATAAGCTTAGCATGACTCACAATGACCATAAAATTAATCATAAACAAATAAAATTAAAAAAAATTAAAATTTTGGGAAGTGGGCTTACATTGGTGTACCACAGTTCATCTATGTCATTAAATTGCTTATTATCTGGTTTTTTCTCTCAATCTCCTCGAGCAACTTTTGTTTCTCCTCCTCCCAACCAATTGAAGCTTTAGAAGTGTGGAAATAAGAGCTTGGGGTGACATATTTGCCCATGGTCGTAACACGACCACTATGCTCGGGCTTCTCCATTGCATAACAAAGAGCATCACGATTCAACGGAATAGACAACTCGCCATAAGAAAAAAAAATTCACTTCATCCGTAAACCCCCAAAATTTTGAAAAATTTTTGGGATTTTTTATTATTTTAAATTTTCTTATTTATAAAATATTTGGAATTATTTTGATTATTTATCTATAAAAATGGTCTTAGTCATACTTAAAGTTTGTATGCATACTGACTAGACAATCTGGCTCTGCTAGTGCGGTCAAGTGCCCTGATTAGCTCATTAGCCATAGATGTCAATAGAATCATTTCATTTGAATATTTAGTTTCTTAATTTTTCGAAATCATATCGTAGTTATCTTTCTATGTTTACCATCATTTATTTATTTAACTATCTAATTAGATTAGTTTTGAAAATATTAAAATTTGTTTATAAAATAATCCTAGTAGTATGTGCCTCCCCAATTAGTATGACTCTACAAATTTATTGTCTACATTATTATTATTATTATTATTATTATTATTATTATTATCATTATTATTATTATTATTATTATTATTCTGGAATCTTTTACTTACACTTATTAGTAGATGAATTACATACGTAAATTTTTCCTACAATTAGAAAAAGTGCCACAAAGTGTTTCTATTTTTTATTTTGATTTTTAAATGATTTTTACAGATTTTATTTTGTAAATACTAAGTTTCCTCTTTAGTATTTTAAAAAAAATCATATAGAACTCGGTGAACAGTGCATTGCACTGTTCACCCATCACGAACCCGCACCCAGGGCTAACAGAGCCGAGCTCTGTTATGTAAGTATAGAAAAAAATATAATAAAATGATTGAAACAAATCTTTTAAAACCCCAGATTTGAATCTAAATTGCTATCATCAATCTTCAAAGCATTTAATCTATAACTCTCATAACCGAGTAATAGGGGGATTCGAAATTTAACCCGACTTTCCACCAGAGCCGTTTGCAAAAGTAGATGTGTGCGAACAATGAAGGAGCCTTGCCATGCCACGATCGACTCCGACGACCCTGACCATGTGCGCACGAGTCCTGCCCTGTCCTGCGACCAGGCCGCGTCGCCCTCCGATCATTGGGCTGCTGTCGGCCGGCAGCAAGCCGCAGCAGTGGTACAATGTGCACACACAGTCCGTAGACCGACCCTCAGGTAGCCTTCTTCTCCTTCGTTTTTCTTTAAACATCCTCAATTAAATTTCGATCCGTAAATTGCTACGGAAAGCCTATATAACCATCCAGGGATACCAGTAGATATATTCTGCCATAGTCAAATATCTAGTCCCAGGAATCGACACAAAGTCCATGAGAAAACTGTATCAAAAATAGTTTATAGGTTGTCCATCCAACCCTGTTTGGAGAGTAATCCCAATCAACCTTTTAACATTTTAGAAAAACTAAATAAACAGCAAATCAAGACCACATATAGAACTTCAATCCCTTTCGTTTAGTTAATTTTTTTATTCCTTGATTGCAAAGTTATTCGATCCCAAAGTTTATGAAAAATAGTTTTTGAAAAAAAACTATAAAAATTAAAAAATCTTCCTGATACGCCGTGCTTCCCGTCAAACCGGGCGACGTGGTCACAAACCAAAAGCATCGAAAGGTGCGTATCGACTTTGCGGATGTGTGGGCTTTGACGGAATTCGAATTGGTTGCATGTGCACGACAAATTTGATGCATATCCGTCGAAATTCACCGTATCGGCCCTTTTGCAAATTTTCTAATTACTTTGTGCACGTTCGTCGAATCGAAACAAAACTTATGCCAGCTGGACCGTATCATTTTTCTGGTCCTGTATGCCAAGTTTGGTCCGATTATGAGAAGGTCGATCGGAACACATATTTGGCGGACCCGTGACCCGTTCTAACGGACGAATTTGTGCACGGTCTACCAGAATCCAACTTTGAATATACGGTTGGATTGTCACCTCAAATCGGACCCGTAGGCATGTAGTTTGATGACTTTAGAGACCGTAGATACTGGCACATTTTTCGATGCAAAATGGATCCAACGGCGGACATCATTTTGACCCAAAATTACGATTTTGCCCCTGTTCCAGAATTGGACTTTTGGACAGGCGTTTCCTAGACATATCTTTTATACCAAACATATTCATGATGTTTGTTTTAGCATCCGGAGCTCTTTGTAAATTTTGACTTTCTTGCTGACGATTCTGACTGTTGGATTTTGCTACTTCTTGTACCACCCTCAGGCAAGATACCTTGCCACCTTACTCTATGATTTAATTATTCTTATTTTTAGTTATTTATATTTAGCATTACTTATTTTTGTTAGTATTATATCACTATGTGTCCAAGTCACACTTGGGTGCAAGCGACTCTATCGGTCGTTTTCTTGTTTTTGTTTTATTCTCTTGCATTGACTTAGTCTAGTGACCACCCATGTGATGATGAGGTATTGGTATATCTCATATGGCCTTGACACCTACTCTATCACGTATTGTGAGTCACATATAGGACACGTACTCGCGTAGTCGGCCGGCCACCGATACGTATGAGGCGTACGACGGTTAGGAGTAACTGCCAATAGAATTGCATGCTAGTGGACTTGGCAGTTACTAGAGGTTCATATGAGTCATGGATGTGGCTCCAGTAGGCATGGGGTGGGAAGAAGAGTTCCTTAATGTATGGGCCACATATGTATTGCTATTGTACCTGAAGCTCCGCTGGAGATGCAGGTTCACCTTACTATTACTGATTTCCTCTGACGTTCATGGAGGTTATGGACATTTTCTTACTGATTCCCTCTGACGTTCACCGATCATTATGGACGGAGACGACTGGTTTCCAAAGGAAGGGACGATGCCAATGCTATACAGCCGAACACCCATATGTGAAGGATTGTTCTTTATTACATATTCACTATAGTACGGTTAGGCACCCTGTTGCATGCATCCCTTTATTTTCTATTATATATCATAGTTTATATGGCATGGTGTTTTCTTGTATCTTGTTACGTCCCTCTGAGGACCTGGTTATCTCTCCAGGTGTGTGCTCTTGTCTTTCGCAGGTGTTCTAGCTCTAGCCATGATCATCCCTATTTTTTCGAGGATGATTGCGCTTGAATCATCTTCGCTTCGCTCTCCAAACTCATTTTATTTTCCATGTATTTCTTTTCTTACTTGTTGGTAGTGAATTTGTCTCCGCCCAACATATTGTATAAAAACATTTCATAGTTGATTATATGATATCTTTTATTCTTTCATTTTGTGGATGAGATTAGATTACTCTTGGTTTACTGTATTTTATAGCTTATGTATACATACAAGGTATCCATATATTGGAGTATACTTCGTATGTATGCAGCTGGCATGTCTAAGTACTTAGTCCTAAGTATTTTGGGACTGAGGCGTTACATATTTTTGTGGTGGCCCATGCAGGTCGAGATAAATTGTTTGGTTACTTCACCGTACCAAGCAATCCTGCTTATAGGATTAGAGTCTAGAATCTCATCCCCATACTTGACCTCTTCCTCGATTCTGTTTTCGAACTCTCGCTTGATCTCTTGATTTGCATCTTGTTTGATTTCCTCTACCGTAAATTATTATCCTTCTTTCGTGCTTGATAGTGGTTAGGAAGATACCCAAACTAGATAGACATGTTCCATTATCCTATCACACTGCTACTTTAACTCTTATAAGTTGGGTAGAATACCCCATGATCTAGTAAACCCTTCATCCTTATGACCCATTGTAGAGGATAATACTTGGATTACCTAGATTAAAAATCTTTAGAGGACTATACCTCATTTTATCGACCAAGGTCTTAGATAAGAAGACAGTAGGATGACTGTATAATCACAAACACTGGATGAATTTAGATTAATAAAGAACTTGAACTATTTACCTTTTTCTTTCATCATTATCTTGCGTACTTATATTTTGGAATACCTTGACTAATGCTGCTATTATAGCCTAGCTTTGCAAGCTCATCCATTTATTGAGCTTATTCAAGATATATATTAGCTGGGCATGTCCACTAACATATTATCTATTTAGAATCGGTGCATGATGGTCTGATCAACCTAGTGCACTTTGGTTCGCCCTTCGATTATTTTACATGGATTGAGATATAGTTAAACTTGTCCTTAGGATCTCATCCACAACGGTCTTGACAAACTTCTTTTTGGAACTGTTCAATCGCCCTTGAAACCTAAAATTGCAATTCGATCCCATCTCCCTCGAACTCTTATTGTTTTTCGTCACTTATTTCGAAAAACAAACGCTCGTAGACATTAAAAATTCTTCTATGGCCATGAAGGCTCTATGTACACAATCGTTTCCATCTATTCAAAACCGGTGAACTAACTCCAAACTTGATTCATATCTACCGTATCATAATTTTGAGTATTCTTTAATAATCAAGAGCCGAGGTGCAATGTCGTGACCTTGAAATTTTCTAACCTTATTAAATCCTTAACCCTTGTCTTAGTTCTATAGAATATAGAATGCAAGCCTACTAATATTTAAGATTTATTAGGACTACCAATTGACTGGAATAAATTGGAATCCCTTAGGATGATAAATTATGCCTTTTGAACTCCCACTTTCTATCTAGATCATTTGGTGTCCCCGACCGTGACATTGGGATTAGGAGCACGAGACCAGCTTTTACCTTCCAACAAACTTCACATGCAAGACCTAGACGAGTCCACCTTCGTGTAGACATATCATGTCCCACTAAAACACGTCCCCTTGTGCTCTGTTTTCATGACACGACTTTCAGGTCAAAACGACTAGCTATAACCCTTACCGTAATACCGATGTACTTCCCGACCTCAATTAGAGATCCAACCTTGACTCAAATCTTTCGACCCAATATATGGTTATGATCTACTCGAAGCCCTCTTCGCAGATGTCACTAGTGTGCCACCCAATTGAGATCTCATGTGCTACTGTCATGCCCCAGAACCAGAATACTGGAGAGCAGGGGCGGACATAGCCAGCTACGTATAACGGAATGGAATCCACACCGCTATACGGTCATGGCTGTCTAGATATGTGAGGGTTTCACTACAATCCATCAGTCTCTTAAGGTCATAAAATAGCCTATTGTCTCAATCTCAACCAACTAATAATAGTTACAAGATGTTAGACCACCAAATACGCAATAGTAAGGCGTCCCATACATTATATATTCGAAATGATCATGAAGCTAGTCGTTACTAAATGTGAGCACTAGCAAGAGTTCAGTCATACATGATCAACCCTTGGGGCTTGTCAATCATGTTACAGCCCGTAGGCAGACAGTAAGTAAGTACAATCGAGCTAACACTTGCTCGTCGGCTAAACGCCTCAAAAGAATAATTTACAATATTACAGTGGGAGAACAAAAGAAACCCACTCGATGCCCTGGTTACGCCTGGTGACCACCATCGGGCGGGAAAGCAGGAAGATCCTTTGGTGCTGCTCCGATATCTGGCCATACAAAACCAGCTGGGTCATACCCCAGAAAGAGCAAGTGCCACAAAAGAGGCTTCACTTAGGAACTAAAACCAGCAAATCATTAGCATTCAACAAGTAAGAAAACAACAATAAATAAATAACGCAGATTGGGGTTTGTGCACTACCAATGCACTTATCCCAATCAGAGGAAATGATTAAGTAAGCATCATTGACATAAAAGAACTGGAGAATCATGCTCAATATATGAAGAGAAAACGAAGGTACTATTCCGGAAGCCAGGTTATAATCCTTAAACCAAATAAGGACCGAGATTGTAACCCTTCGCCTGAACAGAACTTAGTCTCTGATCATTTATTGCTAAAGGTGACAATCATTAAGGTGAAAATGAGAGTACAATGATAAAAGTGACAATGAAGAGTACAATACACTAGAGTGACAGTAGAGTACAATCATTATAGTGACAATCTGGAGTGACAATCATTCAATCATTCTGGTATAATCTTGCAATCAATCAATCACTTCTAGACAATACTATACTGGACTAGACTCCATCCAAGCAATCACGGCCAATCATTGCCTACGACTTTCTACATTAACTAACTAGGGTTATCACAATCCTAGTTACTAGCAAGATGCAGTGAGATGCTCCAAGTAGTCACAGGCCCTGCAGCTATCAAGGTTATCCAGGCAATCATTATAGTGACAATTTAGAGAGTACAATGCAATAGAGTGACAATAGAGTTCAATTATTAAAGTGACAATGGTGGGTGCCCCACATAACAGTGGGCCGAAAATGTGCCATACTCGTCGGCAGGCTACAAGTCCAAACATTTGCGGCCGGGATAACGAGATCGCCTGTAACTGGGGAACATCTCTTCATGTCTAGTGAATTATACTAATCATTAACCTTAGTCCATTTCAGTAGGTACTCCTGACCGTGGTACTCAGGAGTCCCCTCCTAGACATGATGTAAGACAGGACTGGATTATTTGTACAAGCACAATCGCCGGTGTCTAGATTAATTATACAGGTCATGTCATGTCAGGTAGCCGTCGCAACAGCTATTCGAGATAATCATGTCAGGTTTATCATATCAAGTGTACTAGTCAGGAGTACGCCACGACGGGCCACTATCAGGTGATGCTAGGTTATTATGTCAGGAGTGCACCACTACGGGTCACTATCACGTCATGCTCAATTATCAACTCCAAACATATCAAATGAATTCATGATTTTCAAGTTCAGGACAAAAGGCGTAAGGATATAAAATGGACGTTAAATATCTAATAAAATATCAATATACAGGGCTATAAAAGAGCCACGCGGCTAAGGCACATGCGGCCAGGATGGATCTCATGCGGCTGGGGAAGGAGTCGGGTTCATGCGGCTAGGGAGAGATTCATGCGGGTCGGGGGAACTAAGGACCCATGCGGCTCGCAGGAGAGGGATTCTCATGCGGCTGGAAGAGAACAGCTCATGCGGCTGAGAGAACTCGAGTCCTCATGCGGCAGCGGAAGACTACGGTCTATACGGCTCGCGAGTGTAGTATCATGCGGCTGGGAGTGAAGGGTGCATATGCGGCTAAGTATGGACTCAGCCTCATGCGGCCAAGGGTGCTGATGCATATGCGGCTTGGAAGCAAGACTTTATGCGGCCAGACAGGATACACGTCTATGCGGCCAGTATATGAAGGGGGTGCATGCGGCTCAGTAGAAGCCCATACGGCTCAGGAAATAAAGGATGCATATGCGGCTGGAATTAATCAGGGTCATACGGCCCGGACTAAGAAGTCCATGCGGCAGGAAGAACACTTGCCGCATGAAATGTTCATGCGGTCAAGTCAAGTACTGTTCTTCTTCTCCAAACTTTCGAGAAGAAGAACACCAAGAAGCCATGGCCACTAAGCTGTATAGAACCTTCATCCGGAGTCCAAATCCGAACTTCCATAGGTCAAAATAGGGCATAATGAAATGCTCTACAACATGGAACCATCAAAACTCGAAAATAACAAGATTAAGTAGATCAAAACCCAAGAATTCCAAAAATAAAATAGACTTAGATCTACAAGAATCTAGCCATGGAAATTAAAAATGTCAAGTACTAAAGTGCTTTAGAATGCAGTAAGGAAGAGAATGAAGCAATAAAATTGGAGTTCCTCCATGAAGCAAGTTGCACTTGCCTAGACCTCTCTCTCTTGGTCGGTGCAGGAGTTAATGGTGGAGAAGAAGAAGATATTAATACAGAGAGAGAAGGAGAAAGGGTAATAAATACTATGGGTGGTGGTAGGTAGGGGGTTCACCCCTTGGTTCACGATGAACCAAGGCAACTAAGCCTAGCCGAACCAAACCAATCCCAGGAATAAACCAAGCCAAGATAAACCAATGAGAACCAAGTCAAGGCCAATAAACTCTCTCTCTCTCTCTCTAGCAATTTAAACCAATGAATCATGAAATAAATCAAGCCTCACTAATCCAAAATAAACCAATGAACCATTAAAACCATTTAAACTATCAATGCCAATAAAACCAAGCCAGTACAAAATAAACCAAGATAACTAATCATGATTAAATAAAATATGGGTCCAAAACACGTATACGTACACTAAATACGTATCACGAATTTGGGACATTACAGCTACTTAAACTCAAGAGTCATAGAAGGCACATTTTTGGACTTAAAGAACCTAGTTAACCAATCCTATTAGAAACTGGCCCAACCACTTGAATTGAAACCTATTCTATATTGCCCTCACCTACTAGTAATGGTTCGAACAGAACTTAGGGATCTTGTCCAGCTAATATAGATTAAAATTCAAGACTAAATTAATCAAAGATTAGTTCCAACGGAACTGATAAACCATAGGTTTATAACGTTTATTTCTCTTACAGTGACTTTGATATTTGGAGCACAACATTAGCCATTTTCTTTCAACAAATTTTACCCTCATGAACTAAATGAGCTACACTACACACATGACATACACGTCCCACACAAACATACCATTTTGTGCTCCATATCAAATGCACCATATGTATGACACAATTTTTCCTTAGAACAAACCACGAATGCCCCTTTTAATCCCATTAATCTCAACCATGCAATACCAACCCACTCCCCCAAACTACTAGAAACCCATGATCCACGCAAGACTAAGAATACCCTATCTTGAAGAATATGTTGTCAACTTGATTCCTTCTACAACAACCACCTCCATCTTTTCGAAAACCAAATTATAATTTGATGCACTTACTTCCCCTTCGTATTCAGTCTCATGATATATAATATTTTATTTTGTTATATTAAGTTTTATTTTAATTTCGAGGATAAAATTTTTATAAGTTGTGTAGGATATAAACCCCCAAAAGTTTGAGAAATTTTTGGGATTTATTATTATTTTAAATTTCCTTATTTATAAAATATTTGGAATTATTTTGATTATTTATCTATAAAAATGGTCTTAGTCATACTTAAAGTTTGTATACATACTGACTAGACAATCTGGCTCTGCTAGTGCGGTCAATTGCCCTGACTAGCACATTAGCCATAGATGTCAATAGAATCATTTCATTTGAATATTTAGTTTCTTAATTTTTTGAAATCATATCGTAGTTATCTTTCTATGTTTACCATCATTTATTTATTTAACTATCTAATTAGATTAGTTTTGAAAAGATTGAAAATATTAAAATTTGTTAATAAAATAATCCTAGTAGTATGTGCCTCCCCAATTAGTATGACTCAACAAATTTATTGTCTACATTATTATTATTATTATTATTATTATTATTATTATTATTATTATTATTATTATTATTATTATTATTAGTATTCTGGAATCTTTTACTTACACTTATTAGTAAATAAATTACATACGTAAATTTTTTCTACAATTAGGAAAAGTGCCACAAAGTATTTCTATTATTTATTTTGATTTTTAAATGATTTTTACAGATTTCATTTTGTAAATACTAAGTTTTCTCATTAGTATTTTAAAAAAATCATATAAAACTCGGTGAACAGTGCACAGCACTATTCATCCATCACGAACCCACGCCCAGGGCTAACAGAGCCGAGCTCTGTTATGTAAGTATAGAAAAAAATATAATAAAACGATTGAAACAAATCTTTTAAAACCCCATATTTGAATCTAAATTGCTATCATCAATCTTCAAAGCATTTAATCTATAACTCTCATAACCGAGTAATAGGGGTATTCGAAATTTAACCCGACTTTCCACCAGAGCCGCTTGTAAAAGTAGATGTGTGCGAACAATGAAGGAGCCTTGTCGTGCCACGATCGACTACGGCGACCCTGACCATGCGCGCGCGAGTCCTGCGACCAGGCTACGCTGCCCTCCGATCATTGGGATGCTGTCGACCGGGAGCAAGCCGCAGCAGTGGTACAATGCGCACACACAGTCCGTAGACCGACCCTCAGGTAGCCTTCTTCTCCCTCGTTTTTCTTCAAACATCCTTGATTAAATTTTGATCCGTAAATTGCTACGGAAATCCTATATAACCATCCAGGGATACCAGCAGATAGATTCGGCTAGAGTCAAATATCTAGACCCAGGAAATGACACGAAGTCGATGAGAAAACTCTACCAAAAACAGTTTATAGGTTGTCTATCAGACCCTGTTTGGAGAGTAATCCCAATCAACATTTTAACATTTTAGAAAAGCTAAATGAGCAGTAAATCAAGACCACGTATAGAATTTCAATCCCTTTCTTTTAGTTAATTTTTTTATTCCTTGAATGCAAAGTTATTCGATCCCAAAGTTTATGAAAAACAGTTTTTGAAAAAAAAAACTATAAAAATTGAAAAATCTTTCCGATACGTCGTGCGTCCTGTCAAACCGGGCAACGTGGTCGCGAACCGAAAGCATCGAAAGGTGCGTATCGACTTCACGGACGTGTGGGCTTTGACGGAATTCAAATTGGTTGCGTGTACGCGACAAATTTGATGCGTATCCGTCAAAATTTACCGTATCGATCCCTTTGCAAATTTTCTAATTTCTTTGTGCACGTTTATCGAATCGAAACAAAACTTATGCCTGCTGGACCGTATCATTTTTTGGTCATGTATGCCAAGTTTGGTCCGATTCTGAGAAGGTCGATCGGAACACCTATTTGGCGGGCCCGCGACCCGCTCTAACGGGCGAATTTGTGCACGGCCTACCGAAATCCAACTTTGGACATAAGGTTGGATTCGTCTCCTCAAACCGGACCCGTAGACATGTAGTTTGACGACTTTAGAGACCGTATGTGTTTTCCATAAATAAATTCACTTTATTTATTGTGTATCCGGGAAAATTACAACTGTAGGAATCCGATCTAGAAGACGATCGCTTTATTCCTTGGACTATGCAAAGAAAAAAAGCTCTCAAAATTTTGACAGTAAGTTAGATAACTATGTATCTGTACAATGAATGAGAAAAAGAACTCTATTTATAGAGTCAAAAATAACTGAAAGGATAACTGTCTTCACAACCTGTGCCTAGTTGAAAATCACGCAGGATTTAACATACGCAAGGTTGTGAGCAGTTATTGGACGTGGCCTGTAACTGTTGGACACATGGCAATCATGCATGAGTCGTGTGCAAGTTACAGGACACGCAGACGAGAGATCAGTGGCATGGCTGCCACGTACTCCAATTTGATGAAATCTACGCAGACTTGTTGAAGACGAAATCCACGCAGACTTGGGTCAGAAAGCTTCAAAATCCACGCAAACTTGGGGCGAGAAGCTTCAGAATCCACGCAGGCTTGGGGCAAAAAGCTTCAGAATCCACGCAAACTTGGGGTAGAAAGCTTCAAAATCCACGCAGACGTGAGACAAGAAGCTTCAGAATCCACGCAAACTTGAGACAGAAAGCTCAAAATACACGCAGACGTGAGGAAGGAACATATAAGTTCAAAATACACGCAGACTTGAGCCAGAAGGCTCAAAATATACGCAATATTGAGGCAGAACTGCCAGCTGTCTTGATTCGACGTGCCTCGACTGACACAAAATCTCTGACAGTGATTGCCTTTGTCAGTCGCATTAAATGACAAGAAGCTCTTTTGGTACGCCAACTTAGTGAAGGCTGAGTCTTGCTGAAGAAGATTTCAAAAGTCACGCAATAGTCGGCTGTGATCTCTCGAGTTTCGTGTATACGTGGCATATGAGGAGACATTCTTCGACTGTCGTGCTGTCAGTCATAATGACACTCTGACAAAATGATGAGCTGTCTCCCAGCATGATTTTTTTTAAATATTGTCCTGATCAACTCAACGTGACTTTCATTTTTAAGCCTACAAAACCCCCTTCAAAGTTTTCGAAAGTTGAAAAGACTTCAAAATTTCGAAATACTTTGAAAATCTCTAAATGAATTTATTAAATGTCATGATGACTCTTCATTTTCCGAGACTGATTGAATCTAATTTATGGTGGAATATGAACCGCCGGCGAGCTCTTTTATATAAACGGGGAGAAGATTCAGCTTTGATATTCATCTTATGTCAACATGACTCCGAAGGAAGAAGCTGAAGAAGAAGCAAAAAAGTTGGGTTTCTGTGCACATGGCGACCTCGAGGGTAAAGAACCAGAGCCTTTAGTTTTTGAGTTCAAAGATGACCCTACACAACTAGCCAAGAACTTCCTGAGCCACTTTGGTCTGGACGGCTCGTCTTCTTCCAATGGGCGCAGCCTCGCAGAGCAGCGTAAAACGCTCAATGTTCTGTTACATCGTATGGGAGTCACTAATATAGAGGAATTGGGTGTTAAGCTTAGTCGCTCCGCAAAATAGAGCGTATCTTTTCATGCTTCTGTTTTCTATAAAAAATGTTGCACTTCTTTTCCTATGTAAGGTCACCAGTGCCTCTTTGTATTTGTTTTGAAAAATGTGGTACAACTTTATGCTGAGAACTAGTTGTACTTCGAACAGCGTGCATTAATGAAGAGCATTAGGCGACACTCTTTGAATGTTTCAAATATTGTGCTATTTTCCAAAGTACACGTGACACTCATTCCGTAGTTATGAGCGCTTTTTACTCGGATCTTTCCCAAAAGTAGGCTTGTACTTCGACCCTATTTAAATGGATAGGTGAGTTTCACACATACTCATCTCTTTATTCTTCTTCTCTGAGAATGAACTTTTTGTGAGATTTTATTCTCAACAGGAAAGCAATGCTTTCTAATGTTCTCTTTCTGTGTACTAAATCAGACATTGGTTTGCCAATCACTAGCACCAAACTCGATGGTGAGTCCAATATAGTACGCGTACCATTTTTATTATTGAAGATAAGTTTATGTTGCTGAATGAACAGGGTGCGCCTGTCTTTGTTTGGCCAGTGCACGCTATTGGTTGATTTTTTTTTCCTTGCTGCTTTCTACAGGAGCTCGACTGAAAATTTTCTTCAGAACTGACATTGGTGATTTGGATGCTGTGGAGAATATTCTTCTGACACCTACATCAGGGAGCTCATACGCTTTTGACGCGTAAATCAGACAACTCAGAACTCTTCGTGGGATAGAAGGGTCTTCTTCCAATGGTAGGAAGAGCCTTTATACACGGAGAGTTGGACGGTGGAGTCAACTCTACCCCGAGAAATCGGGTAGTAGAGTTCCTTTCATGGCAGAACTAGGAATTGTATCCTAATGTTGGATACATTCCTATCTCCTTTGAGAGGTCGCTCCCAATCCACCAGTTGTATTGGCAGCAACACGCCTTCGTGCTGCCCTACTCTGTGGTTCTCCTCTCGTCTGAGAGATAAGACCAGAGTTTGATTCCTGCTGGACAATCAGGAATTGCCACCAACAACGAACCCGCCAGAGAAGATCAAAAGAAGAAATGGATCTCCATTAGATTATTGTTGTGTACATGGAATGAAAATCCAAAGTTTGTAATAGATTTCCATTATGATTTGTAAGAAAGTCTAAGAAAATGTAATAAACTTTTTATGATGAAATGAGAGTGGAAAGGATAATTCTTCTATGCTCAATAATTTGTATTTGAATGAATTGTAGACATGATAAACTTTTCTGATTTAGAGTACATAATACTATCAGAGGTAATATGGACGTGATAATATGTAGGAACTCAAGAAAAAAAGATTGATTTTTATGCAGAGGTCAAGAATAGAAAATAACAAATGAGCAGGTAGATTCGGCATTTATCCAGAGGTTATGAAAACGTGATAAATAACGAATCCCCATAATAGAAGATTATGAACGGACGAATCGTCAGATGAATGTAATAAATGAACGAATGAACCGTCGGATGAATGTAATAAATGAACGAATGAACCGTCAAGCATTAATGAATGTGTGAACCGTCGGATGAATGTGGCGCTTCATTATTTAAAGAACTTCTGCCTATAAATATAGCAGAATTCTGACAAGAACGAACACTTCCATTCTTCAACATAAAAATGTCATCTGAAGAAGCATCCAAGAAAGCTGGAATCGCCCTAAAGGTTCAGAAAGGCACTGAAGAACACCCTGCTGATCTAGTTCAGCCGAAGGAAGTAGAAGCAGGCAAAGGTTCGTCTGCACCCAAGCCACCAAGGGACATTCTGGACTTCCTACTCGAACCACGAAGGACTGAAGAAGAAGAAGCCATGAGGATGGCCGCTTGCAAGTTCCTCGTGGGTTCCAGCAAGGAGGCTCTCGGCTCTTTTGCTGACCGCATTTTCGAGAAGGACGGCACTGGCCCGCGTCCAAATGTAGAGAAGGATGATAGTGATCTTCCTTAATATCATGTACTATGATTCATGATTAAAATAAAATAAAATTTTATTTATAAACGTGAACTTGTCTGATGATTACAAGCATTTATACATAATACTTTTTAAGGAATTTGCCATTAATAGGCATCATAACTTTTTGACCATCCAGTTCTGAGAGTTGATAAGCTCCATTTGAGAAAACTCTGCTTATGACATAAGGACCTTCCCACTTTGCGTCAAATTTGCCCTTGCTCATATGAGTCATAGTCATAGGACGTCTGACTGTTAGAACAAGTTCTCCTTTTTGATACGCTCGAACTCTGACTTTCTTATTAAAAGCTCTTGAGATTCTAGCTTGATAGAATTCAATATTCTGTTGAGCAGATAATCGTTTCTCATCCAAAGCTTCTAATTTTTGAAGTCGAAGACGATCATTATTCTCGGCGGTAAGTTCATTAGCGATTGCTATCCTTAAAGAAGGAATTTGAATCTCTAATGGAAGAACAGCTTCACAACCATACACAAGAGAGAAAGGTGTACATTTAGTAGCATTACGAACTGTAGTACGGTAAGCCCACAAGTATTCGCCAAGTTTCTCACTCCAATTACGTTTGTTAGTAGAGACAAACTTCTTTAGGAGTTTGATGATGGTCTTGTTGAAAGCTTCTGCTAATCTGTTAGCTGCCGGATTATATACGGTAGAAGTCACATTGTTGATCCGATGATCGTCACAGAATCGAGTAAACTTCTGACTGACGAACTGTGGTCCATTATCATGAATAATGCGTCGAGGAACACCAAATCTGTAGACGATGTGGTGTTTGATAAATCTGATGACATTGGACATTTTGATTTCAGATAAAGGAATGGCTTCGGCCCATTTGAAGAAATAATCGGTTATTACAAGAATAAACCGATGACCTTTTGATGACGGCGGATTGATCGGACCAATAATGTCTATGCCCCAAGCTTCGAAGGGCCATGATGCTATCATCGGATGTAGAAATTCTGAGGGTTGATGAATAAAATCCGCATGGATTTGACAAGCTTTACACTTCTTTGCATATTCGATGGCATCTGATACCATAGTGGACCAATAATAACCCATACGTCGAATACGGTCCTGAAGTTTTGGGCCAGGCTGATGTGCTCCACAAATTCCATCATGTGCTTCACAAATGATCTGCTGAGCCTCATCACCGGCTACACATCGAAGAAGTAGACCATCATAAGCTCGACGATATAAGGTTTTTGTATATGATTGTAATAGAATCTGAGTGATCGTCGTCTGATAGATGCTGCCTCACTCGGATTATCTGGAAGAATATCATACAATACGAAGTCTAAGAAAGGAAGCCTCCAATCTTTATCTGTATTCTGAGTCTCAGCTGAATTACTGAAGATGAATTCCATGCTAGAATCAGATGAAGAAGATAATGATTTATGACTTAATCCAAATCCTCTTGTTGCATTGACATCATGAGATGTTGATTCTTCAATGTCGACTGGAAGTCCTAAAGTCAGATTGTTTTCGAGATGAAATAGCTCTCGATTGCGGACAACAATCATCTGTTGTCGTCTAATCGGGATAGCTAACACCGCAGCAAGATTAGCAAGAGCATCAGCTTCTGTGTTACATGCTCGCCTAACATATTCAATGAAGAACTCTTCAAATGAAGAAGCCATAGATATAGCCAATTTATGATAAGGAACCAGATCTTGATGGCGAACTTCATAAGTGCCCCTTATCTGATTGACAATGAGTTTAAAGTCTCCGTACGCTTCTAAATGTTGAATATTTAGATGTTTAGCGAGTTGAAGACCAATAAGTAATACATTGTACTCGGCTACATTGTTTGAACATGGCTGATCGAGAGAATAAGCCCTTTGGATAGCAAGACCTTCTGGCGACACAAGAACGATTCGAACTCCAGCGACAATATCACCATTAGGACCTATTCTTGAAGCTCCGTCAAAGAATAAACACCAGGTAGGATCTTCTTCAGCAATATGGTTTGAATCTAGGACTTCATCTGGGATTTCATCATAGAGTTTTGAATCTTCTGGAATTGAATGAGCAGCCAAAAAATCAGCTAAAGCTTGTCCTTTGATTGACTTTTGAGGAATATAGTGCATATCATACTGAGCAAGTAAGATTCCCCAGTTAGCCAATCGAGAATTCAAAACACTAGGTTTCTTCATCATAACCCGTATAGGATTGATCCTGGAAATGACATGAATAGTCTGGCCAATGATATAATGTCGTGTCTTTTGAACAGCGAACATTAAGGCTAGACATTCTTTTTCGACCGATGAATATCGAGGTTCAGCTCCGGTCATAGTACGACTGAGATAGTAAATGGCTTGTTCATGACTATTTTTATTCTTTTGAGCAAGCAATGCACCCAATGAATGACTCATTGCTCGGGTATATAGGAGGAACGGTATTCCTGAGACGGGAGGTACCAATACTGGAGGGCTCATCAGATACTGTTTTATATCATCGAATGCTTTCTGACATTCATCATTCCAGACGAAAGAAACACCTTTCTTCATGAGTTTATTGAATGGTCTGCAGCGTCCTGAAAGATTAGAGATGAATCTCCTGATATAAGCGATTCTTCCTTGAAATTCTCGTAGCTCTTTTAAGGTGCGTGGAGGACGCATCTCTTGGATGGCTTTGATCTTCTCGGGATCCACGTGTATACCTTTAGAGGTAATGACGAAGCCGAGAAATTTACCACTAGAGACACCTAAAGAAGGACTTAGTAGGGTTCATCTTTAATTGATGCTTACGCATTAGATCAAATATAGTCTTCAAATCTTGGATGTGGTCCTCCTTTTGTCGACTTTTGACTGCAATATCATCAACGTAGCATTCGACTGTTTTCCGCAAATGTTCACGGAATATAGTGCTCATGGCTCGTTGATAAGTTGCTCCTGCATTCCTGAGACCGAATGGCATAACTGTATAACAGTATGTACCAATCGGCGTTCTGAAAGAAGTGTGCTTCTCATCATCTGGAAACATTTTAATCTGATTGTACCCAGAATACCCGTCCATGAATGACATCCGTTCAAACCCACAGGTATTATCGATCATGACATCAGTGATTGGTAGAGGGAATTCGTCTTTAGGACATGTCGCATTGAGATCGCGGAAGTCTATGCAAACTCTGATCTTGCCAGTCTTTTTAAGAACAGGAACTATGTTAGCCACCCAATCGGGATGTTGTTCCTCTCGAATAAACCCAGAGGCCATGAGTTTATTGACTTCAGCTTCAATTGTATCCATAATGTCTGGACGAAATCGTCGCTGTTGTTGCTTGACCGGTTTAGCGTTCGGTAATATATTGAGCTTGTGAGTTGCGATTTGTGGATCAAGTCCTGGCATATCTTCATAACTCCAAGCGAAGACATCAATGTAGTCACGAATAAGTTTAATCATGTCTTGCTTATCAGTTTCTGAAAGACTTTTACTGATGAATATTGGTTTGGGAGATCCCTCTTCACCAACATCTATTTGAACAAGTTTATCTTCAGTCGGAGGTTCTTTTTGCTCGAATCGGAACTCCCATTGATTATCTAACCTTTGGGCCCATTATTCTGATTCAAGTGAGATTTCAAACTCATCTTCGTCCTCCTCACTTTCTTCAGAACGGTCAATGGAGACCATGTTGGAAGACAGAATATTGCAGTAGAAATCACCGATACTCGTATTAGAATCCCAAGAGGTGGTACAAGAAGAATCAGATCTCTTATCTTCGTCAGATTCGGGATCTTCATGAACAATATTGATAAAAGGAGTAGGAGCAGTATAGCCCAATCCGCATTTTGTCCTCCCATATTTCAAAGGAGGAATCCGAACAGGCATTTTTCTTCCTTTTCCACTATTGAGGCCAGTTCTGAAGTTATAGCCCATATTTTTAATGATGTCTTTAGATTGCTGACTATAACAACGTAGTTGTAATCTTCCAGTATCATCATTTTTGTCCTCATCTTCTAAATCAGAAGGATTTTGGGGCCCTTTGTAGAAGAATATTGGAATGTCTCCTGGCTTTCTGCTGGGAACTAGAAAGTATGAAGATTGTACTGATTCTAAGGATACATCTGTATGAACAGTCTGTACAACTCCTATGGTTATTGTGCTCAAGTCATCTAACAAATGTAAATAACTATGAACATAATTACACACATCAATATACTGCAAAGATGGAGGCTTTTCATTAAATTTAAAGGCAGCAATATTTACATTGGAAGAAGGCTGAGCCTTAGAGATCTTAGCCAAATCAATGACTAAAGGGGGAAAAGAAGAACGAGAAGAAGCTTTGTTTCGATTAAGATCGATAACAAATGGCTCAGAAGAGGTGAGCTCCCTTGAAGTCTGAGATGGAAGAGTAGTCTGCCCTCCAACTGGAATTAGCAGAGTATCCTGTTTTATATGTGAAGATACAGGAACTGTAGTGCGCCCACTGACAGGAATGATCAGTGTATCTTGAGTAGACGACTGAGGTAATGGAGAAATCCGTCCACTCACTGGAATGATGAAAGAACCTTCTCCGGAGGGTTTGGGAGATTGTTGCTGAGTATTTCGACCTTTAACAGGGATTATTAAAGTCTCACTCTGTGAATCTTCTTTCTCCATAGCTTGTATCACCCTTGTATACTCTTCTTTGTACATTCGGGAATCATTGAAATAGGCTTCAACTCCATGGAAGGGATTTATATCAGCAACTTCTTTTTGTACTCTTCCATTGCTGTCAATGTATTTAAAACACTGATGAAGAGTAGAAGGCACCATATTATTTTCATGAAGAAAGGGCCTCCCCAGAAGAAGATTGTAAGATCCCACGATCTCGATCACATAGAAAGTGACTTTGGATCTGAAATTGCCTATCTGAAGTTTCAGATGAATCTTCCCCAAAGGCTCACTTCGGCTTTGATTGAATCCCAGGATAGTGGTAACCGTCTTGGAAAGCTTGTGAAGAGGGATTTTTAGTTCATCCAACAGACTCTTTGGCATTATGCTTATAGCAGACCCTGGATCAATGAGGATACGATCTATCTTCATCGTATCGATATAACTGGTATAGTAGAGAGGCCGATCATGTCGATTATCTTCCAGTAGCATGTCATCTTGTGTAAAGGTGATATTTGGGATAATCTCCAATACACTGTTGCAATGTAAGCAAGTGGCAGGTTCTGTATCTGGCTTCTTTAACTATGCAAGACAAGAGTCAGCTTGAAGAAGTGCTTCACTTAACGTCTCCCGAGTCTCTTTGGAGAGACGTAGAAGTTCAAAGAGGGACATTCTAGCTGGAGAGGAGAAGACTTCTTGATTGGCTTATCAAATCGAGCCTGTTGTTTGCCTTTCTCAAGAGCTGTAGGCTTGGAAGGAGCAGGTTCAATTGGTGTAGTGGAAGGAATAGGTGCAGTGGATAATTCTTCTTCAAGAGGAACATTATGAGCAACTTTATCAGTAGGAGGGATATCAGGAGTATCCTCAGGATTCTTGAAATAATCCTTTAGATAAGGTTTCCCTGTTCGAGTAGCAAGTGCTTCTTCTTTGTCTTTTAACTCTGTGTCAGAACTAGATCCGAAAGAAGTCATATGACATGACTTAACCTTTCTAGCCTTCTTAGCCTTTCGGGAAGTAGTCTTTTGAAGAGGAGGAGATTCAAAATCTGCCACTAGATCAGGATGAATCCACATGATTTATCCTGTTTCCATAGTAATTGGTACCAAACCTTCAGCCTGTGGAGGAGGAATATTCACTATGTCAAGAGTTGCCTTGGGAATAGGAATGATCCCGCTTTCAAGGAATTGAGGAGGAAAATCTCCAAATTGCATAGAGACGACATTGGAGGTGACGGTTTTCTCTTTTGGAGTAAGGGAGATAGCTCCAGATTTAATCATTTCTTGGATCTTTCCTTTCAGTACATAACATGTACGAATTGTGTGACCCAACATTCTGTGGTATGGACAGTATTTGGGATGATCTGTCTTACCAGCTTCATCAGGTTTCTTGACTTCAGGTAATTGTATTTTATTACCTTTCAACAGACATTCAAAGATACCAAGGACATCATCGTCATCAAAAGAGTATTCTTCTTTAGGACGAGGTGCTCTTGGTTGTTGAGTTATAGAGGTAGGAGAAGTTTGAGCATTTGATGCATCTTTGCTCTGAAGATTAACTTCAAGTGTTTCTTTTCCCTTGCGAGCATTAGATTTAGCATTATTGTTAGTACCTTGACCTGTTTCTTTGGGAGTCATCTGCACTCCTAAACCTTTGAAGGTTTCAGCACTAATTTCTGCGGCCTTGGCACTAACTATGAAAGAAGGCCAGTCTTGGAATTGAGTAGATCCTGTCCATATGCTGATGATTGGTAACAAATTTGATTTGCATGTGTCGATGGTGACAGCATCAGGAGTTCCAAGAGGCATCTTCAGAGCCTCTCTTCGAAACCGTTCAATGAAATCCTCTATAGTTTCATTATTTTTCTGCTTGATTCTAATAAGAGCAGACATAGTCATGTCATTGAGCCCTTCATAGAACCGTTCAAGAAACATCTGTTTGAAACCGGCAAATGAGGTAATACACCCATCTGGGAGACTTCTATACCATTCATAAGCCGTTCCCTTGAGACATCCAACAAACACCCAAGTAAGGAGGGCGTCGCTTGGTTGCAGTTGGTCAGTCATCACTTCAAAGTGATTAATAAACTGACTTGGAGAAGTGGTTCCATCATAGAAGGAGATAGTAGGAGGCTTGTATTTAGGAGGATACGATACTTGCTTCCATTCTATCGGATAAGGTTGTTTGATGCCTAACCTTTGTAAACCATCTTTTTGTTTGAATGCCTCAAATTGAGTTTTGAGATTCTTCAATTCTTCAGAGACAACTCCGAAAGATTGTGGAGTTGTAGCTTGTAGAGAATAGTTGGGAGGAGGAATAGTATTGTAAGCACTACCCCCAGCTCCAGAGAGACTAGAATTTAGTTGAGCTGGTCCAGGAGTATTGGATTGTACTGCTGGAGGAACTTGTACTGGACTTACAACAGTGTCAATTGGTATGGCATTTGGTACAGTCTGTCGATTTTGCATCTGTGTTGCCATGAGTTCATACATCGACTTCATAGTATCAGCCATAGACTTCATTTGCTGTTCCAAAGAAGCAATTCTTTGTTCTTGAGGAGTCAAGGAAGAAGAAGGTTCATCAGTATTTCCATCAACCATATAAGTCGTAACTGTACGAGGGATTATTGATGAACTGGTGGATGTCGTTTGTTCTGAATCATTGCTTTGTGCATCAAAGTCAATTATAGGAGAACTACCCCCAGTAGGAAGAGGTGGGAAGTTAGATTCTCCAAGGAATTCAGAATCATCTTCAGAAATCAAAGTTCTTTGACTAGAGGCCAGGACTCTTGCTCTTGTGCCTCTATAAACTCCATCTGGACTATCATCTCTACCCCCAGTATTCCGAGAGGTCATGTTGACAGAAGCAAACAAAGGCTCATCTTTATCAGGCATAGGTTCACACTGAATCCGATTGAAGACAGATTGTCGTTTTGTTTGACATCTGTATTGCATTGTGACTCTCGGCTGGAAGTCACATTCATGATCAACATAGTCCTGAACCATTGATTGACATCTGCATTGAATTATGACTCTTGGCTGGAAGTCACATTCAGCATGATCCATTGACACAGAATTATTCCTTCTCTTCTGTTGAAGGTGTTCTCGTAAATCTGTCTGTGACGACTGAGGTACATCAGAGAACAATTTTTGTGTATTTTTAGGAATATATTTCCGATTCTTGGATTTTGATGGCTCTTGATTATACAGGGAGTGATTAATATGAGCCACATAATTTCTAGCATACTCTGCATCCGGATCTTTTATCTTCATTTCCGATTGGTGTAGTTTCTTAACACCAGAAGTGCTTCCCAAACGGGTTTGATTAAGTTTTGTTCTTAGATCAATTGGAGGTAACACATTGGTTTTTGAAACTTGGAGTTTTCCTTCCATTGATATGGATATTTGCAGAGAAGGAAGAGTTGAACCACCCCCTTGATTAGGAGTTGGTAACAGACCCTTTTTTCTAGACAAATTCTATGCCCAATTCAAAGAAGTCGTAGAAGAAGACATTAAGGAATGTTTCTTCTTAGACTTATTCAAGTTTTGAGACATAGAATGTCCAGAAGGAAGAGTAGTCAAAAGACCATCTCCTTTTCTTTGACTAACAAAATTGTCAGTCAAAGCTGTTCCTGAAGTAAAGACTACAGGAGCAGAAGAAACAACTAAAGAGTTATTTCTTTTCGAAGGAACTTTGTGTTGAAGACCACCCCCAGTTCTAGTGGAACTTAGCAAAGAAGAAGAGATAGCTAAAGAGCTATTCTTCTTAGATGAAATACACGCTGAAACAGGCTTGGTTAAAGAACCAGTGCTGTTAGCGTGACTTTTGATTTTAGAATTACACGCTGGAACATATTTGGCTAAGGAGCCAGTACTGTCAGCGTGACTTTTGGGATTGAGATTGCACGCTGGAACAGATTTGGCTAAGGAGCCAGTACTGTCAGCATGACTCTTGACTGTGAGATTGCACGCTGGAACAGGTTTGGCTAAAGAGCCAGTACTGCCAGCGTGACTTTTGAATGTGAGATTGTACGTTGGAACAGACTTGGCTAAGGAGCCAGTGCTGTCAGCGTAACTTTTGAATGCTGTCGTCTTTGAGCGCACAAGAGCGTGCGTGCTTGTAGTAGAGTCTTTGCCAGTGTTAGGAGTAGACACTGTGGCAGAGACTCCACCATTGACTGCCAACTGATTCGTAGGGACATAGATAGAGCGTCCCTTTGACTTGGCAGTGGTGATAGAGGCTGAAGTGGGCTTGCCACCCTTAGCCCGCTGTATTTCTTCGTAGGCGAGTTGATCGAATTGAATCGATATCACCTTCTTCGTCGAGCCGACTGACGAAGTGTCGCATTGAGTTGTTGCCATCTCAGAAGAGGAGATGGTTTTCTCCAGCAGAGTCGCCAATTTGTTTTCCATAAATAAATTCACTTTATTTATTGTATATCTGGGAAAATTACAACTGTAGGAATCCGATCTAGAAGACGATCGCTTTATCCCTTGGACTATGCGAAGAAGAAATGCTCTCAAAATTTTGACAGTAAGTTAGATAACTATGTATCTGTACAATGAATGAGAAAAAGAACTCTATTTATAGAGTCAAAAATAACTGAAAGGATAACTGTCTTCACAACCTGTGCCTAGTTGAAAATCACGCAGGATTTAACATACGCAAGGTTGTGAGCAGTTACTGGACGTGGCCTGTAACTGTTGGACACATGGCAATCATGCATGAGTCGTGTGCAAGTTACAGGACACGAAGACGAGAGATCAGTGGCATGGCTACCACGTACTCCAATTTGATGAAATCCACGCAGACTTGTTGAAGACGAAATCCACGCAGACTTGGGTCAGAAAGCTTCAAAATCCACGCAAACTTGGGGCGAGAAGCTTCAGAATCCACGCAGGCTTGGGGCAAAAAGCTTCAGAATCCACGCAGACTTGGGGTAGAAAGCTTTAAAATCCACGCAGACGTGAGACAAGAAGCTTCAGAATCCATGCAAACTTGAGACAGAAAGCTCAAAATACACGCAGACGTGAGGAAGGAACATATAAGTTCAAAATACATGCAGACTTGAGCCAGAAGGCTCAAAATATACACAATATTGAGGCAGAACTGCCAGCTGTCTTGATTCGACGTGCCTCGACTGACACAAAATCTCTGACAGTGATTGCCTTTGTCAGTCGCATTAAATGACAAGAAGCTCTTTTGGTACGCCAACTTAGTGAAGGCTGAGTCTTGCTGAAGAAGATTTCAAAAGTCACGCAATAGTCGGCTGTGATCTCTCGAGTTCCGTGCATACGTGGCATATGAGGAGACATTCTTCGACTGTCGTGCTGTCAGTCATAATGACACTCTGACAAAATGATGAGCTGTCTCACAGCATAATTTTTTTTAAATATTGTCCTGATCAACTCAGCGTGACTTTCATTTTTAAGGCCTACAGTATGTACTGGCACGCTTTTCGGTACAAAATGGGTCCAACGACGGACATCGTTTTGACCCGAAATTACGATTTTGTTCCTGTTCCAGAATTGGACTTTTGGACATGCATTTTCTAGACATATCTTTTGTACCAAATATGTTCGTGATGTTTGTTTCAGCATCCGGAGCTCTTTGTAGATTTTGACTTTCTTGTTGGCGATTCTGACTGTTGGATTTTGCTACTTCTCGCACCACCCTCGGGCAAGATACCTTGCCACCTTACTCTGTGATTTACTTATTCTTATTTTTGGTTATTTATATTCAGTATTACTTATTTTTGTTAGTATTATATCACTGTGCGTCCAAGTCGCACTTGGGTGCAAGCGACTCTATCGATCGTTTTCTTGCTTTTGTTTTATTCTCTTACATTGACTTAGTCTAGTGACCACCCATTTGATGATGAGGTATTGGTATATCTCATATGGTCTTGACACCTACTTTACAATGTATTGTGAGTCACATATAGGACACGTACTCGCGTAGTCGGCCGGCCACCGATACGTATGAGGCATGCGACGGTTAGAAGTAACTGCCAATAGAATTGCATGCTAGTAGATTTGGCAGTTACTAGAGGTTCATATGAGTCATGGATGTGACTCAACTAGGCATAGGGTGGAAAGAACAATTCCTTGATGTATGGGCCACATATGCATTTCTATCGTACCTGAAGCTCTGCTGGAGACGCAGGTTCACCATACTATTACTGATTCCTTCTGACGTTCATGGAGCGTTATGGACGTTTTTTTACTGATTTCCCCTAAAGTTCACCGAGCGTTATGGATGGAGACGACTGGTTCTCGAAGGAAGGGACGATGCCACTGCTATGCAGCCCGAGCGCCCATATGTGAAGGATTGTTCTTTATTGCATATTCATTATAGTACGGTTAGGCACCCTATTGTATGCATCCTTTTATTTTCTATTATATATCACAGTTTATATGGCATGGTATTTTCTTGTATCTTGTTACGTCCCTCTGAGGACCTGGTTATCTCTCCAGGTGTGTGCTCTTGTCTTTCGCAAGTGTTCTAGCTCTAGCCATGATTATCCATATTTCTTCGAGGATGATTGCACTTGGATCATCTTCGCTTCGCTCGCCAAACTCATTTCATTTTCCATGTATTTCTTTCCTTACTTGTTGGTAGTAGATTTGTCTCCGCCCAACATATTGTATAAAAACATTTCATAGTTGATTATATGATATCTTTTATTCTTTCATTTTGTGGATGAGATTAGATTACTCTTGGTTTACTGCATTTTACAGCTTCTGTATACATACGAGGTGTCCATATATTGGAGTATACTTCGTATGTATGCAGCTGGCATGTCTAAGTACTTAGTCCTAAGTATTTTGGGACTGGGGCGTTACATCATCCTATAAAAATATAGATAGGTTTAGACAGTAACCCGTTCCAATGATCTATTGTGCAGTGATTTATTCACTAGAGTGTTCTATTATTAAAGAGTGTAGAACAACAAAATGCAGATATCTAAATATAATAGATAGGTATCAGTTAATGGAGTAATTCCTTAACCAGTGCAATATCATAGTTTGTGAAGTATCAGTGCAAGACCAAGAATGAACACACCAGTAGTAGATTAAACCAAAGTGCACAACAATGAAACTTAGTAAATTTTATAAAATTGAACTAAAGTTGAGACTTTCTTTCAATCTTATCCACCATTGCTTGATTAGCTGGATCATAAACCATCAAAACAGAATCATCTCCAGCATTTTTACTGGCATCGGTACCCCTGTAGACTTTCTTTTAGACTTTCTTTGCTTTTTATGAGCTAGCTTCCAAAAAAGGCAGTGGTCAACTTCCTCCTCAGTATACGTTGCATTCTTTTTCTGTTTTTATCGTAAAAATGAACATAGGTGAGTGTACACATTTGTATTGCATCCATCACTTGTTTCAAAGAGTTGTATCAGAGTTCAGATTACTTACTATTTTTTCTCTTAAACTCGCATAGCCTTTTCGGCCTAGCCTATGGTTGTATACATGTATGTCTCTCCTATTTTGTTGCTCTACGCGAAGGTTCTGAAATCATAAGTAACATATTATAAGTAACAACTTATCAAGTAGACAAGTTAACCAAATTCTCGAGACCGATACCTGAAAGTCCTCTAAAAGTCTAGATGACACAAACTTGCTCCATTGAGTTTGATGGATGAAACTATACATTGGAGGTGGATATTTCAAAACAGCAAGGTCGCCCTTATTGGCGAGAACATAGTCCGTTAAGCTATGCCAAAATGACTTTGTTGCAACACCCATCGTTTGTATTAAAAAAATTTAGCTTGTGGGTCAACAATAAAGCTTTGTTGCATATTAAGTAAGATTACTAATAAATTTACCTCAACTGAGGCCTATGCATTCTCTTTAACATTTGTAGGGACTCTCCGCCAATCATTGTAAGTGATTGGTATCATATATACTTGTAAGATTACTAATAACCAAGCAATAAACTCAAAACAATTTTAATCTTCAATATAAATTTACCTCAACTGAGGTCCATGCATTCTCTTTAACATTTATAGGGACTCTTTGCCAATCATTGTAAGTGATTGGTATCATACTTCTTGCAATAACCCCTAGCGAACTAATACATTCTGCCCCGTCCTCTCCGATAGGCTGTCCAGCCTCGTTGAAAATGATAATCTTCCTCGATCCATCACTTCTTCTTTTAATTGTTCTCTCCATCATTGTAGGCCTTCTTGTTCCTCTTTTGGAGGGGCCATCTTCCACTTGTGTAGGGATCTCTAGAACATATGACAACAAAAATTAGTGAAGTATCAGAGCCTAATTGTCAAACTAATGAAAGATAGTATCATAGAATAGTTAGAGCATAATTATCAATAGCACTTAGAGAGCCCTACACAAGTAAAGCATCAGAGCATAATTAGTGAAGTATCAGAGCATAATATCTACAGTATAGCTCCAGTTTGATGTTGATATATGAAGTATCAGAGCATAAATTATTGAAATTAGTGATCCAAAAGCTTGATATCAGTATACCTCTTTCGATTGTCTCTTTCTGTCATTAACAGATGTCACGACCCGCACCCACCATGAGGGTACGAGTACGTAACAGCGCCCAGCCTACGCCACAATGTCGGCGGTAGAACGCTGTCCTAGGTCTCAATGCATCTAACAGTATAAGGCTAAACAGTTTATACTCCCCGAGTGGGGGTGACATAGCAGAAAGTAAACTCAATCACAACTAAGGAAGAAGAAGTACGATATGATAAAGAACTCAAGGAAAATATAGATGATCAAATAGTCTAAGATAACATCTCAGCAGATATCCAGAGTACAAGGTCTCAGCTACTGAATATGAAAGAATATATACAACCCAAATTTCAAAGACAGAAATAAAGTCTAACTACTAGTCTCAAGACAACATAAGTAAGATAAGCCTAACTAAGCTAGTCTAGGCAGTAGGGTAAGGTCGTCAGCTAGAGCTGTCCCGTAGAAGGTATCCACACAGGCCTCCTCCTCGTCCTCTGTAATATTTTCAACAGGTCCAGTTAGGACAGGAGCGAGCACAATACATCTCAACAGTTCATAGCAGGTTAGAAAATATAATCATGCAGTAAAGTAAGATACAGGTACTGAAGAAATGCAGTATGTAAACAGAGAGAGAGAACTGTAATAGAAATATCTACTATAAGTAAAGAACTAACAGTGGCTAGTGAGTCAGAGTACAATATAGACATGTAAATGGCATAGGAGATTCTGATGCTACACTATGGAAAGATTCTGATGCTATACTACTTGGATAATATTCACATGTCTACTTCTACTCCCCCGTACCCCCAATCAATACACAAGGATTCAACCAGGTTATGTTATGATTCCATGCAAAGGCCCCCGAAGGGTGGTAGATGGAAGTCCCATAAATAGGGATTCTAGGAGATTCTAGGAGACCCAATAAATGGGATAAGGATTCAAGGAAGACTCTGTGATCATAAGAGTATATGTCACAAGTGATCAATGAACCAATGAAGCATAGTGATACGACATGTAAGTGAAACGCACAGAACATGTAGTACCCGATGCTCCCTGAAGGGATAACATCTCAAGAAGGGATCCATATAGTACTAATCCGTGTGACCAACGTGACAATATCAAGTAAAGTAATTTAATACAAGAAAATAATTCTAAACAGGATATGAAATGATCAGAGAATGTACTCGCCTGGTATCTGAGTGTCCGAATGAAATGTACTATCCGAAGAGAGGTATCTGGCTCCTAATCAGAACAGCACAAGTCACAATAAGTCTAAAATGGTAAAATAAAGTTCTACTATGCACTCTACATGAGTCTAGGTCAATCTAGGCCAAAGTCAACTCTTGGTCAATCTTGGTCAACCAAGAAGTCAAACCTAGGTCAACTATGGTCAAACTAGGTCTAACCAATCTAAATTAGTCTATACTAGGCCTAACTAGTCCATACTAGTCCAAACAGGGCTAAACTAGCCTATGCTAGCATAGCAAGTCCATACAACCCATACAACACAAGTCAAACCAAACATCACACAACCTAGTTTGCATCTAGGCCTACACATGAAATCACATAGTAAATATATATATATATATATATATATATATATATATATATATATATATATATATATATATATATATATACATAGGGCTACCTATATGTATATCACACATGCATGTATATAATACATATATAATAATACACCCACATATTATCATATATATGATACCTACATATATGTATCCACATATCTACATAATACATTATATACATAATTAGATATGCGTACATATACATTACACACACAAACATAAATTACATACATATATTTATTCATATATAATATATACTTACACATGTATATAGAGAGAGAGGGCATGTGTGTGTGTGTGTGTAAAGGGGAATATGTGAATTTGTGTATGTGTTCAGGAATTGACAGGAACATAGGGGTTTACAGGACATTGGAAAAACAGTATAGTGTATAGGAATTATGTGAACTTGTGTGTGTGAGTGTCAAGTATGTGTGTGTGCTACTGTGTGTGGGTATAACAGAGAATAGTGTGTGCTACATGAGTGTGTGTGAGAGATGTGTGGCTGAAACAGTAAGTGCACAGTGTCAGAAAATGTAATATAGTGTGTGTGTGGGACTATGTGTTAAGGAAAATGTGTGAGCAGTGAGGGGTGTACAGGGAATGTGTGACAGATACTGTAACAGGAAAGAAAGGAAGGGAAATCAATACATCACATTACCAAAACAATTTCAGATATCAACAGTTCAGTTAGCAAATCAGTATGAAATGGGAATGGATAGTGAGTGAACTGGAAAGGAAACCAAATTCATTTGTAAACCCAGTTTCCAGTTTTCAGCCCACTATTTCAAATCCCATTTTTGAACCCCATTCATAACCAAACCACCCCAAATTCAAACCATAGTTAGACTACATATAGGAGAACTGATTTAGAGACTTAAATCAATAATAATCAACATTTAATGAGGTTAAAACAGTTGCCAAAGTTCATATTTAAAAACTGGGAACATGCTGAAATGGTTTGGTTTCAAAAATTAGGGTAATTGCAAATTACCAATTGAAAACAAACTAAAATGCCAAAATAAGGGTTGGTAAAAGTGAACACACTTGTGCACGTGTCTTAGGATCCAATTCGTGTCCACCACACACGACACAGACGTGTCCAAATCACAGAAACCCAAAACAGTGCACTGTCTCGTGTACAAGTGTACGCGTGTCGTGCACTCGACACAGGACACTTCGTGTCTTGTGCACCCACCCACGTGTTTGCCAGGTGTCAGGCTTCCTTCGTGTCACCCTGCACCGCCGTGTCGTGTCGCACAAATGTGTCCAACACAACGTATCAGAACCCGAAAAACCCGACTGAACCAACAGTGCACAAACAGTGCGATAAGGATTTCTCCCTCGATACGCCACGTGGTCATCTGAAACTTGACACGTGGCATGTCAGACACTACCCCATAATGTGTGTCGAGTTTCACATGTCCTGGTTGCGTGTGGTGTCCGATACAGCCCCCGAATAGCAGGGAAGCTGTACGGTACAGAAATGCATGGGCTTCGTGTCCCATTGCGTGTCCGACACACACTAAAACATGCTCAGTCAATTGGAAACCCATAAGCAAGACCTAGATCTAATTTTCCATTCAAACACAATTTGAAAAACCAAACGAAATGCCTTTTGGGGCATTTCATCAAACACCTATAGGAAGGGACTGATACGTGTCCACTTAGGACACGAGATGGACACAAAACCTAGGTCTAGGCATACCTACAGTTAGGGTAGACCTAGGGCTTTCCAAATATGCAAAGAAACTAGAATTTTAATGGTGTTTATAATGATTTACCTGTTGGTGTCAAAATACAAGAAAAGCTTCCAATATAGGGGTTCCTCCTTGCTAGCAAACTTCTTCAAATTGCCCCAAAGCTGAGGTTGAACACCACAAACAGCAAGAAAACTAAAATTAGGATCTAATGCAATTGATTTGATGGAAAAAGGAAATAAAATGGAATTTCTATGGATTTATGAAGATGGAGACTCACCTCTTCCAAAACTTGAAAAATTCTAAGGAGGCTAGCCCTAATTTCTAGGAGACTACTTATAGGGTGGGAATCCCTAGGACTAGGTGTATGTGGCCGGCCACTAGTGGATTGGGCTAGGTTAGGTTCACATGGCTAATGGGTTGGGCCTTGTCAAAAACAATGGTTCTAAATCACAAGTCATGACTTGTGTCTAAATGCCTTCTATTCTAACTTGGGTTTAAATGACTAAACCATAGGTTAACTCTAGTCTAACTAGGGTTGCATGACCTAACCAAGTCCAAACTCAACTAGGGTTAGCTCCTAGGTTAGTCTACCAAGGTCATTGCTAGTCAAAATCAACCTAGTCAACCTTCCTTCAAACAATTCCAAAATAAATCCTAAAAATTCCCATAAATTCAAATAAATTCTAATAAATTCAAATAACCCCAAAAATAACAAAAATACCCTCAAACTAGAAATGATAAACAAAATACCCTAATCACAAGGCTAAGCTCTAGGCCAACCAGTCTCCAAGGTTACACTATTAAAAATCACCAAAAATTATATCATGATTTAAATATCATTATTAAAAGACTAAAATTTCAAAATTACCCTCTTCTGGAAAACTGGATGTTACAATCCTACCTACCTTATAAAAATTTCATCCTCGAAATTAAGATGATCGTACTCCTTCTAGGTTAAGCCCCCAGCAATCATAGTCTGAGAACCTATTTAAATCATACAGTTGGAAAGTGTAACCTATGGGATCATGGCATGTAATATCATTCTGGGGTCTCATCTAGTTACACCAACTATGCTACAGTACTAGGCAATCACAAGGTATCAAAACATACAAGCAAGGGATGCATCAAATATTCACAAAAAGGGATATTAAGGTTAGGTCAAAACTCACCTCCAGCTAGGTCTGAGAACTAGAACTCCCTCCTGGAAGCAGGGCCCTGGTTGGGGCAGGTATATCAAAGCAGTGATGCATCCATTGTGCAGCTGACCCACAGAATAGGCACAATCCTAGTCTCTTTCTACAGAAGTTCCACTTGTGTCCAGACTTCTTTCAGTAGGCACAGATAGGCTCTGGCTCAGCTGGCCTCTGCTGGACAGGAGACTGGGCTGGGTATGATGATATAGGCTGGATATATGGGTACTCCTCAAACTCTGGGTAGGACTGGGTACTGCTCCTCGCCCTCTTGGAGCTAGGCTCTCCTCCTGGAAGCACAGAGTCCCGCAGACGTAGCAACCTCTGGATTTGCTCCCTCATGGCCTCATCATGAACTCTCTGTGACTCCAACAGCCTTTCTTAGAAATATCCAAACACCTGGGCTGCGTCAAGTAACAAACCTCCGGGTGGTACAGTATGGAGTACCATCCCAAGGGGTAGGGAAAGGCTCTCGGTCTCAGGCAAATCTGCAGCTCTCTCCTGAACGACAGGAGATGAAGGAAGACTCTCTGGCGTGGCTACCACCATCTCCTCAATGGCAGGAGGTGCCACCAACCCTTGATCAGATAGAGGGATCACTACCTCCTGAACAGTAGGAGGTGGAAGCACACTCTCAGTAGCTGCAGCTGCTCTCAGGCGACGGGCTCGGGTCATGGGTGCCATACTGGAAAGGATAAAAAAAACAATCATCAAGGCTGTACAGCAGTCTACCATCCTATCTGAAAACTGGTAATTATCAAAAATAAAATAAATATAAAGGGGTACTATATAAAAAAATCAAAATCAAAAGTTTAAGGAACGAAAGTCAATAGCATTGAAATCCAATCACAATATATATATAGAGAGAGTGTTAGAGAGGGAAAAGCTAGCATTATGTAAGGGTTATGTGGTTTGTGTGTGTATGGGTGTATCTGGACATGTTCATATGGTTAGATAGTAGGCATGTGTGTGTGAATTATACATGAAAGTGTATAAGAGGATCTGTGTATCAACTATAGCTATCAAGTTACACTATTCATGGCATATTGGTTAAGCAGTCTACAAGGCACAAGCTATTTACTCATAACATGCATGGCTAACCATATATATATGTATATTTATATGTATAGAGAGGTAGAGATTTAATTACGCATCTACATACATTAAATCATGTTTACAGAACTATATATATCTATATAGCTATATGAACATAACATAGAGATGAAGGGTTAGGTTTACATGGCAGTTGTGAACATTAGTGTAGAGTGTCAAGTGTACATGGGTTAAAACTTAAAATGAAGGGTCCAATCATTCAGTTTAGTTCAAGATTACATATTAAACCTGAAATTGAACTACACATTTGAAAGCAATGTAAAAATGTTAACATGTATTCAGTTTTCAAAATTTTGGAGAAATTCGAACATCAAAACTAACTCAATGTTTACCACAACCTAACATGTAAGAGTATGAAACCTAACATTATATACCTACACACAACAATGTATATGGCACAAACATTACTATTAAAGAAAACTGCAAATTGACTAATCACTTAGAATTCAGACTTAAAGGGTTAATATGTACACAATCTCAGATTTGACAAATTTAACACAAAACTCAATCAAATTCAACCAATTTTCTTTAAGACTTGAAACCCTGCAAGTAACATACATGTGCAGTAATGTAAACAACAACTAATAACATGAAATTTAAATTTAATTTACGAATTTAATCTGGAAAATAGAGAACTAGTCACTGATACTGTCCTATATTAGAATCATTAGGATTTTGAGAAATTAACATCAACATATTAATATGCATTTAGATAGGTGGGTAATCAAGTGTAGCATGCATACGTGTCAGGCAAGTATCTGTGTCCACTATATATATATATATTAAGGTAATACAAGAATTAATAGCAAGAAGAATATAATGATAAAATCTGTTCTGCTTATCTTTTTAAAAGAAGGAACCATTTTGAAACCAGAGTTATAATATCAAATCCAAGTTAAGGTCTAGCAAAAATCATCGATTCATTGTATTATGAAGAAATTTATAGCAAAAAGTTACACTAGATTTATGATAACAGCTAAGCCATTCCTACTCATACTCCTACTTCTAAGTTATTTGATGATGGGATACAATTTATAACAACAGAATGGTACGATAGAGATGATATGTTTAAAAACCTTCTCAAGATACAATCTGATAATCATATGCGTCTGTCAAAAAATCATGTTACTCAGAGTCCTCGCCATGCCAGTAAGCAAGGCTGCGATAAATGATAGATTCCATAACTGGGGCACGTGCCTCTACAATCATGTCGTCTGGAATTCTCGCTATGCCAACTAGTATAGCTGCGAGAAATTCCAAATCTCATAACCAAGATACGTACATCCGAAGTCAGGTCTCTATGTTTCCGCCACGCCAGCTAATATGGCTGCGATAAACTACAAGCTCCATAATCAATTAGACGTTTTACCATCCCTGCATTCCCGTCAATCATATGTTATCAGAAAAATATTGTAACTCAGGCCTTAAAATTCATTTCGATAGGAAAATCAAAATCAACAACGATCCATCAAAATCAAATTCAGTAATCAAGGAGTAAGAGCAACAAACAAGGGAAATAATTCAAATTGAAGTTTAAATAAGATTCTCAAGGGTCGTCCCAAGAATCTCTCAAGGAATCCTAACTGTGATTGAGTATCTTCAAAAAATATATATCCTAATCCTACTGCAGGCTGTAGTAATATTCTAGTTCGAATACCACTACACTTCTAGTCTCGACCTGCATGGGCCACCAATAAAAACGTGTCACGATCCGCACCCACCGTGAGGGTACGAGTACGTAACAACGTCCAGCCTACGCCGCAGTGTCAAAGGTAGAACGCTGTCCTAGGTCTCAATGCATCTAACAGTATAAGGCTAAACAGTTTATACTTCCCGAGTGGGGGTGACATAGCAGAAAGTAAACTCAATCACAACTAAGGAAGAAGAAGCACGATATGATAAAGAACTCAAGGAAAATACAGATGATCAAATAGTCTAAGATAACATCTCAGCAGATATCCAGAGTACAAGGTCTCAGCTACTGAATATGAAAGAATATATACAACCCAAATCTCAAAGACAGAAATAAAGTCTAACTACTAGTCTCAAGACAACATAAGTAAGATAAGCCTAACTAAGCTAGTCTAGGCAGCAGGGTAAGGTCGTCAGCTAGAGCTGTCCCGTAGGAGGTATCCACACAGGCCTCCTTCTCGTCCTCTGTAATATTTTCAACAGGTCCAGTCAGGACAGGAGCGAGCACAATACATCTCAACAGTTCATAGCAGGTTAGAAAATATAATCATGCAGTAAAGTAAGATACAGGTACTGAAAAAATGCAGTATGTAAACAGAGAGAGAGAACTGTAATAGAAATATCTACTATAAGTAAAGAACTAACAGTGGCTAGTGAGTCAGAGTACAATATAGACATGTAAATGGCATAGGAGATTCTGATGCTACACTATAGAAAGATTCTGATGCTACACTACTTGGATAATATTCACATGTCTACTTCTACTCCCCCGTACCCCCAATCAATACACAAGGATCCAACCAGGTTATGTTATGATTCCATGCAAAGGCCCTCGAAGGGTGGTACATAGAAGTCCCATAAATGGGAATTCTAGGAGATTCTAGGAGACCCAATAAATAGGATAAGGATTCAAGGAAGACTCTGTGATCATAAGAGTGTATGTCACAAGTGATCAATGAACCAATGAAGCATAGTGATACGTCATGTAAGTGAAACGTACAGAACATATAGTACCCAATGCTCCCTGAAGGGATAACATCTCAAGAAGGGATCCATATAGTACTAATCCGTGTGACCAATGTGACAGTATCAAGTAAAGTAATTTAATGCAGGAAAATAATTCTAAGCAGGATATGAAATGATCAGAGAATGTACTCGCCTGGTATCTGAGTGTTCGGATGACATGTACTGTCCGAGGAGAGGTGTCTGGCTTCTAATCAGAACAGCACAAGTCACAACAAGTCTAAAATGGTAAAATAAAGTTCTACTATGCACTCTACATGAGTCTAGGTCAATCTAGGCCAAAGTCAACTCTTGGTCAACCTTGGTCAACCAAGAAGTCAAACCTAGGTCAACTATGGTCAAACTAGGTCTAACCAATCTAAATTAGTCTATACTAGGCCTAACTAGTCCATACTAGTCCAAACAGGGCTAAACTAGCCTATGCAAGCATACCAAGTCCATACAACCCATACAACACAAGTCAAACCAAACATCACACAACCTTGTTTGCATCTAGGCCTACACATGAAATCACATAGTATATATATATATATATATATATATATATATATATATATATATATATATATATATATAGGGCTACCTATATGTATATCACACATGCATGTATATAATACATATATAATAATACACCCACATATTATCATATATATGATACCTACATATATGTATCCACATATCTACATAATACATTATATACATAATTAGATATGCATATATACATTACACACACATACATAAATTACATACATATATTTATTCATATATAATATATACTTATACATGTATATAGAGAGGGAGGGCATGTGTGTGTGTGTGTAAAGGGGAATATGTGAATTTGTGTATGTGTTCAGGAATTGACAGGAACATAGGGGTTTACAGGACATTGGAAAAACAGTATAGTGTATAGGAATTATGTGAACTTGTGTGTGAGTGTCAAGTGTGTGTGTGTGTGCTGCTGTGTGTGGGTATAACAGAGAAAAGTGTGTGCTACATGAGTGTGTGTGAGAGATGTGTGGCTGAAACAGTGAGTGCACAGTGTCAGGAAATATAATATAGTGTGTGTGTAGGACTATGTGTTAAGGAAAATATGTGAGCAGTGAGGGGTGTACAGGAAATGTGTGACAGATACTGTAACAGGGAAGAAAGGAAGGGAAATCAATACATCACATTACCAAAACAGTTTCAGATATCAACAGTTCAGTTAGCAAATTAGTATGAAATGGGAATGGACAGTGAGTGAACTGGAAAGGAAACCAAATTCATTTGTAAACCAAGTTTCCAGTTTTCAGCCCACTATTTCAAATCCTATTTTTGAACCCCATTCATAACCAAACTACCCCAAATTCAAACCATAGTTAGACTACATATAGGAGAACTAATTTAGAGAGTTAAATTAATAATAATCAGCATTTAATGAGGTTAAAACAGTTGCCAAAGTTCATATTTAAAAACTGGAACATGCTGAAATAGTTTGGTTTCAGAAATTAGGGTAATTGCAAATTACCAATTGAAAACAAACTAAAATGCCAAAATAAGGGTTGGTAATAGTAAACACACTTGTGCACGTGTCTTAGGATCCAATTCGTGTCCACCACACACGACACAGACGTGTCCAAATCACAGAAATCCAAAACAGTGCACACAGGCACTGCACAGCAGTACACTGTCTCGTGCACAAGTACACGCGTGTCGTGCACTCGATACAGGACACTTCGTGTCTTGTGCACCTACCCACGTGTTCACCAGGTGTCAGGCTTTCTTCGTGTCATCCTGCACCGCCGTGTCGTGTCGCACATATGTGTCCAACACAACGTATCAGAACCCGAAAAACCTGACTGAACCAACAGTGCACAAACAGTACGATGAGGATTTCTCCTTCGACACGCCACATGGTCATCTGAAACTTGACACGTGGCGTGTCAGACACTACCCCATGATGTGTGTCGAGTTTCACGTGTCCTGGTTGCGTGTGGTGTCCGATACAGCCCCCGAGTAGCAGAGGAGCTGTACAGTACAGAAATGCATGGGCTTCGTGTCCTATTACGTGTCCGACACACACTAAAACATGCTCAGTCAATTGGAAACCCATAAGCAAGACCTAGATCTAATTTTCCATTCAAACACAATTTGAAAAATCAAACGAAATGCCCTTTGGGGCATTTCATCAAACACCTATAGGAAGGGACTGATACGTGTCCACTTAGGACACGAAATGGACACAAAACCTAGGTCTAGGCATACCTACAGTTAGGGTAGACCTAGGGCTTTCCAAATATGCCAAGAAACTAGAATTTTATTGGTGTTTATAATGATTTACCTATTGGTGTCAAAATACAAGAAAAGCTTCCAATAGAGGGGTTCCTCCTTGCTAGCAAACTTCTTCAAATTGCCCCAAAGCTGAGGTTGAACACCACAAACAGCAAGAAAACTAAAATTAGGATCTAATGCAATTAATTTGAGAAAAAAAGGAGATAAAATAGAATTTCTATGGATTTATGAAGATGGAGACTCACATCTTCCAAAACTTGAGAAATTCTAAGAAGGCTAGCCCTAATTTCTAGGAGACTACTTATAGGGTGGGAATCCCTAGGACTAGGTGTATGTGGCCGGCCACTAGTGGATTGGGCTAGGTTAGGTTCACATGGCTAATGGGTTGGGCCTTGTCAAAAACAATGGTTCTAAATTACAAGTCATGACTTGTGTCTAAATGCCTTCTATTCTAACTTGGGTTTAAATGACTAAACCATAGGTTAACTCTAGTCTAACTAGGGTTGCATGACCTAACCAAGTCCAAACTCAACTAGGATTAGCTCCTAGGTTAGTCTACCATGGTCATTGCTAGTCAAAATTAACCTAGTCAACCTTCCTTCAAACAATTCCAAAATAAATCCTAAAAATTCCCATAAATTCAAATAAATTCTAATAAATTCAAATAACCCCAAAAAAGACAAAATACCCTCAAACTAGAACTAATCACAAGGCTAGGCTCTAGGTCAACCAGTCTCCAAGGTTACACTATTAAAAATCAGCAAAAATCATATCATGATTTAAATATCATTATTAAAAGACTAAAATTACAAAATTTCAAAATTATCCTCTTCTGGAAAACTGGGTGTTACAACAGAATTGCTAATTTTAGGTATTGGGGGTATCAGCACACAAGTAAAAATATATTGCATAAACAAAGAGGAGAAGATAGAAAATAAATGAACAGTAATATAAACATATTGCATAAGTAAAGAGAAGAAGTTAGAAAACAAATAAACACTAATCTAAACATATTGCATAAGCGAAAAAGTTAGAAAACAAATAAACACTAATCTGAACAGTAGCTTCATTAATAAAATAAATGAACAGAAAAGTAGAAGTTACTAATCAACCCAATCTGAACAGTAGCTTCATTAGAAAACAGAATTTTGTTACAGAATCATAGATACAAAGTTACTAATCAACCCAATCTGCACCATCATTAAAGGCGCCACCATCTTGAAAGGAGCCAAACCCATTATTGTTAGATGTTTCTTTATCACTTGCTGTAATGCTTGTCGATCCTCTGCTAATGTGTTCCTCACCATGTCAAACCCATACTGTATAACTTCGATCGATACCCCTACTAAACAAGTATTTTCTTACATCCCCTAGCTTTTGGAATATCAAATTTCTATATTTTTTGCATGGACATCGAATAGAAATAGGATTATCCAAATGGTGCTTTACAAACTTAAGGAACACTTCTACTCCTTCCTCATATTCACGGCACATTCTATCCTTCGACATCCATGACTTAGACATGGTTGTAATCCCGACCTTAATCAAAATAGATTATATAACCATGTTATAAATCTACCTGAGCAGCAGCTGTAGATGATCGTAATCTCGACCTCGTGCTGTGTGCTCCTTTCTTCCTTGCAAGAAGAATGAGGCAGCAAATCATTAGTATATTGGTCTATGTAGAAGCATGAAAAAGAATAGTAATTCTTATGCGGCACAGAATCAAACATGAAACTCCATGCGGCTCAAAACTTGGAGAGTTTCATGCGACTCAAAATCCTTGGGAGCTTCATGCGGCTCAAAAAGCTTCATGCAGCTCAAAAACCTCCATGCGGCCTTATGCGGTTCGAAATCAGCCTAAGCAGCTGGCCATAATTACTCTGACATAAAGGCGACAGCTCTGACAGAGATGATGGCTCTGACATAAAGACAAGACGTGACATACTCTTAAAAAGACGAGAAAATCATCATGATATCTGGCACAGTTCATAAGTTCCAAAGACAGTTCTTTATGCGGATCGCCTATGCCACTCTCATGCGGCTCGGTCATGAAACCACTCTCATGTGGCTCAGTCGTGAGACCACTCTCATGCGGCTCGGTCATGAGACCTCCCTCATGCGGCTCAGTCATGAGACCACTCTCATGCGTCTCGGTCATGAGACCTCCCTCATGCGGCTCAGTCATGAGACCACTCTCATGCGGCTTGGTCATGAGACCACTCTCATACGGCTCGGTCATGAGACCACTCTCATGCGGCTCGGTCATGAGACAACTCTCATGCGGCTCTGTCATGAGACGTCTCTCATGCGGCTCGTCACCAAGTAGCAGTTGAGACACGTGGCAGAAGTTGACCAAGTCTTAACAGTTCGAATTTAATGCAACAAACAGATCATGATCAATCTTAACCAATCCCCAACTGCCCACTTCTCGAGGCACAGTTACAAGGATGTGGCCCAAAATTAGCCACGTGGCTGTACACCCATTACTCATGAATTCCTATAAATAGCAAGGTGCTATTCCCTTGCATACACACAGAGATACACACAAAGCATTTCTTCACCAAAGCCGAGGTTGCGTTCGATCGTCCAAGGAGTAAGGCAGAGTTGATAGCACTTTTCCGAACCTCTACCGTCACCTCCCAGAATCAAAACTAAAGAATTGTAATTAGATTGCTTTTCCTAGGTTTTGTTTCTAGGCTCTCTTTTGTACAAGCGAGTTTGTAATTGTGAGTTAAAGTTCAGTCCTCCTATAAAATTATTCTGTTCTACAACAATCAATGGTAAACACGATGGCGACCCTGCTGGAGACTAACTTCTCCACTGCTAAGAAGTTGGTGACGCAATTGGACGCAACCAAACTCGGCTCCATGCAACAGATGCTGGTTGTTCGCTTCGACCAGCAAGCGTTTGAAGAGATGCTCTCCGAGGGGAGCGCTAGCCCCATCCAGAAGCGAGCCGGCCCAAAGAAGGCCCACAGGAAGTGGAGGCCCAAAACTGTTGCCCCTCCCCAAGCTCTGGAAGAAGTGTTCTCTGCTGCCCAAGACGGCGAAGAAGACTTACATGCGGCCCCACTTCAGGCCGCGGAGGACCCTGCTGTCCCCAAGTCCGGCAAAGGAAAACACTACGATGCTGGACTTGCGGGAGCAAATGAGAACTCTATGCGATCCAGGAAGAAGCCGCATAAGGGTGCCAGCCGTACGCAGAAGGCTCATGCGGCCACCAATCCCAGCCGCATGCAGAAGGCTCATGCGGCCACCAATCCCAGCCGCATGCAGAATGCCTATGCGGCCACCAATCCTAGCCGCAGGGAGATGACCTATGCGGTATCCAATCCCAGCCGCCAGCCTTCTGCTCTATGCGGCTCGGGTTCAGTCTTCGACCGTCTCTCATACGGTCCTGACATCAGATGCTCCAATGAGGATGTGCCAGACTCTGTGCGGCACAATTTAGACTCTTCATACTACGCGCCCTTAGGTGCTAGGACGAAGAAGTCTAGAACAGCATGGGCTCGTCGAGCTCAGTCAGCTGTCCCAACCTCTGACCACCAGAGAGTCCCGCTAACTGTTATGCGGGCCTCTAATGGAAAGTTGTACAGAACCGCCTGTGTCCAGCCCCCGACGGCAAACGGACAGGATGGTTCCCAAGAGTCTCCCAATAATGATCGAGGGCATATGATTTTACTAGCCCCGTATCAGGGAGCAAACATGATAGCAACGCACTCGTGTGCTCGGGAATCCCGGGCCCACAAAATGAGTGTAAAGGTTGCTCGAGATGCACTTGACTTGCGTGATGTGATCCTTCACAAGCGCAAGGGAAGAAACCTTGGTGTACGGAGAGTCCTTCCATGGACATCACTGCCCCCGTCATTGTCAACTGTTGCTGCAACAAGACAGCAGTACAAGAGGACTGGCAGTCCGTCTTCCAACGACTGCAACAGCTAGTATCGGTCCTAGAACAAAGCTCGGGAGACGAGGCGCTCCCTTTCGTCTCCTGCAACTCTGTCCGGAAGGTCCCTACCGGCAAGAGAGAAAAGAAAATAAATGTGTCTAGCCTGACAATCTCAACCAGCGCAGCCAAGAAACTCTCATCTAAGCGGTTGTCCACAACCGTCACAGGAGGAGTTTATCAAGGCACCCGTTCAAAGACGAAATCTTCAATACTTGGAGATTCGTCATCGTCATCTCTGGGGGTAGATGAAGCTGGGGGTAGCACTCCTCGAAACATCCATGATAATCCGATGTTCCAAGAAGAAGAACCAGGGGAAACAATCCCCCCCCAACAGATGCAGCAGATTCTGACGTCCCTGAAGACGTCCACAAGTGCCAAGATGAGGCAATCTCCTATGCAGGGGGTAGCACTTCCTCCGAGTCCAAACCTGAGGAGAACATTCCCACATACCCCAACGACTTCTCTAATCGAGGGTATGATTCAGAGAGCACGTCTTCTATAGTTCCTTCTACTGCTCCTCATATGAGAACAGTGTTCATGACTGAGAATGACCAAGACGGTCCCAGTGATCGGCAACGCCTTGACACTCTTGAGGCCATACTTCATACCTTGGTTAAGTCAGTGGACGAGATCAAGGCGGCCCTACCGGCCCTCCAAGAAAGGACACCTGGCCAAACAAGCTTGGGTCCCGTCGTCAATGTAGACTCAAACACAATCGCACCAACCTCGGGCAACAATCCACCCAGAATGTCGGCTCCTACTACTGCAGAAGAGGCCAGGGAGGCGAGAAGAGAAGTCCAGGAGCTCCGGGCAATGTTTTACGCCCAAGAAACCTCTCAGGACCTCAGGATACGACAGTCGTATCCCGCTGCATGGAGAGATGTCCCCTTCCCTCCACGATACAAGCCATTTAAAATCAATCCATATGATGGAAAGACCTATACAAGTCGGTACATGACCTACTTAGATGTCACAACAGACCATCTGCCACATGACGACGCCATCCTCACGAGGTTGTTCATTAGGGCATTAGAGGGGGTCACGTTCGATTGGTACCGCAACCTACCGGATAACTGTATCTATTCCTTTGTCGGCTTCAAATATATGTTCTTGGAGAGGTTCTAGGAGGTGGGACAAGATGTGACAATGTCAACCCTTATGGACGTTGTTCAAGAAGAGAATGAGCTGACAAGGAATTATATTGAGCGGTTTTGCCAAACCGCGATAAAGTTGCCCTCCGGTAATCCGGACTCTTCTTTGATTAAAATTTGCCAGAAGAGGCTGCTCTCCACAATTAGCCTCTGGATGGACGAAAGTCAATTTAAAGACTGGAAGACCTTCATCATCAGTGCCACTAGCGCAGAAGCAAAGCTGAAGAAGGCTCGCCAACTAGGGCTACATATCTCGGATGGAGAGGATAAGGGCAAACGCCCTAATACCAACAATAACAACGACGGTAATTCCTCTAACAACTGAGACACCAAGGGCAAGCAGGCTATGGTGGCCGACACAGCCCAGAAACCTGAACTAAAGCAGGCAAAGAAGCAGTGGCCTCAGGTGACTTACTCCTTCGAAGATAGCCATGTCAAGCCCATCTTGGACATGCTCTTGCAAGGAGATAGAATTCAGCTCCCTTCGCCGAGACGTGAACCTCGACCTGCAGAGATGGAGAACCCAAAGTACTGTCACTACCACCGTTATGTCCACCACACTACTCAAGACTACTTCTAATTGAAGTGGTACATCCAGAACCTTATCGATTTCAAGGCTCTGGCCATTGATTTTGAGGAGGTAACCGTGGCTGCCAACATGGTGTCGGTCCAATTCGGTAGCTTCCCTCCAACGAGAACTCAAGATGGCGTAGTACCCATCCCCCGGGCAATAATGGAGGTCACTAACCTTCCACCTCTCCGAGACCAGACGACTGGGCTGGTGCCCCTCACTACGTCAAGAGGAGAGGTCATGTGGTCCACCCGGACTTGGTGCCTGAAGTAACTCAGTCAGCATCATCCCCTACCAGCAAAAAAAAGGACATGAAGACTAAGTCCTGCCACACGATCTCAGCCGATATCGAAGAAGCGACAGCTGTCGTTACTCGGTCCGGTGCACAATCTCAACCCATGCCGGGTAACTCGACTGAAGAACGTCAGTCGGCCACTGCTGATGCCCCAGGACCCTCTCAGCCTCCGCCGGCCGACAAGTCTAAGCTGAAGGAGACCCGCTTTGACAAGCCGCTCCGTAAAGATGCGCCTCAGGGACTGGAGAGGCCTTATAATTTTGATATCCAGGCACAATTGGCCAACACGCCAACAAAATTGTCATTATACGAGCTCTTGAGACTCTCCAAGGATGTTCACGTCACACTGAGCGAAGCACTCCAGAATACCGACGCGTATTTGGCTCAGGTCAAGCTTACAGGGGAGAGCTCGCCGACGGATCTCCAGGACAGCGCTTGTACAGATGCCATGCCCAACATTGTGTTCACTCTGCAGGACATGCTCACCAAGACCAACATGCACAATCGCCCTCTGTATTACACTGGATATGTTGGCGACATCAAAGTGGATCGGATGCACATTGATCCCGGTTCTTCGATAAGCATCATTTCGAAGAGCTTGCTTCACCTCCTGCGCATCCCTATGCATCGGCTGATACCTACCAGCATCGCCATCAGCGGTTTAAATTTCGGAAGAAGCTATCCTATTGGGAAGATTCGCCTGAAATGCTAAATTGGCAACCTACAGTCGGAAGTGACTTGCTATGTCATAGATGCAGATACGTCCTACAACATCCTCCTAGGGAGTTCGTGGATACACGATTATATGATCGTACCCTCCACATTGTACCAGTGCTTCAAATATGTCGACAAGCATGGATTCGTAAAGACAGAGTTCGCCGACATTGATCCCATCAAAGGGGTTGAATCCTACTATTCTGATTCCTGCTTGTACGAGAAATCCAAAAGGCACATGATCAAAGAGGATGCTCAAGAGCTGATGGAGGCTACAATGGGACCGGAAGAGCCTCTGAAGAACCATTTCTAACCCTGCAAACCGAGAAGAACTGCACCGCTTGTAGCCACTCTGTGTAAAGAAGCAACTAGTCTCCCGGTGCTCACTGCACAAAAGGAGTAGATGGTTATCCGACTGCCAAGGTCTGGTCAAGGGCCGAGATCCACTGTGGAGCCACTGACAATCAGACTGCCAAGGGCCGGCCAACAACAAACAGAAGAGATCAATTCCTCTGTTAAGCCGATGGTTATTCGTCTGCCCAAGAAAAGCCGACAGCAGAGCGCTAAGCCAGGGACTGCTAGTGAGCCAACAACTCTATGTCCAGCACCAAGCGCTAAGCCAGGGACCGCTAGTGCGCCAACGACCCTACGTCCTGTACCACCAGTGGAACCCTGATGATCAAGCTGCCCAGGTCATCTTCCCAGTCTTCATTAATTTAGGGTGTGGCTGAAGAGGAGCTAGAGCTAGCCAAGTATGTGGCTGCCCATACTGATGTTCCTTCTGCTGATGATGTAATACCACCTGAAAAGATACCTTATTTTATTAATAAAGGGCTATTTTTGAACTACCTCGAGCTTAATAAGCTCCGTATAATGTATGCAATGGAACACGGTATAGGCACCAACTTACACACACAAGTGACAAATGTCTTTACCGCGAACCAACTTACTCCTGTGGAGGGCGCTTGCTTCATAGTCCCGGGAGAGGACCATCCAATCATCTTCGGCCGAAAGAACGGTCAACAGTCCTTCAGGCCAGAAGAAGTCGATCTTGGACCTGACACCGGAAGACTGCCCCTTTATCTGTATAGCTCCCGATCCAAGTACCTCATGCAAAAATAGGGGTATGATATGGAGACTACACCAGGCTTGAACTACGGCATCGGCCGGCGATTACCTTTGCAATTGCCAGTCCTGGCCGAGAAACCACGGGATTATTACAATAAGACCAGACGTGGTCTAGGCTATGTTACACCTGCAACAACTCCTGAAAGCTCGGATGAGGAATGCAAATGGCATTCACATTCAACCGGATCACCCACTTCTGATTCGGATGTCAGCATCGGGGATGTACTCAGGCAAACTTGGTCTGTTAATATAGCGTTTGCTGACGCCTATGAAGAAGACGAAGATGTACCTGAACTTCTTGAGTTAGAGCCTTAGGTACAATAGCTAGATGCACAGTGGAAGAAGCGTTTCGAACAAAGAGATCCTCCTACCGAAGATGAGGTCATGCAAGTTGACCTCGGTAATGAATCCTCTCCAAAGCCAATCTTCGTCAGCAAAAGCCTGACAGACGAAGAGCGGGAGTCGCTTTTGCAACTCGTCAGAGAGTATATTAACGTGTTCGCCTGGAGCTATAAAGATATGCCAGGGTTAAACCCCGAAGTTGCACTCTATAAGCTGAATATCCATCCGGACGCAAAGTCGGTCAAGCAACAGCAACGACAGTTTCGCCCAGACATCATAAACTCTATCGAAGCTGCGGTCAACAAACTAATAGCCAGTGGCTTCATCCGTGAGAAACAACATCCAGACTGGGTGGCCAGTATAGTACCGATCCTCAAGAAGAATAGGAAGATCCGAATTTGTATCGACTTCCGGAACTTAAACGAAGCATGTCCTAAGGATGAGTTCCCTCTTCCTATTACGGACATAATGATTGACAACACATGTGGCTTTAAGTGCATGTCGTTCATGGATGGCTTCTCAGGATACAACCAAATCAAGATGTTTCCTTACGACGAAAAGCATATATTATTTCGAACGCCAATAGGTGTGTACTGCTACACAGTCATGCCCTTCGGTTTAAAGAATGCTGGCACCATATATCAATGAGCCATGAGTGTCATCTTCAGAGATCACCTGCGTAAGACCGTGGAGTGTTACGTCGACGACATTGCCGTTAAAAGTCGCTCTAAGAAAGATCATCTGCATGATCTGAGGACGGTATTCGACCTGATACAAGCACGCAACTTGAAGATGAACCCTACCAAATCCTTCTTGGGCGTATCCAGCAGAAAATTCTTGGGTTTTATCATTACCGCCCAGGGAATCCATATAGACCCTGAGAAGACGAAGGCAATCATGGAGATGGGTCCCCCGAGAAATCTCAGAGAACTTAGAGGCCTTCAAGGGAGGCTAGCTTATATCAGAAGATTTATCTCTAACCTCTCCGGGCGATGCCAACCGTTCACACACCTCATGAAGAAAGGTATCTCCTTTGTATGGGATGAGGAATGCCAACGTGCCTTTGACAACATTAAAGAATATCTGTCAAACCCTCCAGTCCTGGTGGCCCCGGTTACGGGAAAGCCGTTTTTGCTCTATGTGCGAGCGATAGAGCATTCTCTCGGTACCCTACTAGCACAAAACAATGATGCGGGGCATGAACAAGCTATCTATTATCTCAGCCGAATGATGATAGGGCCTGAGCATAGATACACCGCTGTGGAAAAGGAATGTCTCGCCTTGGTGTTCGCTATTCAGAAAATGCGATATTATGTTACAGGACAAACCATACATGTTATATCACGAGTCGACCCCCTCAGGGTCCTCATGACCAAACCGAGCGCACTCAGCTCTCGCCTTGCTACCTGGGCAATATTATTGTCCCCCTACCACATGATCTTCGTCCCGCAGAAGGCTGTTAAAGGTCAAGCTCTGGCAGACTTTTTAGCGGCCCATCCAGGTTCGGAGTCAACCAGAATATATGAAGAGATCCCAAACGAGGTCGCCAATTCAAACATGGCTTTCCATGATACTGTCTGGCGAATGTTCTTCGACGGTGCTTCAAGAACTGGGCCTAAGGGCAACATCGTCGTTGGGGTCGGAGTGGTACTGATTTCTCCCTCTGGTTGGTGATCAATCGGGCATACTCACTCACGGAACCTTGTTCAAACAACGTGGCCGAGTACAACGCCTTGGTTATCGGCCTCCGACTTGCAAAGGAACTGGGGGTAGAGTACCTGGAAGCATATGGCGATTCACAGTTAATCGTCAATCAGATCCGGGATTCATATGAAGTTCGCCATGAAGACATGATCCCCTATCATCAGATAGCAATCGCCATCATAACGTCCTTGAAAGGGTTCTTCATAGAACATGTTCCAAGACTCCAGAATATTGAAGCCGATGCCCTAGCAGGACTTGTGTAACCCCACCTTTCAAAAAAAATTATCAAATATAATATATTTTATATATTTCATAAATTGTCTATTATTAATTAAGTTTACAAAACTATTGTTATGATTTTTTATTTATTTTTTGGAATCTTGGGCTTCTCTTCCTGGGCCTTCTTAAGTCCTTAAAAGCTATAGCCTAGTTCGAACACTGTAGATTCCATTTAGTTTAAAACCAACAAATTCTTTATTTCCTTCTTCTTCCTTGGCACAGGGGTTGCGTAAGGAGTAAGGAGTAAGGAGAGATTCAAAAATCTCTAACTAACTTCCAGCCTGGAATTTCTCTTTCCCGCCATTCCTAACCAATTGAAACCCTATTTAATCCCCACAAATTTTCTCATTCTTCATTCTTTCTAATTGTTCTTTCAATTTGCATCCGGAAAGGAAGAGGAGAGCCGAGCTTCATTCTTCCTTGTTGGCGAGTGGCAATGATGAATTGGTGAGTTCCTAAGTCTGATTTCTTAGATCTGAGAAATTTGAGATATCTTTGTGTAGTAATTTTCAACCAAATTCTCAGATCATCCGATCCTTTGTTCTTTCTAGTTGATGTCGAATATGGAAAGATTGGATCAATTGATCAATTTCCTTGAGGAAGAGTAGCTGCTGTTATAAAATAGCTGGTAAGTCTCTGAAGTTCTTAACAAGTTGTTCAATCTCTGATCTGGAATATTTTGAATTCTCGATAATCGTCTAACTCTTCGATCAATCAAATCTGTTCCTTCTAGTGTAGATCCTTCAGTCGAAATTAGTTGTTCGATTGAAATCATTGTTCTACCACAAAGAACCATATTGGTAATGTCTTAATCCTTCTTTGAGTTTGTAACAACTTATTCAATCAGACTGATCTTGATCGATTGTTCCCTGTTCTGAGTTCAGGAGGGGGAGAAGTCCCGAAATAAAAGTCCAGGTAGAACTAGTATATTTTTGGGACATCTAATTGAACTTGTTTAGAATCTCTGATTTATTTGTGTCACTGATTTAGATTCCAGTCATTTGAGTCATCTTGACACAAGGATAAGTGTCCAACTGAACGAGCTCAGCCTCTTGGAAACAAATTCATTCAGGTATGACACCAACTCGTGCTGAATTCTTGAATTGTTGATTCCAGTCATTTGAGTCATCTTGACACAAGGATAAGTGTCCAGCTGAATGAGCTCAGCCTCTTGGAAACAAATTCATTCAGGTATGACACCAACTCGTGCTGAATTCTTGAATTGTTGATTTCGTGATGGAAATATCAGAGGGTGAAACTATATTCGAGTGTATCAGAGACTTTAAATACTGGTAAACAGTAGCAGAGTAGGGGTGAGTTGGTTGAGGACCATTAGTTAATAGGTTGCGCATTGATAATTCAAGTATAACCTGAACTCATTTTCTATGCAATGTATGAAACAGTAGGTTTTCTTCCTGTTAACTTTTAGATCTCATTTTATTTGGACTTGGGAACATGTGGAGTTGTGAACTGTGTTACATCAGGACTGGACCTAATGGTCAGGCTTTGCATTAATTTTCTTAAATGATTGTCTGTTGAATACCTAAAGCTAAGGATGAGAAAGGGAGTGGATAATTGGACTGATTTGATACAGTCTAAATCAAGATTGATATAACTGACATTGGATTGACTAGAGTATGATTCTTATGCTCTTATTTCATCATCTTGGTCAGATGAATGTATCAGGCTTGGCTTGGACTGAATTGTATCAGTCCTTTTAGGACTGAATTCTAGAGATATAAACCAAGATCATTGCAAGATATTGTCAGTCTTGATATTGGACTATTATTATCAGTCCTGATATTAGACTGATTAGAGTCTTTTTGGGAAATGACAGATTCTAATATCATTAGACATTGTGTACTGATATGCAATTCAACATTAGTTACTGATAAAGAGAATTCAGTGAGGACCAACTGAGTTAGACTGGGAAGGAGGGTATCAGTCCTGCATTCGATTGTTGTTTCAGTTTTCATATGGAGGACTAAGCTAAAATTGTGTCTAGTATTCTGAATTTGCTTTTAGACTGACTGTTCTCAGGTTCTACTGAGACTAAAGTCGATCTTAGTTGCCAGGGATGTGTTGGGAAGTTGCAGTTAATTATTGATATCATTCCCTGAGTTTAATCCCCAATTTCATTTGAACTTGCAACTGTTGAACTCTAGTTGGGGATATTGTATCAGCTAGCATAATTTGAATGTGTGCTCAATTCAGCCTGGACAAGGAAGTTGGTGATATCAGTCCAAATTTGGACTACTACTTGGGTATTTTGGTTGATAGTATTTGAAAGCTGGGTCTTAGATTTATTTCATGTTTTGCAGCACTCTCGAGTGCAGATTTCATTTTATCTAGGTTGCAAAGTTTGAGTTAGCATGTTGAATTTAAAGCCTGAACAGGGACTGCTTGTATCAGTCCTGTTCAGGATTTATTTTGGTCAACTCTGAACTCAGCTACCTTCGTTTATTAGAAAGATATTTGGAATTGAGTCCTAGTATTTAAATCCCTATAGAACTGATGTATGGATATATATAGGACTGATATGGCTTTAGCCTGACAAAGGCTGATTGCAATGCTTGGTCTAGAGGTTATAGAATTATTCTAAATTATTGGCAACCATGTCTTTCACCCTTCCTGCTTTAGAAGTTTAGATCATTTGAGTGAGTAAAATTAGTGAGCTGGTGATTGTGAAGCCATATCCTTAAGTTTATTTGTTTAGCCAGTATTGACTAGGTTGGTTTTGTGCCCAACTGAGATTGATTGGTTCATGTTTTGTGAGTGTCTGCTTGAGACTGGATTGATATCAGTCCAGCTAAGACCAATTGTCTCATTAACCTGGAGGGGCTATAAATTCTTGATTTCCTACACTAAATATTTTAGTGTATGTCAATGTTATAAATATAATTTATGACAACCTATAGGAAAAGTCATAGTTAGGGGTTATTGAGTAGGATGATTATTGAGCTTTAGCTAAAGTACAATAGACTAGTGAGCTTGGCTATAAGGTCTAATTGGTTGTATTCTTTAATTCTAGTAAATAGTTAGCAGCATATAAGTCTAAGTAAGAGTGGTAATGAAATTGATGATATTTGTTCCACATTTTAGGTTAAGTATAGATATTATTTTTGTTGTATAAATGTAGAAGTTAATAAAACATATACAAAGATAGGTTTAAAGTGAATTAAGGATTATGTTAAATAACTTTTCTAGATTAGAAATATCAACTTTGCATTGTTGATTTATCAAACTGTAAATTATAAACAGGAGGATTCCCAGCTTTACTACCCTTTCTCGATCATCCGGGGCAAGGCAAGTATACTCCTCGGATTTGTTTATTTCTCATGTCTTGTACATTCATCCTTGCATCTCCTTGTTGACACAATATATCACGATATTGTCTGGTTTCATGTTTCATGGATTACTTGTGTCTGGAAGGGGAAATACTATAGATATGTGATCAAACCCTGTTACTATTTATGTGAATAACTTAGGCCCCGTATCGTGCACGCGGGACCAAAGCTGTACCATTTCATGATCATTGCATCTACCCAAGCCGATCACACAATCTAGATGTATTTCAATATTACACATGTCAGGATTCAGGTTGTATTTTCAGGATTCATGGTTGTATTTCATGTTCAGGTTGTACTTTATGTTCAGGTTGTATTTCATGTTCAGGACTCATACATGCATGTTCCCTGTTTTACTTTCAGTATTTCCTGCTCAGTTTCATGTCTTGTCTCATTTCTCGTTCTTTATATATATTTCCTGTTTCTTGTTCATACCATGATGTTCATGTTCATTTACTTGGATATACTTAGCTCCGCTCCTGACTAGGATATGTTGCAGGTGAGCTGGAGGCTCTGTGCGACACGTATTATGGCGGGGAGCCATTAGATGCAGGAGAGCTAGCTGGAGTTGCTCTTGACTTAGAGGTTGCAGAAGCCTAGAGCTTACCTTAGCATTTCCATATTATTTTCTTGTATTGAGACTAGTAGACTTTCTGTCATTTGCTGGAATGTAATAAATTTTGAGACATGTATCTGGATTTATGATTTCGTTATAGATGTTGTGTTCACATTTACTCATGTATATCTGGTTAGTTTTCCTTAGTATTGTACAGCTTACTTCGTCGTGTCTATCGACGAAGGCTGGGCATGTCCGACTCGTATCCGGTTATTCGAGAGCGGGTCGTAATATGTTTTTAGTGGTGGCCTATATAGGTCTATCCTAATGATACCTAGGTCCTAGCGTACTATTGGGGGACTTGATTACACTAGGGAAACTTGATCACAGCATAGAAAAATCGAGAATTAAGGGTATATCAGGTTTTTCAGATGCATTGATATTATAAAAACATTGTTTATTTGGTTTTAGGGTTTGTCAATCAACGAAGTTTTTTTTCTATTTCAGGATGGTCACTACGAGGAAGACCGCGGATTAGCCTGAAGTTACAGGCAGTTCGGATCAGCCCGCACCAGACGTTTCGGCAGATCAGCTTCCGCCACCGCCTCCTATCTTTCCACCGCTGCCTTCGACGATAATGTTTGACGGCGCCCAGGTGATGGCCATGTTCCAGCAGTTCATGGAGGCCCAGAATCACCAGGCTGCGCAGTTCAGAGAGGCTCAGAGTCAGCAGGCCGCACAGTTCAGAGCGACCGTCGTCGACGCACTCAGGACTCGAGAGACGGCAGCACCGGCACCAGTAGCACCTCCATCACCATGAGCACCGAGACCAAGGAGGCCAAGGAATACCAGAATCTCTGCCCGATGGACTTTTGGGGCAATGAGGGTATCATCTATGCAGACGAATGGCTGCAGAATACGGAGAGGACCTTGAAGATGGCACAGATCCCGAATGACTTGAAGGTAGAGGTGGCGAGCATGCGGCTGTTCGACCTCGCCAGAGCCTGGTACCGCGAGGAGCCCCAGTTGGCAGCACAGCAGGTTCTTTGGGCAGATTTCAAAACTCTGTTCAAAGAGAAGTTTTTTCCAGATATCGAAAGGGACGAGCTTCGGATGCAGTTCGAGGCCTTGCAGCAGGGGACGATGTCAGTAGCAGAGTATACTTCAGAGTTTACCCGACTCAGTAGGTTCGCAGAAAACCTAGTCGGCACACCGGAAGAGAGGGCCTGGAGATTCAAGAAGGGCCTGACCAGGGAGCTGCGGCACGCAGTAGCTATTAGCCAGGTGACTACCTACTTGAGCATCCTCAAGATCGCCCAGGAAGTTGAGAAGGAGATGGACCCGAGGCCCAAGAGGGATAGGGACATCGGCAGCAGCAGTTACCAGGCGCCAGCGAAGAGGGTGCAGATGCAGATTCAGGCGAGGTCGTATCAGCAGGCAGCAGTTCAGCACCGTCCTGCAAGAGTTCCAGCAGCTCGACATCAGAGGTAGCAGGGAGTCACTTGCACATACTGTCATCGGCCGAGGCACCATGTGGAGGTCTGTCGCAAGAGGCTTGGACTTTGCCTATTCTGCGGGTCAGATGCACACCAGATAAGAGACTGTCAGCAGGCCACAGCCAGACTAGCAGGAGGACCCCGAGGAGCTGGAGGACCACCGCCTGTACTACCCAGAGCATTGCCTACTGCACCCTAGAGAGGAGGAGCTCTACCACCCCAGCAGCAGAGGTTTGTACAGCACCAGCAACAGCAGAGGGAAGGACCACAGCGGGGACGTGCTTACGTCATGGCCACAGTTGAGGAGGAGGAGGCAGCTCCAAATGTCATCACAGATTCTGTTATCATTTATTTACTTCCTGTTGTTGCCTTATTTGATTCGGGAGCCACACATAGCTTTGTATCATATGAGTTTCTGCATAGACATGGCTTCACACCCAAGCCCACTAGGAGGAACTGTCGGATTATGACAGGAGGAGGGATTGTGCCAGTCAGTAAGATGGTGGATTGCCCTATCACTGTAGCTGGACGGGAGCTTAGGGCTTAACTTCTAGTGATGCCATTTGTCACGACCCACACCCACCGTGAGGGTACGAGAATGTAACAACGCCCAGCCTATGCCGCAGTGTCGGCGGTAGAACGTTGTTCTAGGTCATGAACTATAACTACATAACATGAAATATACTCTCCAGAAGGAGGCCAACACCGAGGTACAACTCAATCACAATCTAAGGTAGAATGTAGCACGATGGAAATAGATAAGAAATCCTCAACTGAGGTGCAGCAGAAATGGAATACAAGTCTCATCATCTCTAAAATATACAACTCTGAAAATAAAGACAACAGCTAAGCATGAAAAGAAGGAACAGTCTTAAGCTATCTACACTATACAAGGTATCATCCTGAGCAGCTGTCTGAACCTCCCCAGGGGTCCAGGTCGCGAGTGTCAACTAGGCAAACTCCAAGTAAGGGTGCAGGGTTCCTCATCATCCTCTGTAAAATTTTCAACAGATCCAGTCAGGACGGGAGCGAGCACAAAATATCTCACGCAGTTCATATCATGTTAGGAAATATAAAGCATGCAATAGAGTAAGGTACATGAAACGCTGAAAGAAAGAAGTGTATGAAAAACAGTAGAGATTTGATAACAGGAAATATCTAAATATGATAAGTAAGAACTGTAAGCCTACTGTGATTTAGAGTACAATATGGTTATGTAAACGGTCTAGGAAAATGCAATGGTAACTCCATTGTACGTGGGTGTACAATAGACATATACAATAGTTATACAATCTTGTACAATAGGATTTGATTACATAACCAATTCTACTCCCCCTCCCCAATTAATACACAAGGATCCACTCCAGTTACATTATCTTGCACAATAGTGTACAATGTTATACAATGAATGTACAATATTATACAATAGGTGTACAATGTTATACAATAGTTGTACAATGTTATACAATAGTGTACAATGGTCTATCCCTGGAACTCATGTGATAATAAGAGTACAATATGCACAATGAGTGTACAAGGATATAGGTATTCAGTAAATACAATATAGAAGTGAAACGCATATCATAATATGTATCTAGTGAATACAAGGGGATAACATCCCAAAAAAAGATCCTTATAGTACCAATCCATGATAACAATCGTGTCAGCATCAAGTACAGTAATCTAGAGGAAGAATGTAAATCCAGGCAAGTATGAAACGGTCAGAGAATGTACTCGCCTCGTATCTGAATGTCTGAAGTAAATGTACTGCCTGAGGAGAGGTGTATGTCTCCTAATCAGAGCAACACAAGTTACAACATGTCTAAAATAAGGAAATAGACTGCTACAATGCATCTACATGCTGTCTAGGTCAAATTAGGCTAAAGTCAACACTTGGTCAACTCTAGTCAACTATCTAGTCAAAGCTAGGTCAACTGGGTCAACATAGACTCAATGAAGTCTCACTTGGCCTAACCAGTCTACCCTAGCTAGTACACACCATACAAATCCAAGGCTATACAATCCAACACAAGTCACATATCAAGATACATCACATTCATGCATATTCAACATTATATATATATATATATATATATATATATATATATATATATATATATATATATATATATATATATATATATAAGAGAAAAGAACTAACATGTAAAGCTATGTGTGTGTGTGAACATGGAGGTGTACATGAAAAGAGAAATCAACACTAGTTATGAGTTTACACTACACATGGCACAAAGCTAACCCATTTACATTACACATGTATTATACTTAACATGCATGGCTACAAGTATACATCTATATTCATTAGAGTAGAGACTATTTAAGTTATAACTAACATGCATCTATACTTTACATAAATCTATATATATTATAGCAATCATTTAGAGAAGGGTTACATGGCATGGTGGTTGATATAGAGTGGGGTATCCTTGTGCAGAGGGTGAAGTTCATTCTCAGTTTAGTTCCATATTTACATATAAACTAAAGTGAGCTATCTCATAAACTGGTGTAACTAACCACATAAAATGAACCATGTTATCTGAAATCTGCCATTAAGCCAACATCCCATATGCATACAGCTCATGCATTGTCTAATACTGAAATTAACTAACATTTCGAATTAAGGGGTTGAAGGTTAACATTACATTCATAGACATTCCACTATATTGAAAACTAAAATTGGCTTGGCAATAGGAAAAGGAAGGTATATATGCTTACATGGACAGTTCAGTGTTCGAACAACCTAAAATGAACTAACATTCAATCTAAATATCAGCTATGCATTGGTTCTATGTCTACATATGAAATCTGATATTGCATTTACAATATTTATACATTATGCATTCATATCTATCATTACATATATACCTTGCATTTATATCTAGCATTCATTATATACTTTCATGCATGCATTGTATATCATTCTTTCATTCATGCATTTATGCATTGCTTACATATATTACATTAATTGTATTCCTACATGCTTGCATTCAACCATATATATACATTAATGTAAATAGGATATATATCATATATATATCATTTCATTCATCTAACATATCATGCATTACATACTCTATATTCATTTAATATCCATACTACATAGGCTCATAGGTTACACAAAATGCATATATCGTATAGTCACTCTTTTACTTAAAACCAATAATATACCAATTGGGCATTCATTAAATTCTAGGATTAAAGTATGTTGTAGTACTTCATGTTAGCTTTCCAAAACTTCAAACGGATCGCATGTTCGTGTCCGGAAGCTCCCGGAATCGCGAAAATACTGAAACGCGTTCGTCTTTCGTACAGCTGACACTCAAATAATTCTACAGAAAGTTACAGAAAGAATTTGGCTTATTAAAATATATATTTGGAAAGCTAACTTCGATACGGTTCTTTTAAAAAAAATGGGAGATAAATCAGAATTTTAAGCTAAAAGTTATGACATTTCTAAGTTGCTATTGCTACTAAAAACGTGGATAAAAATTATGACGAATTTGGATAGTTTGAGACAAAAGAACACAAGTATATAACATAATATATCAAGAACTCACTCTCTACACTAATATATATATATATGAGACACTATAGAACACATCTCCAATACAAAAATATGAGATTAAATATGTAATAATTCATTCATACATAACAACAACACATAATGTGTCCAAATTTGGGGTTTTCCCACATGGACACAACCACCACACAAAGGACACTCCTATGGCCTCCAAATGGACACGAAATAGACACAAATGGAGATACAACCATGTGGGTCATTCCTATGGGTTCAAAATAGACCTATATGCATGAGAAAATGAAAAGGAGAAGGGATTTATACCTTCCGGTAGATCGAATCGAAGAAAAGCCTTCCCGGAGCGACACCGACACGTAGAGATTCCAAAAAGACACGAACGAGCTCCGAATCCTCCCAAACTTGGGTAGCTTCCTCCTTGGCTAGAATGGAGAAGGAAAGAAGAAGATTTGGTGGCGAAATGGAAGGATTTGGTAGAGAAATTGCTAGGGATTGCTCTCTAGAAATTTGGGGAAGAACAAGAGAGAGAGTGTGGATGAGAATAATGAAATGAACTTGAGCCTATCCTCTCCCAAAGTGGCTGGCCATATGGGACTATTTGTCCTATTATGGTAAGGTCCAAAATGCCCCCACTAACCTATTCTATTAGTATTATGAAAGGGCTAATTGGTTGGGGCTAAATTGGTCATTCTAAAGTCTCTAATCACACTAACCTTATCCATAATAATTGGTCTAACCTCTAACTAAAATATTTCTATCATGTGGGCCATGGCTAACTAATGTGTGGGTCTACTAAAGTTAACACTACCCTCGGGTCCCCGTTTCAAGTCGGATTGAGCTGAAATTCGAACCCGACTTAAATAACCCCAAAACAATATCATAAATAATAAAATAAATTTCAACCCCAAAATAATATCATAAATAATAAAATAAATTTTAAAAATATTCAAAAATATAAAATGATAAAAATACCCATGTTTCTGAAAACTAGGGATGACAAATTCCTCGAAATTAAAACCAAACAATAGTAAAATGTCAAAATCACAAGTCATAATTTTAAATAATTTTAAAATGATTAAAAATCACCAAAAATCATAATATGAAATAATTATCAATAAATAATAATTATAATTACAAAATTTCAAAATTACCCTCATCTGGAAAATTGGGTGTTACAATCCTACCCACCTTATAAAAATTTTGTCCTCGAAATTAAGATGATCGCACCCCCTTCTAGGTGAAACATAGTCAAGGGTCAATCACTAGTCAATTTCTCAACATCCAAGTACTTGGTCATCAACTGGTCAACTTCTTAGGGTTTTACCTATGCTAGCTATCTAGGTATTGGCAACTAGAATTTAGCAAAAGAGAAACTCTATAATAGACTAGCTCTTAACTTCCCAATCCTATCAAGTCACCTATAACTAAATACCAACAAGCTAAGCACATGAATACCAAATACCACATATATATATATATATATATGCTCAAGAACAACAACCCATCACATATATCCTAAGTATATCATCTATATATATACATGACTGATCAACCAAGGGTTAAGGCAGACTAAACTTATAAGGGTCTGAAACAATGCTTAGAACTAGGCTAAGAATGAATGGTCTGAATCAAGGGGACATGGTATCTAGTGAAGGGTCTGCACACTGCCTATAAAGGTGATCAACATAAAGGAACTCAACACGAAGAAAACTTAACTAAAATGGAAAACTGAACCAAGTATAGGCTAAACAACATGTTTATAACCCTATACAACAATAGCCTATAGATACCAACTAACCTATATCCCATATGCCAATATCATCTGCAATCTATCTATACAAATAGACCTCTCGGTCTTAGGTGAAACTACAACTATACTCAAAGGCAGGCTCTGGTCATGGGTGCCTCACTGGAAAAGGTAGGAGAAAGTAGTAATAATCATCAAGGCTGTAAGGCATACTAACATCCTATGTGTAACTGGTTGGTATTATAGATAACAGGAGAATTATCTGCAATGGGTTGCTATTCTAACACCAATGCTAACTATCACCTCTAGGGTACAGACACTCTACAAGTCATCATACCATTATACTATGAAGGAACTACCTATGAATAAGCTCTACAAAACTAAATATCCCTACTCCTAAGTCATTTATAACAATCAAAAGGGTATGATGTTTAAACCTTCTCAAGATACAATCTGTTAATCATATGCGTCTGTCCAAAATCATGTTGTCCAGAGTCTTCATCATGCTAGTAAGCAAGGCTACGATAATCACAGAATCCTTGACTAAGGTACGTACCTCTAGGTTCATGGTATTTAAAATTTTCGCACTGCCGCATGCGACGGCAAAAACCTTAAATTCCCATACCCGAGAATACATCCAAAATCTGACTACATGTCCTCACTATGCCAACTAACACGACTATCGAGGATTCTAGATCCCATGATTTAGGCGACCTAGCCCATATGATTTTTTCAGAAGAAGAACAAACACATAATCAATCAACAAGGAACAGATGGAATCGGATTTTAAGGTAATTATAAAAGACAATTGCGGGAATGGAATTGAGAAGAACGGAACTTGCAGCAAGATCTCCAACGGTCTGTGCATCCTCGACTGTCCTGATGATAGCTCGCCATGCTGGTTTCCTCCAGCCTGATGCTGATACTGCACAAATCTCTGCTACTGATGCTGCATGAATCGCTGCTGCTGAGAGAAATCGGAAATGAAGGGAAAAGTCTTTGTACAGACGGAGGTGCACCTCCAATGTAGCAGAAATGCCAACCTGAGTCGGCACAACAGAAGCTGCGGTCTCGAGGCCCTGATGAACAGGATGAGAGGTGGCCAGCCTCTCGATAGTATCTCCCGAACCGAAGCGATGAGATCGTGTCTTCATAACCAACATGAAGACAGATCAAAACAAGAAGCAATTTCTGAGAATGAAGCAAAAATTCAAAGAAGAACAGTTTATATTCAAGAGAAGTCAATAAGCAACAATTTTAGACAAAAGGAATCGGATTAAGAGTTTTTCCTAATGTGATTGAGTACCTCCAAAAATATCCTAATCCTACTGTAGGCTGTAGTGATACTCTAGTTCGAATACCACTACATAAACTCGATCTGCATGGGCCACCACTAAAAACGTGTCACGACTCGCACCCACCGTGAGGGTACGAGAACGTAACAATGCCCAGCCTACGCCGCAGTGTCGGCGGTAGAATGCTGTTCTAGGTCATGAACTATAACTACATAACATGAAATATACTCTCCAGAAGGAGGCCAACACCGAGGTACAACTCAATCACAATCTAAGGTAGAATGTAGCACGATGGAAATAGATAAGAAATCCTCAACTGAGGTACAGCAGAAATGGAATACAAGTCTCATCATCTCTAAAATATACAACTCTGAAAATAAAGACAACAGCTAAGCATGAAAAGAAGGAACAGTCTAAGCTATCTACACTATACAAGGTATCATCCTGAGCAGCTGCCTAAACCTCCCTAGGGGTCCAGGTCGCGAGTGTCAACTAGGCAAACTCCAAGTAAGGGTGCAGGGTTCCTCATCATCCTCTGTAAAATTTTTAACAGGTCCAGTCAGGACGGGAGCGAGCACAAAACATCTCACGCAGTTCATATCATATTAGGAAATATAAAGCATGCAATAGAGTAAGGTACATGAAACGCTGAGAGAAAGAAGTGTATGAAAAACAGTAGAGATTTGATAACATGAAATATCTAAATATGATAAGTAAGAACTGTAAGCCTACTGTGATTTAGAGTACAATATGGTTATGTAAACGGTCTAGGAAAATACAATGGTAACTCCATTGTACGTGGGTGTACAATAGACATATACAATAGTTATATAATCTTGTATAATAGGATTTGATTACATAACCAATTCTACTCCCCCTCCCCAATTAATACACAAGGATCCACTCCAGTTACGTTATCTTGCACAATAGTGTACAATGTTATACAATAGATGTACAATATTATACAATAGGTGTACAATATTATACAATAGTTGTACAATATTATACAATAGTGTACAATGGTCTATCCCTGGAACTCATGTGATAATGAGAGTACAATATGCACAATGAGTGTACAAGGATATAGGTATTCAGTAAATATAATATGGAAGTGAAACGCACATCACAATATGTATCTAGTGAATACAAGGGGATAACATCCCAAAAGAAGATCCTTATAGTACCAATCCGTGATAACAATCGTGTCAGCATCAAGTACAGTAATCTAGAGCAAGAATGTAAATCCAGGCAAGTATGAAACGGTCAAAAAATGTACTCGCCTCGTATCTGAATGTCTGAAGTAAATGTACTGCCTGAGGAGAGGTGTCTGTCTCCTAATCAGAGCAACACAAGTTACAACATGTCTAAAATAAGGAAATAGACTGCTACAATGCATCTACATGCTGTCTAGGTCAAACTAGGCTAAAGTCAACACTTGGTCAACTCTAGTCAACTATCTAGTCAAAGCTAGGTCAACTGGGTCAACATAGACTCAATGAAGTCTCACTTGGCCTAACCAGTCTACCCTAGCTAGTACACACCATACAAATCCAAGGCTATACAAGCCAACACAAGTCACATATCAAGATACATCACATTCATGCATATTCAACATTATATATATATATATATATATATATATATATATATATATATATATATATATATATATAAGAGAAAAGAACTAACATGTAAAGCTATGTGTGTGTGTGAACATGGAGGTGTACATGAAAAGAGAAATCAACACTACTTATGAGTTTATACTACACATGGCACAAAGCTAACCCATCTACATTACACATGTATTATACTTAACATGCATGGCTACAAGTATACATCTATATTCATTAGAGTAGAGACTATTTAAGTTATAACTAACATGTATCTATACTTGTCACGACCCGTTACCCAAATTGTTGGGTCGGGCCGAGCCATGTCCAGCCTACGCTTGATTAAAGCGTAGTAAGCTGTTCTAATAATAGATAATAAAGGATCTAAGCTGCTAACAGTTCTAATATCATATTTAAAGTTCATCACAACACAGCATCTATAAGCGAAGGTAAACAAGTACAGACTAAATAATACATAACCAAAGTATCTAACTGGAGACAAAGTCCAGTATCCAAATATAAGTACAGACAAAGTTTAAGTCTCAAAACACAAGAAAGATAACTAAGCAAGGTTTTCCGCTGGGGCCTCTTCTGGAGCTAAGGCCAGGTCCTCAATGTAGTACCATAATATGTAACACATAGCGTTTCCTTCTCGAAAAGTATACCTACAACGTTATCCTGTCAGGACAGGAGCAAGTACAACCTCTACAACTAAAGTACTGAACATATAATGAAAGAGATGTACAATAAGAAACATGGTGTAATAAGTCTATAAAACAGGAAATACTAGAAACATGGCCTCATGGTACAACTGGGATCATAATATCATAGTAACACAGGGAACATGGCATATCTGGAATCATGGTATATCTCATAATCTATCCTGGCAAGGATACATATGTCATAGAGACAGATGTATATGTAATGTTTAAAACTGTAGAAGGTACGTGATCGGTCAATAAATGTACAATGTGCTGGGGCACATAATAAAATGTACATACGTACAAGTTAACAAGCATAGGTGTACATCCGTACAAATATGCGGGGTAATGGCCTGCGGCAAGGTATGCATATAAAATACGACCTTGCTCGCTACTGTAGGGGGGTCATGATCATGTACACTACTATAAGTTTCCCCATAACCCATATTCTATCATGTGAGAGATACGAGAACAGTAAAAACATGTGAGAGACACTGGAAGTAATATAAGCATAGCCGGTACTGGGAACAGTATGAAACATGTGAATACTCCGAGTAGTATAAAGCATAGTAAAATATGTACTGAGAACCAGTAAGGAACATGTGAAGATATGATAACTGTCCTAAGCATGGTAGGGACCAATTTAATGTAATATGTGAAGATTTAACTTGCAGTTATTCAGAAAGCAGTATTTTAACAGGGTTAATACATGTTCTAGCATTAAAAGACAGTAAATGAGTTTGTAGATGTACTTGCCTCGAGCAAAGCAAGAGTACTAGTACGAAGATATAGATGCCTGGTGTCCTGTCAATAATGATATACAAACTCAGTTCTAAGCTATGTTCAATATTACACTAGTGGTGAGACATGACTCCTAACTGGACACTAACTAAGTGGAGACCTAGAATAAAAGTCCAATGTGATGTGCCACTATATCCAAACAAATCTTCTAAAGTCTTTATACTAGGGCATGGGGTGATCCAATACTACAATAACTCAATACAACACAAAATATCGAAAGTCGTAATTATTCAATAAATAAATCAAACTGTACACTATGTTCCAACAATTTTTGAGATAGACAAAAGGCTCAATTATATATAAAATAAAGTACCAAAATGATCCTCGTTAATTATAGAAATTTATACTAATTTTTCTGGGATTTATAAACCCTCATAGATATTTATTAAAAATCAGCAAACATAAATATACTGAAAATGAGTTCTGTTTTCCCATTTTTATAAAATACCAAAAGTACTTATTAAATACTGGAAAATTTATAACAAATTATCTAAATTAACATAGTATTTAAATATAATTTTTTCCAGATTTTTACAGCAATTAAAATATATATAAAAATTCAAAAACAGAAAGTAACAATTTATGGAAAAATAATTAATTATAAATTAAGGATAATACATAAGCAAAATCTACAGATGTAGTCGGATGATAAAATAAATATCACCAACGTGTCCAGAACGGTCAAATCATCTAGGATAGCCTACCCATAAGTCCAATTTGGACACAGGAGCAAAACGGTAATTTCGGGCCAAAATGATGTCCGCCGTTGGACACACTTTGCACCGAAAAACGTGTTAGGATAGAAGTCTACAAAACCTAGCAAATTATATGTTCACAAATCCAGAATGATGATACGAACCCAACGGTATGTCCGAAATAGGATTCCGATGTGCCGATCTCAAAATGATACGTTGACGCGGACACTTGGTATCCGATTTGCACGGAAATACGTGCCGGAGCAAATATCTTCAAAACTCAGCAAATTATATGTCAACAAGTCCAGAATGACGATACGAACTCAACGGTATATCCGAAATTGGATTCCGATGAGCCGATCTCAAAGTGACCCGTTGACTCGAAAAGTGGGATCCGCTTTGCACCAAAATGCGTGCCAGGGCCCACGTTCTCCAAATCAAGCAAATTTTATATGAAAACATGCCAGAACGACGCCATGAGTCTACTGGTGGTGTCAGAAGTTGAATCCGGAGTCCCGGGTTCAAAAATAGAATTTAACAAGTGCAAATTAAAGAATTCGGACGGCCAACTTTGGCGTCGAATTCGACCAACCGAACGTGCTTATAATGAAACGAAACCTAAAGGAGATAGGAAGATGGTTATATCAGCTGCGCACAGGAACTGGTAGCGCATCAACCGGAGCTGCGACGGCGAAGTTACGAGCTGACGAAGTCGGCTCCACGAGACGGCGAAGTTACGAGCTGACGAAGTCGGCTCCACGAAACTGTCCAAAATAGTTCAATTTAAAACGTCAACTTGGTGGCCAGTTTTGAGGTATCAAACGACGAAATTAACGGACAAAAATTGACAGGAGTGAAGATGGATATACCGAGATTACGATGGAGCAAAAGGTTTGCCGATCCAACGGTCGGATCTTCCAAAAAATGCGTACGAAGTCGCTGCGACGGGGCGCCATTTCCGAGTTCAAAACTCGCGCGCGCCGACGGGATTTCCGTTCAAAAAGCACGAATAGCCTATTCGGCGCGTCGGGGAGGACGGTGGTGGAATGGGGGAGGTCGCCTGGGTTCGCGCGTCGGTGGGGGGTCGTCGGTGGCTGGTGGCTGGCCGCGGTGGCGCGCGCCATGCGCCTACGCGCGCGCGGGGGGTGGCGCGCAGCCACTGCTGCAACCTGCTGCCGCTGCGACGCTGCGCTGCAGCGTGGGGTAGGCTAGGCCGACCACGGTGGTGGCCGGGACCGAGCGGACGGCGGTCGCCGACGGTGGCGGTGGTGGTGGCTTGGGTGATGGAGGTGGTGGTGCATGGTTTTTAATGGTAGTGGTGGTGGTGATGTTGTGGGAAGATGATGATGGTGAAGATGATGAAGAGGAGAAGGAGAAGAGGGAGGTGGTGCTCGGCCTATGGAGGAGGAGAAAGGAGGAGCTCTCGGCCATGGGGCTGTCGGCCATGGGGTGCGTGGGAGTGGTGTGTGTGGGGTTCGTTTGGAGAGGAAGAGAGAGAGAGGAGTATGTATGTATGAGTGTAAAATAGAGAGAGTGAGTAAGATATTATAGAAAGAGAGATGGGGGGAGTGTCGGTCCAAAGGGGGGGTTGTTGTGAGCTGTAAAGGAGGGGTGGGGGTGAGTTGGTGTTTTAAATGGGAGTGAGAGAGAGAAGTATGTATATATATATATATGTATAGGTATATATATATAAAGAGAGATAGAGAGAAATAGTATAGAGAGAGGGGGGATGTTCGGCTGGCTGGCATGGTGATGGGGGAGGGTTTGAGGTGGTGTGTAGTGAAGAGAGAGAAATGGAGGTATTTATATATATATATATATATATATATATATTTATATATATATATATATATATATATATATATATATATATATATATGTGTGTGTGTGTGTGTGTGTGTGTGTGTGTATATACAAGAAATAAAAATGAGATATTTGTAAAAATAGAGAGAGAAAGAGATATTTTCCAAATAGGAAAAATAGGAAAATTATACGGGGTACTTGGGCAGTCATGAGAGGACAACAGGGAGCTTGGGTTCGGGTTCGGTCGAACCGGGTCGGTTCGAAATCGGACCGGGTGCAATAATTGAATTAAAATAGGGATTTATAATCATGGGTAAATAAATAATATACGGGGACTCCAATAAATAGGACACAAGTTTCATGTGGGTAGTAGGCTTCATGTGGGCCTCGTCCATACTTTGGGTCGACTAGGTTGGATCGATGTCGGGTCCCGAAATTAAATTGGAAAATAAATCAGGTTTCACGGTAGATAATAAATCGGCCTAAATTGACCCGAAAGTTGTACGAAGAAAATGGAGCACAAAATGGAGTGTCTGAGTGGGACACGAAGGTCATAGGTGAAGAGTGTCTCGAGTAGATCATTTATGAGAAGTTGGTTCTGAGAAAACGACTGGTCTGGTGCTCCTAAATTAAAAGTCACGGTGACGTGCAAACGACGATCAAAAATAAAAGTGGGAATAATTATTGAATGATTAATCGGTCTAAGTTGACCAGAACTTGCGTGATACAAAAAGAGCACAAGGGAACGAGTTCAAGTGGGACACGATATATCAACAGAAAGATAATCTTGTCTACTTCAAAACTCGTAAAGGGAGTTTACAGAGATTGGTATCCCTGACGCTCCAGAAGTCAAAGTTACGGGAAGGTACATTAATGATCAAAAATAATTAAATAATAAAACACTTATCGAAAATAATTTATTTAGAAAATTTTAAAATAGCCCTGAAATTCAGGAGGCTTACATCCTACCCACCTTATAAGAATTTCGTCCTCGAAATTAAAAATCATCTAACCGGTCAAACTATAACATGTAGCTGCTCTGGCTACGATACTCAATCTGCTATCCTTGTAATCATCTCTTCTGTTTCTCCTTACAATCTTTTTGGTTCAGGTTCAACAAAGGTCCTTCTATCATAAACTACGTCATACATCCTTTAGAATCTTCCATACTAACATGAGACATTTATGTATACCCTAAATTATAGGTCATTCTTCGGGTATGTCTATAAGCCTATAATGCTTAATCATCAATCATATTTTCAACCTTAATTGTAAATACTGGATTTCCTTATCGTATCCTAAGTATCCATATTCTATCAATCCACAGTTCCTTAGCATCATTTGTCGTCAATCCTTTTCTACAGCTTCTCTTTGAAATCATACGTTCAATTCTTATTCTTGGCGTAGTCCTTCTTCTTTTACTCGACAAGTCCTCTGAATATAAATCCTCGATTTCAAACTCCCGATTTATTAATTACCAATGTACATATGTCTTTGCCTTATTCCTTGTCCTTTTAACTGATATCTTTTCGATCTCGTATGCAACATTATATCCCATTCTAACTTATTCTATATCATTCCACATATCGATCTACCCTCTAATCACATGTAATTAGCTATAGATAATCCACCCAAAATTCTACAAATGCTAAATCCTCAATTTGCTAAGCACAAGATTCTAATCCTCAATCCATAGTCATAACAATATAATATCTCATTATTCTATCTTAGATACCCTATCATCAAGTCATAATACCAATACAATCGTTCTTAATGGTTTCCAAGTCTACTACAGTCAGTCGCTTATACTTGTCCTATAAGCTTAATCTAACCAATCCCTAGGAAAAGTACTTATCACAATCACACCATATACTTATAGTTATACTACAGGATCAGTTAACAAGGTTTGGCTATTTCGGTCGCCTATCAAATAGAAGGTTACAAGGCCTAAAACTGGGTCAAGCAATCCATAACAGTGTCCAAACAAGTTAAAGGGTCAAGCAAGACAGAAAAGTTTATTGGAATATCTCCAAGAATGGTACGAAGACAACGGGATACATAACGAGAAGAATTATCCAAGAGGTTAACGAAGAAGAGTTTGGTCAAGTCATAGGAAAAATGGAACATAAAAGTAATTATGTCCAAAAGATAACGCGAAAGCAATCCTATTGGAAAGTCCTAGAAAACCTGTAACCCTAGTTGTAGATGTAGATATGACAGAGTTAATCAAGACGGGAAAAAAATGATGATAAGAATTTATTCTTGCTCATTCGGTCATAACAAAGTGAACCAAGTTGAGATATGATCTGATAACCATACACGCCTTCCTGAAATCATGTTGCCAGAATTTTCGCCACACCAGTAAGCTTATATGTAATAAACGACAAAGTCATAACTAAGGTATACATCCTATAATCATGTTATCTAGAATCCTCGCCACGCCAACCGGCATGGCTGCGAGAAAATCTAAATTCTATGAATAGGATAGTATATCCAAAATTAGGCTCTACGTTTTTGTCATACCAGCTAATATGGCTGCGATAAATTCTAAACTCCATAACTAAAACAGACGTTTACCTTATCAAAATATATCACAATTCAATCCACAAAATTTATCACGATGCAAGATCAAAGTTAACAACAAAATCAGAAATTAAATTCAACAACGAATTTAAAGAAGAACAGATGGAAATAAGTGGAAACTGATTTCTAGATAAGATTAGAGTGAGATTAGAGTGAGATCCTCAGGGGTCATCCCAAGGGTACAAACTTGGTCTAAATTGACCCACTGAAATACAAACAAGAGGCTAATTATAGCTAACGGTCCTATGCTGTGATGAGTTCTCCTATGTTGCAATCCTAGTAATCATCTAAGTGTTCTAAATGTTATCCCTAGTGTTATCAAGTTGTCCTAGATCCTAATTGTAGGCATGCTTGGTACAATAACGTAACCAAACAACTTAAGTCTGGACCTGCATGGGCCACCAAAAAAATATGTCACGACCCGTTACCCAAATTGTTGGGCCGGGCCGAGCCATGTCCAGCCTACGCTTGATTAAAGCGTAGTAAGATGTTCTAATAATAGACAATAAAGGATCTAAGCTGCTAACAGTTCTAATATCATATTTAAAGTTCATCACAACACAGCATCTATAAGCGAAGGTAAACAAGTACAGACTAAATAATACATAACCAAAGTATCTAACTGGAGACAAAGTCCAGTATCCAAATATAAGTACAGACAAAGTCTAAGTCTCAAAACACAAGAAAGATAACTAAGCAAGGTTCTCCGCTGGGGCCTCTTCTGGAGCTAAGGCCAGGTCCTCAATACAGTACCATAATATGTAACACATAGCGTTTCCTTCTCGAAAAGTATACCTACAACGTTATCCTGTCAGGACGGAAGCAAGTACAACCTCTACAACTAAAGTACTGAACATATAATGAAAGAGATGTACAATAAGAAACATGGTGTGATAAGTCTATAAAATAGAAAATACTAGAAACATGGCCTCATGGTACAACTGGGATCACAATATCATAGTAACACAGGGAACATGGCATATCTGGAATCATGGTATATCTCATAATCTATCCTGGCAAGGATACATATGTCATAGAGACAGATGTATATGTAATGTTTAAAACTGTAGCAGGTACGTGACCGGTCAATAGATGTACAATGTGCTGGGGCACATAATGAAATGTACATCCGTACAAGTTAACAAGCATAGGTGTACATCCGTACAGATATGCGGGGTAATGGCCTACGGCAAGGTATGCATATAAAATGCGACCTCGCTCGCTACTGTAGGGGGGTCATGATCACGTACACTACTATTAGTTTCCCCATAACCCATATTCTATCATGTGAGAGATACGAGAACAGTAAAAACATGTGAGAGACACTGGGAGTAATATAAGCATAGCCGGTACTGGGAACAGTATGAAACATGTGAATACTTCGAGTATTATAAAGCATAGTAAAACATGTACTTAGAACCAGTAAGGAACATGTGAAGATATGATAACTGTCCTAAGCATGGTAGGGACCAATTTAATGTAACATGTGAAGATTTAACTTACAGTTATTCAGAAAGCAGTATTTTAACAAGGTTAATACATGTTCTAGCATTAAAAGACAGTAAATGAGTTTGTAGATGTACTTGCCTCGAGCAAAGCAAGAGTACTAGTACGAAGATATAGATGCCTGGTGTCCTGTCAATAATGATATACAAACTCAGTTCTAAGCTATGTTCAATATTACACTAGTGGTGAGACATGACTCCTAACTGGACACTAACTAAGTGGAGACCTAGAATAAAAGTCCAATGTGATGTGCCACTATATCCAAACAAATCTTCTAAAGTCTTTATACTAGGGCAGGGGGTGATCCAATACTACAATAACTCAATACAACACAAAATATCGAAAGTCGTAATTATTCAATAAATAAATCAAACTGTACACTATGTTTCAACAATTTTTGAGATAGACAAAAAGCTCAATTATATATAAAATAAAGTACCAAAATGATTCTCATTAATTATAGAAATTTATACTAATTTTTTTGGGATTTATAAACCCTCATAGATATTTATTAAACATCAGCAAACATAAATATACTGAAAATGAGTTCTGTTTTCCCATTTTTATAAAATACCAAAAGTACATATTAAATACTGGAAAAATTATAATAAATTATCTAAATTAACATAGTATTTAAATATAATTTTTTCCAGATTTTTACAGCAATTAAAATATATATAAAAATTCAAAAACAGAAAGTAACAATTTATGGAAAAATAATTAATTATAAATTAAGGATAATACATAAGCAAAATCTATAGATGTTGTCGGATGATAAAATAAATATCACCAACGTGTCCAGAACGGTCAAATCAGCTAGGATAGCCTACCCATAAGTCCAATTTGGATACAGGGGCAAAACGGTAATTTTGGGCCAAAATGATGTCCACCGTTGGACACACTTTGCACCGAAAAATGTGTCAGGATAGAAGTCTACAAAACCTAGCAAATTATATGTTCACGAATCCAGAATGATGATACGAACCCAATGGTATGTCCGAAATAGGATTTCGATGTGCCGATCTCAAAATGATACGTTGACGCAGACACTTGGTATCCGGTTTGCACGGAAATGCGTGCCAGAGCAAATGTCTTCAAAACTCAACAAATTATATGTCAACGAGTCCAGAATGACGATACAAACTCAACGGTATATCCGAAATTGGATTCCGATGAGCCGATCTCAAAGTGACCCGTTGACTCGAAAAGTGGGACCCGCTTTGCACCGAAATGCGTGCCAGGGCCCACGTTCTCCAAATCAAGCAAATTTTATATGAAAACATGTCAGAACGACGCCACGAGTCTACTGGTGGTGTCAGAAATTGAATCCGGAGTCCCGGGTTCAAAAATGAAATTTAACAAGTGCAAATTAAAGAATTCGGACGGCCAACTTTGGCATCGAATTCGACCAACCGAACGTGCTTATAATGAAACGAAACCTGAAGGAGATTGGAAGATGGTTATACCAACTGTGCACAGGAACTAGTAGCATGCAAACCGGAGCTGCAACGGCGAAGTTACGAGCTGACGAAGTCGGCTCCACGAAACTGTCCAAAAATAGTTCAATTTAAAACGTCAACTTGGTGGCCAGTTTTGAGGTATCAAACGACGAAATTAACGGACGAAAATTGACAGGAGTGAAGATGGATATACCGAGATTGCGACGGAGCAAAAAGTTCACCGATCCAACGGTCGGATCTCCTGAAAAATGTGCACGAAGTCGCTGCGACGGGGCGCCATTTCCGAGTTCAAAACTCGCGCGCGCCGACGGGATTTTCGTTCAAAAAGCACGAATAGCCTATTCGGCACGTCGGAGAGGACGGTGGTGGAACGGGGGAGGTCGCCTGGGGTCGCGCGCCGGTGTGGGGGGTCACCGGTGGCCGGTGGCTGGCCGCGGTGGCGCACGCCATGCGCCTACGCGCGCGCGGGTGTGGCGCACAGCCACTGCTGCAACCTGCTGTCGCTGTCGCGCTGCGCTGCAGCGTGGGGGTGGGCTAGGCCAACCACGGTGGTGGCCGGGACCGAGCGGACGGCGGTCGCCAACGGTGGCGGTGGTGGTGGCTTGGGTGATGGAGGTGGTGGTGCATGGTTTTTAATGGTAGTGGTAGTGGTGATGTTGTGGGAAGATGATGATGGTGAAGATGATGAAGAGGAGAAGGAGAAGAGGAAGGTGGTGCTCGGCCTATGGAGGAGGAGGAAGGAGGAGCTCTCGGCTATGGGGTTGTCGGCCATGGGGTACGTGGGAGTGGTGTGTGTGGGGTTCGTTTGGAGAGGAAGAGAGAGAGAGGAGTATGTATGTATGAGTGTAAAATAGAGAGAGAGTGAGTAAGATATTATAGAAAGAGAGATGGGGGGAGTGTCGGTCCAAAGGGGGGGTTGCTGTGAGCTGTAAAGGAGGGGTGGGGGTGAGTTGGTGTTTTAAATAGGAGTGAGAGAGAGAAGTATGTATATATATATATATATATATATGTATAGGTATATATATATATAAAGAGAGATAGAGAGAAATAGTATAGAGAGAGGAGGGGATGTTCGGCTGGCTGGCATGGTGATGGGGGAGGGTTTGAGGTGGTGTGTAGTGAAGAGAGAGAAATGGAGGTATTTATTTATATATATATATATATATATATATATATATATATATATATATATATATATATATATGTGTGTGTGTGTGTGTGTGTGTGTGTGTATATATATATATACAAGAAATAAAAATGAGATATTTGTAAAAATAGAGAGAGAAAGAGATATTTTCCAAATAGGAAAAATAGAAAAATTATGCGGGGTACTTGGGCAGTCATGAGAGGACAACAGGGAGCTTGGGTTCGGGTTCGGTCGAACCGGGTCAGGTCGAAATCGGACCGGGTGCAATAATTGAATTAAAATAGGGATTTAAAATCATGGATAAATAAATAATATACGGGGACTCCAATAAATGGGACACAAGTTTCATGTGGGTAGTAGGCTTCATGTGGGCCACGTCCATACTTTGGGTCGACTAGGTTGGATCGATGTCGGGTCCCGAAATTAAATTGGAAAATAAATCAGGTTTCACGGTATAATAAATCGGCCTAAATTGACCCGAAAGTTGTGTGAAGAAAATAGAGCACAAAATGGAGTGTCTGAGTGGGACACGAAGGTCATGGGTGGAGAGCGTCTCGAGTAGATCATTTATGAGAAGTTGGTTCTGAGAAAACGACTGGTCTGGTGCTCCTAAATTAAAAGTCACGGTGACGTGCAAACGACGATCAAAAATAAAAGTGGGAACAATTATTGAATGATTAATCGGTCTAAGTTGACCCGAACTTGCGTGATACAAAAAGAGCACAAGGGAACGAGTTCAAGTGGGACACGATATATCAACAGGAAGATAATCTTGTCCACTTCAAAACTCGTAAAGGGAGTTTACAGAGATTGGTATCCCTGACGCTCCAGAAGTCAAAGTTACGGGAAGGTACATTAATGATCAAAAATAATTAAATAATAAAACACTTATCGAAAATAATTTATTTAGAAAATTTTAAAATAGCCCTGAAATTCAGGGGGCTTACAATACTTTACATAAATCTATATATATTATAGCAATCATTTAGAGAAGGGTTACATGGCATGGTGGTTGATATAGAGTGGGGTGTCCTTGTGCAGAGGGTGAAGTTCATTCTCAGTTTAGTTCCACATTTACATATAAGCTAAAGTGAGCTATCACATAAACTGGTGTAACTAACCACATAAAATGAACCATGTTATCTGAAATCTGCCATTAAGCCAACATCCCATATGCATACAGCTCATGCATTGTCTAATACTGAAATTAACTAACATTTCGAATTAAGGGGTTGAAGGTTAACATTACATTCATAGACATTCCACTATATTGAAAACTAAAATTGGCTTGGCAATAGGAAAAGGAAGGTATATATGCTTACATGGACAGTTCAGTGTTCGAACAACCTAAAATGAACTAACATTCAATCTAAATATCAGCTATGCATTGGTTCTATGTCTACATATGAAATCTGATATTGCATTTACAATATTTATACATTATGCATTCATATCTATCATTACATATATATCTTGCATTTATATCTAGCATTCATTATATACTTTCATGCATGCATTGTATATCATTCTTTCATTCATGCATTTATGCATTGCTTACATATATTACATTAATTGCATTCCTACATGCTTGCATTCAACCATATATATACATTAATGTAAATAGGATATATATCATATATATCATTTCATTCATCTAACATATCATGCATTACATACTCTATATTCATTTAATATCCATACTACATAGGCTCATAGGTTACACAAAATGCATATATCGTATAGTCACTCTTTTACTTAAAACCAATAATATACCAATTGGGCATTCATTAAATTCTAGGATTAAAGTATGTTGTAGTACTTCATGTTAGCTTTCCAAAACTTCAAACGGATCGCATGTTCGTGTCCGGAAGCTCCCGGAATCGCGAAAATACTGAAACGCGTTCGTCTTTCGTACAGCTGACACTCAAATAATTCTACAGAAAGTTACAGAAAGAATTTGGCTTATTAAAATATATATTTGGAAAGCTAACTTCGATACGGTTCTTTTAAAAAAAATAGGAGATAAATCAGAATTTTAAGCTAAAAGTTATGACATTTCTAAGTTGCTATTGCTACTAAAAACGTGGATAAAAATTATGACGAATTTGGATAGTTTGAGACAAAAGAACACAAGTATATAACATAATATATCAAGAACTCACTCTCTACACTAATATATATATATGAGACACTATAGAACACATCTCCAATACAAAAATATGAGATTAAACATGTAATAATTCATTCATACATAACAACAACACATAGTGTGTCCAAATTTGGGGTTTTCCCACATGGACACAACCACCACACAAAGGACACTCCTATGGCCTCCAAATGGACATGAAATAGACACAAATGGAGATACAACCATGTGGGTCATTCCTATGGGTTCAAAATAGACCTATATGCATGAGAAAATGAAAAGGAGAAGGGATTTATACCTCCCGGTAGATCGAATCGAAGAAAAGCCTTCCCGGAGCGACACCGACACGTAGAGATTCCAAAAAGACACGAACGAGCTCCGAATCCTCCCAAACTTGGGTAGCTTCCTCCTTGTCTAGAATGGAGAAGGAAAGAAGAAGATTTGGTGGCAAAATGGAAGGATTTGGTGGAGAAATTGCTAGGGATTGCTCTCTAGAAATTTGGGGAAGAACAAGAGAGAGAGTGTGGATGAGAATAATGAAATGAACTTGAGCCTATCCTCTCCCAAAGTGGCTGGCCATATGGGACTATTTTTCCTATTATGGTAAGGTCCAAAATGCCCCCACTAACCTATTCTATTAGTATTAGGAAAGGGCTAATTGGTTGGGGCTAAATTAGTCATTCTAAAGTCTCTAATCACACTAACCTTATCCATAATAATTGGTCTAACCTCTAACTAAAATATTTCTATCATGTGGGCCATGGCTAACTAATGTGTGGGTCCACTAAAGTCAACACTACCCCCGGATCCCCTTTTCAAGTCAGATTGAGCTGAAATTTGAACCCGACTCAAATAACCCCAAAACAATATCATAAATAATAAAATAAATTTCAACCCCAAAATAATATCATAAATAATAAAATAAATTTTAAAAATATTTAAAAATATAAAATGAAAAAAATACCCATGTTTCTGAAAACTAGGGATGACAAATTCCTCGAAATTAAAACCAAACAATAGTAAAATATCAAAATCACAAGTCATAATTTTAAATAGTTTTAAAATGATTAAAAATCACCAAAAATCATAATATGAAATAATTATCAATAAATTATAATTATAATTACAAAATTTCAAAATTACCCTCATCTGGAAAATTGGGTGTTACAATCTTGCCCAGATTCGACGTAGTCCTCTACATCGACTGGATGAGCGAGCAGTTTGCTGTAATAGACTGCCATGAGGGGAAGGTGACTTTCAGCCCGCCAGGAGTTCCACCGTTCGAGATCAGCAGACGAGTTGCAGAGAGGCCAGAGGCAGTCTACTTCGGAGCAGTCACAGAAGACCAGGAGTTGCCGCATCCGCTGATTGCAGAGTTTCTCGACGTCTTTTCCGAGGAGTTGCCAGGATTGCCGCCAGATCGAGACATAGAGTTCAACACCGACCTAGCGCCCGGATCAGCACCAAAGTCCCAGTATTGCTACAAGATCAACCCGAAGGAAGCTGTAGAGTTGAAGGCCCAGATTGATGAGTTGGAAGGCAAGGGTTTTATTCGGTCCAGTGCTTCACCCTGGGGAGCACCGGTACTCTTCGTGCCCAAGAAGGATAGAACGGTGAGGATGTGCATCGATTACCATGCACTCAACAATATCACCATCAAGAATAGATACCCGTTGCCGCAGATTGATGAGCTGTTTGATCAGCTGATTGGAGTGAAGGTCTTTTCCAAGATTGACCTTCGGTTGGGGTATCATCAGATGAAGGTTCGGGAGCAGGATATTCCGAAGACAGCTTTCAACACCCGATACGGCCAGTATGAGTTCTTGGTGATGCCGTTCGGACTCACCAATGCCCCAGCAATGTTTATGAACTTGATGAATAAAGTTTTTCACAAGTATCTGGACAAGTTTATCGTAGTCTTCATTGATGAATCTTGATCTATTCGAAGACCGAGGAGGAGCATGTGGAGCACCTACAAATTGTATTGGAGATACTGCAAAAGGAGAAGCTGTACGGGAAACTTTCGAAATGTGAGTTTTTCTTGGACCGGGTGGAGTTTTTGGGGTATATGGTGACTGGAGAGAGGATTTCTGTGGATCCCAAGAAGATTGAAGCAGTGGAAGCATGGGCACCTCCCAAGTCGGTAGCAGAGATTCGTAGTTTCCTGGGGCTAGCAGGATACTACAAGAAGTTCGTGAAGGACTTCGCCAGGATAGCAGAGCCTATGACGAAGCTTACACGGAAGGACGAGGTGTTCATCTGGAGCGACGCCTGCCAGTCAGCATTTGAAGAATTGAAGAGAAGACTCACGACAACGCCAGTTTTAGCTTTGCCATCTGGATCGAGAGGATTTGTCATCTACAGCGATACTTCAGGAAAGGGTTTGGGATGTGTGCTTGAGCAGAACAAGAAGGTCATAGCTTATGCTTCTAGACAGTTGAGGCCTCATGAGAAGAATTACCCTACACATGACTTGGAGCTTGCAACAGTCATATTTGCCTTGAAACTGTGGAAGCACTACTTGTATGGAGAGCGAGTGGACATCTTCATGGACCACAAAAGCCTGAAGTATATTTTCACTCAGAAGGAGTTGAATATGAGGCAGTGCAGATGGCTGAAACTCATGAAGGATTTTGACATCAATCTGCAGTACCATCCTGGGAAGGCGAATGTGGTAGCAGATGCTCTCAGTCGATATCCTGTTGCTATGTATCTCACTATGGACCGGCATATTTTGGAGGATCTTGAGAGCCTTGGAATTGAGATTGTTCTCCGGGAAACTAGGGGGCAACTGATGCGCATGCTGATATAGTCAGGACTGGTAGAGAAGATCAAGGAGGCCCAGTTTCTAGATGAGGGACTCCGATGTCTCAGAGGCCAGGAAAAGGCAGGATTGCTCGACGACTTCACCATTGCAGAGGATGGATGCCTGAGGCACGGAACTCTGTTGTGTGTGCCCAAGGATTTGCGGAAAGAGGTGATACAGGAAGCCCACCAGTCATAGTATTTTATTTATCCTGGATCTACCAAGATGTACAAGGATCTGTGAGAATATGTTTGGTGGTATGGGATAAAGAGAGAGGTTGCCAGATTTGTTTTCAGATGCCTTGTGTGCTAGCAAGTCAAGACGGAGCGCCAGAGACCAGCAGGACTACTCCAGCCTTTACCTATTTCGGAATGGAAGTGGAAGCATATCACCATGGACTTCGTCTCTGGATTACCGCGTACTCGCAGTGGCAAGGACGTTATTTGGGTAATCGTGGACAGACTGACGAAGTCTACTCATTTTATTCCGTTCAAGGTTAGGCTGTCGACCGAGAAGCTCGCAGACCTCTATATGCGTCAGATCGTGAGGATTCACGGGGTGCCAGTTAGCATTATTTCATACAGAGACAGCCGCTTCACATCACACTTCTGGAGGAGTCTACAACTGAGCTCGGGATCACAGTTAAAGTTCAATACCGCCTATCATCCATAAATGGAAGGGCAGTCCGAGAGGACCATTCAGACGCTGGAGGACATGCTGCGGGTTTGCACACTCGACTTCGGCGGTTCATGGGAGGATCATTTGCATCTAGTGGAGTTTGCCTATAACAATAGTTATCAGGCTAGCATCGAGATGACCCCGTTCGAGGTACTGTATGGGCGGAGATATCGCACGCCTTTATCTTGGGACGACGTTGGCGAAAGAGCGTTGCTAGGGCCAGAGATGGTGGTAGACTCAGCTGAGAAAGTCAGACTAATCAGGGAGCATCTCAGAGTTGTACAGGATCGGTAGAAGCACTGGACAGACAGGAGCAGACGGCCACTGGAGTTCGCCGTTGGAGAGTATTTCTGAAGATCTCGCCGACCAGAGGCGTCATTCGGTTTGGCAGAGGCGGGAAGCTCAGTCCGAGGTACATCGGGCCTTTCGATGTGACGGCACGGATTGGCGAGGTGGCGTATCGACTAGCGCTTCCAGCTAGCTTGGAGGGAGTGCACGACGTCTTCCACGTATCCCAGCTTCGACGCTACATTCCCAACCCGAACCATGTGGTGGAGTACTCAGAGCTAGAGGTGGGTCCGAGCTTGACCTACGAGGAACAGCCAGTGGAGATTCTTGACCTGAGAGAGAAGCAGCTGCGGAATCAGGTTATTCCACTTGTCCGCGTCATGTGGAGGCACACTCTCCAGGAGAGTCCACATGGAAGCGCGAGGACGAGATGCGGAAGCGCTATCCCAATCTATTTGATTGATTTGATTGTACTCTGCTTCTTTTAAAAATTCTATTTTCAATAAATGACGAGTGTTTGGATCTTTTGTGATTTACTGAGATTTATTTTTGGGTCTTCGAATTTCGAGGACGAAATTTTTTAGGAGGGGAGATTTGTAACCCCACCTTTCAAAAATTTTTTTATCAAATATAATATATTTTATATAGTTCATAAATTGTCGATTATTAATTAAGTTTACAAAACTATTGTTATGATTTTTTTATTTATTTGTTGGAATCTTGGGCTTCTCTTCCTGGGCCTTCTTAAGTCCTTAAAAGCTATGGCCTAGTTCGGACACTGTAGATTCCATTTAGTTTAAAACCAACAAATTCTTCATTTCCTTCTTCTTCCTTGGCACAGGAGTTGCGTAAGGAGCAAGGAGTAAAGAGAGATTCAAAAATCTCTAACTAACTTCCAGCCCGGAATTTCTCTTTCCCGCCATTCCTAACCAATTGAAACCCTATCTAATCCCCACAAATTTTTCTCATTCTTCATTCTTTCCAATTGTTCTTTCAATTTGCATCCGGAAAGGAAGAGGAGAGCCGAGCTTCATTCTTCCTTGTTGGCGAGTGGCAATGATGAATTGGTGAGTTCCTAAGTTGATTTTTTAGATCTGAGAAATTTGAGATATCTTTGTGTAGTAATTTTCAACCAAATTCTCAGATCATCTGATCCTTTCTTCTTTCTAGTTGATGTCGAATATGGGAATATTGGATCAACTGATCAATTTCCTTGAGGAAGAGTAGCTGCTGTTATAAAATAGCTAGTAAGTCTCTGAAGTTCTTAACAAGTTGTTCAATCTCTGATCTGGAATATTTTGAATTCTCGATAATCGTCTAACTCTTCGATCAATCGAATCTGCTCCTTCTAGTGTAGATCCTTCAGTCGAAATTAGTTGTTCGGTTGAAATCATTGTTCTACCACAAAGAACCCTATTAGTAATGTCTTAATCCTTCTTTGAGTTTGTAACAACTTATTCAATCAGACTGATCTTGATCGATTGTTCCCTGTTCTGAGTTCAAAAGGGGAAAAAGTCTCGAAATAAAAGTCCAGGTAGAACCAGTATATTTTTGGGACATCTAATTGAACTTGTTTAGAATCTCTGATTTATTTGTGTCACTGATTTGGATTCCAGTGATTTGAGTCATCTTGACACAAGGATAAGTGTCCAGCTGAACGAGCTCAGCCTCTTAGAAATAAATTCATTCAGGTATGACACCAACTCGTGCTGAATTCTTGAATTGTTGATAATTCAAGTATAACCTGAACTCATTTTCTATGCAATGTATGAAACAGTAGGTTTTCTTCCTGTTAACTTTTAGATCTCATTTCATTTGGACTTGGGAACATGTGGAGTTGTGAACTGTGTTACATCAGGACTGGACCTAGTGGTCAGGCTTTGCATTACTTTTCTTAAATGATTGTCTGTTGAATACCTAAAGCTAAGGATGAGAAAGAGAGTGGATAATTGGACTGATATGATACAGTCTAAATCAAGATTGATACAACTGACATTGGATTGACTAGAGTATGATTCTTATGCTCTTATTTCATCATCTTGGTCAGATGAATGTATCAGAATTGGCTTGGACTGAATTGTATCAGTCCTTTTAGGACTGAATTCTAGAGATGTAAACCAAGATCATTGTAAGATATTGTCAGTCTTGATATTGGACTATTATTATCAGTCCTGATATTAGACTGATTAGAGTCTTTTTGGGAAATAACAGATTCTAATATCATTAGACATTGTGTACTGATATGCAAATCAACATTAGTTGATGATTAAGAGAATTCAGTGAGGACCAACTGAGTTAGACTGGGAAGGAGGGTATCAGTCCTGCATTCGATTGTTGTTTCAGTTTTCATATGGAGGACTGAGCTAAAATTATGTCTAGTATTCTGAATTTGCTTTTAGACTGACTGTTCTCAGGTTTTACTGAGACTAAAGTCGATCTTAGTTGCCAGGGATGTGTTGGAAAGTTGCAGTTAATTGTTGATATCATTCCCTGAGTTTAATCCCCAATTTCATTTGAACTTGCAACTGTTGAACTCTAGTTGGGGATATTATATCAGCTAGCATAATTTGAATGTGTGCTCGATTCAGCCTGGGCAAGGAAGTTGGTGATATCAGTCCAAATTTGGACTGCTACTTGGGTATTTTGGTCGACAGTATTTGAAAGCTGGGTCTTAGATTTATTTCATGTTTTGCAGCACTCTCGAGTGCAGATTTCATTTTATCTAGGTTGCAAAGTTTGAGTTAGCATGTTGAATTTAAAGCCTGAACAGGAACTGCTTGTATCAGTCCTGTTCAGGATTTATTTTGGTCAACTCTGAACTCAGCTACCTTCGTTTATTAGAAAGATATTTGGAATTAAGTCCTAGTATTTAAATCCCTATAGGACTGATGTATGGATATATATAGGACTGATATGGCTTTAGCCTGACAAAGGCTGATTGCAATGCTTGGTCTAGAGGTTATAGCAGTATTCTAAATTGTTGGCAACCATGTCTTTCACCCTTCCTGCTTTAGAAGTTTAGATCAGTTGAGTGAGTAAAATTAGTGAGTTGGTGATTGTGAAGCCATATCCTTAAGTTTATTTGTTTAGCAAGTATTGACTAGGTTGGTTGTGTGCCCAACTGAGATTGATTGGTTCATGTTTTGTGAGTGTCTGCTTGAGACTGGATTGATATCAGTCCAGCTAAGACCAATTGTCTCATTAACCTGGAGGGGCTATAAATTCTTGATTTCCTACACTAAATATTTTAGTGTATGTCAATGTTATAAATATAATTTATGACAACCTATAGGAACAGTCATAGTTAGGGGTTATTGAGTAGGATTATTATTGAGCTTTAGCTAAAGTACAATAGACTAGTGAGCTTGGCTATAAGGTCTAATTGGTTGTATTCTTTAATTCTAGTAAATAGTTAGCAGCATATAAGTCTAAGTAAGAGTGGTAATGAAATTGATGATATTTGTTCCACATTTTAGGTTAAGTATAGATATTATTTTAGTTGTATAAATGTAGAAGTTAATAAAACATATACAAAGATAGGTTTAAAGTGAATTAAGGATTATGTTAAATAAATTTTCTAGATTAGAAATATCAACTTTGCATTGTTGACTTATCAAACTGTAAATTATAAACAGGAGGATTCCCAGCTTTACTACTCTTTCTCGATCACCCAGAGCCAGGCAAGTTTACTCTCGGATTTGTTCATTTCTCATGTCTCGATCACCCAGAGCCAGGCAAGTTTACTCTCTCCAAAATCGTTCCTAGGGTTTCCCTCTTGCGTGCACTCCCTCCTCCATCGAGATTTGGGATCCTTCCGGTGGTGAGCTTCTTCCCTAATATTTTTTCTAGGTTAATTTTCTTAGAGTTGAGAATATGATTGGCATTTATTTTATACATATACCATAGTGAAATGATTGTCTCTACTTTAATTTTGTTAGGTTTGATTTTGTTAGGGTTTTTCTCTCCCAATCAATTTTGTTAGGGTTTGATTTGGATATAATGTTAGTTGATAGATTAGGGTTTCATTTTTAGATTTATGTATATCTGAATGGTATGATTTTTGGTTTTATTTTCCTTTTTATTTTCTATAAATTTAATTTTATCTTTATGAAGTATCCGTGTCCGTGTCGATACAAAGACTTATTCTTCTTTTTTAGGTTTTTACTTTTTATTTCTCTCTAATTCTCTTTGCTTTGTTATGGTTATTGCAGCTGCACAATTTTGTTCATTGTTTCCTTCTCCTACTATTGTCTATTGACGTTCCCATGTAGTCCATTTTTTCCTTTTTTTTCTTTTCCCTCTTGTTTTGAGTATAGTGGCAAAGTATGCCCTCTGATAAATATATAATTCAGGTCCTTTGGCTTTTGATTGCAATTGTTGTTTTGGACATGACAATAATGAAATCGAAGCTAGCTATATGTTGGGGATGCTAAGATGATTTAGGTTGGAAAATAATTTATTAAGGTGACACAGACAAATAGTGTCGGAGGTTACATAGTAGTTCCTGTTCCACTAGGGTGAGGCTGGGACGTTCGCACGGGGTGCGACAAGGAAGTAGAGTCTTTGAGTGGGAGAGAAACTCCAATAAAGTCTCATATTGGATATGTGGTGGGAGTTTGGTATTCTTATCTAATTGTCCTTGATAATATTTTAATCTAGAAAAAATATGTTAACCTTTCCTATTTCTAGCATTATTAGTTTGAAAATTCTAATTAGTCAGTAATTTCAGTAAGATAATATTCTATAAGCTCCTAGCAAAACTAGAAAAAGAACCATTTTGTGACTGGGGTTAACAAAAGAAACAACTCTCAGGTCTTAGTATTAGCTCATAATATCAGAGTATCAGTGTAGTATCAAGAGTATTAGTGTATCATTGAAGTATCAAGAGTATTAATATTAGCTCATAATATCAATATAACTAGTATCAGTGAAGGTTCAACACAGAGAAAGAATCAGACAAGTACAACTAGTATAGCTCAGAGTATCAATCTAACTAGTATAGATCGAGTCATCATCTCCTTTCTTTTGTAAAGGCAACCACGGGACCAACCATCTTCTTGACAAAGGAAACCTAGACTTTCAATAGCCTTGGCTTGTCACCTTGACAAGGGGCATAGTTGACAACCTAATGGCCTTGCAATTGACAACTAAACATAGGAGTAGTCAAGCATGTGCTGCCATGTTAGGAGATTCATTCGACGGGTGAAAATAGTTATCTTTGCAATATCATTATCAAAGATTAGAATATTGTTGGAATTTATATCATGGTGAACTATTACTCATGAAGCTTTTCAAGTCCTTTTTGCTACTCCTACCGCAATTTTCACCCATTGCATCCACGACAAAACAGATGAGTGATTCGGGAAAACCCCCTGGTTCCTGAGTGACTTGCAAGAGGTCGGGGTTATAGGTAAACCGACAATGTGTAATGGTTTTGCACATCTAATGAACTGGGGATGTCTTCAAAGTTATCATAACTATATGTAAGTGATCATAAAGCATGTAGAGAATGCAAAAAACCAAGCCCCAATCCTCACTTATGATGACTAGGAACTGAAATGAGACAACAATACTAGAGCGATGAAGATTACAATAAACAAAAAAGAAGAAGAGGATATTGAATAGATAGATACCCAACATAATAGACAGGCAACTGTTACAACTACCAGACATTATGAAATCTTCTTATCTTTTTCTCGGCAAACTTGACATTGGCTTGTAGAAAACTTGATACTATGAACTTTGACATCTGAAAGGTAGAGGTATGTCAAAATCTTGATCGAATTAGAACTTCACAGGTGTTCCTGTAAAGTATAAGTGAATATTGCACAACTTGATGCCATCCATTATCAGACTCAAGATGAAGAAACTAATATAACTTCAACATATACATTTTGAATTTTGAAGATCTTAGACACTATTGGTCCAGATATGCCAAACTGTGTCTCAACCATTAATCCACCAATATCTTATATAACAGTTCTGGATAGATTCAACATGGATGCATATATGATACTGGTCATTAGCACAAGGTGTAGCGTCAATTAAGAAAGGAGGTAAAATGCTATTATGAGAGTGAACAATCTCTCTTTTCCAAATTCAAGGATCTATCTGGTCATAAGTTAATAACTGCTAATTGGATCTAACCCAAAAAATCAAAGTAGAGGACATGTAGAGAATAATTATATATTTTTCTTTTCTGATTTATGTTTTCTTGCAGATATGGACAAGAGTTGGATGACACTTAGAAAGAGAATAAGTCAACCCTATATTGATGGGGTGAACTCTTTTATTGAATTTGCAATGCAGAAAGTATGCAAGAATGGTAGGATTCGATGTCCATGTAATGAATGCATGAACCTCGAGTGGCATACCGAGGAAGTTGTGAAGAATCATTTAGTTCGACATGGAATGATGCTATCTTATAAGAATTGGGTGTACCATGGAGAACATGTTACCGAGTATCAAAATCAAGTATCAGACGATGAAGGTGATATTGAAATGTCAGAGAAAGAAGACGATCAAGACAAATTTGCTGAATTAGTACAAGACTATTGTACGGGGACTTATATGGGCCATGAATGGGAGGATGATACCACTCAGAAGGAGGAGCTACATAACATTGATAAACTGTTGGAGGCTGCACAACGTGAGGTGTACCCAGGGTGTAAGAAGTATACTTTGTTGAAGTTTGTGATTACGTTGCTTCATGTGAAGGTAATGAACAAGTGGAGCAATAAATCGTTCGATATGCTTATAGGAATATTATTAGACCTTCTACCCAAAGGAAATTTGGTTCCAAAGTCCATTTATGAAGCTAAGAAGTTCTTACGTGACTTGGGCTTGGGGTACGAGGCAATTCATGCATGTCAACATGATTGTGCACTCTTTTGGAAGGAGAATGCGGCCTTAGAAAATTGTTCCGGTCTGCGGAGAGTCTAGATACAAGCTAAATGATGGTAATGGAAAAAAGATCCCCCACAAGATCTTGCGTTACTTTCCATTGACACCAAGGTTGCATCGATTGTATATATCAAGGAAGACAGCTACAGACATGAGATGGCATAGTGAGAAGCGCATGAATGATAGGGGTACTAAGGCATCCAGCCGACAGTGCCGAGTGGAAGGAGTTTGATAGCAATTTTCCTGATTTTGCTCGGGAATCCCGAAATGTACGGCTAGGAATGGCAACCGATGGGTTTAACCCTTTCGGAAACATGAGTACATCTTACAGTTTGTGGCCGGTAATAGTTATGCCATATAACTTACCACCCTGGAAGTGCATGAAGGATCCATTTTTCATGATGTCTTTATTTATTCCTGGTCCACAAGCACCTGGGAGAGATATTGATGTTTACATGCGACCATTGATTGATGAGCTAAACAATTTATGGAAAATGGTGTACTCACTTATGATGCATCTAGGGAACAGACTTTCCGAATGCATGCAGCTATAATGTGGACAATAAATGACTTTCCTGCTTATGGTAACTTATCTGGGTGGAGTACAAAGGGTTATTTGGCTTGTCCCACATGCAATGAGAATGCATCATCTCAAGGTTTGAGAAATAAAATTGCTTACTTGGGGCATCGATGTTACCTACCTGAGAATCATGTTTGGCGAAGGAGTAAGGCCTTTAATGGTAAGGTTGAGCACCAAATAAAATCTTTGGAGATACCAATGGAAAAGATACTAAATCAGTTGGATTGCTTATCATATGCCGAGTTTGGGAAGAACCATAAGAACAAAAAGAGACCTCGTGACCAAGCAGAATTGAATTGGACAAAGAAAAGCATCCTATTTGAGCTCCCATATTGGAAGAAACGGAAGCTCCGACACAACCTTGATGTCATGCACATAGAGAAGAACATATGTGACAATTTGCTTGGAACGTTATTGAACATAGATGGGAAGAACAAAGATACAACAAAAGCTCATTTTAATTTGGAGGACATGGGTATAAGGAAAGAATTGTACGTACAAAGGTCTCTCGATGGATCCTTGATCAAGCCCCCAGCGATTTACACATTGACGCCAAAGGAGCGAGAGAATTTTATTGAATTTTTAAAGTCAATCAAATATCCTGATGGATATGCTGCAAACATATCAAGGTGTGTGACCACGAAAAATGGAAAGTTTTCAACCTTAAAAAGCCATGATTGTCATATCCTTCTACAACGAATTCTCCCAATCGGGATGCGTGGCTACCTTAACAAGGATGTATGTACTATAATGTTCGAGTTGGGCAATTTCTTTGCGGAGTTGTGCTCTAAGACATTGGTGCAAAATGACTTAGTGAAGTTAGAAGAACGCATTATTCTAATACTTTGCAAGTTAGAGAAGATTTTTCCTCCAGCTTTTTTCGACGTGATGGTGCATTTGGCTGTTCATTTGCCACGTGAAGCCATCCTTGCGGGGCCAGTGCAATATCGTTGGATGTACCCAATTGAAAGGTAATTTGTACCATCTTAATGCAAATTTTAAGTTGAACATATTTTCATTATTTTAATTGGTGTTTGTTTGAAGGTTTCTTGGAACTCTTAAGTTGTATGTAACCAATCGAGCTCGGCCAGAAGGTTCAATTGTTGAGGCTTATATAGTCAAAGAGAGCTTGACTTTTTGTTCAATGTACTTGAGCAATGTCGAAACATTATTTAATCGAGAAGAACGAAATGCTGATCGTAGTGAGCGCGGACATGGGTTAACGATATTCACACAAAATGTTCGTCCTTTTGGACGATTAACAAGGGCTCCTGATATCTCAGAGAAGGAATTCGAAATTGCTAAGTGGTTTGTGCTTTACAACACCGACGAGATTGAGCCATACCTAGAGTATGTTATTCAACATCCTTACATGCATTCATTTCTTAAAGCCTTTTGATTATTGATTTGTTGGTACTTATGAGTTTAATTTCTTCAAGTAGGGAACACAAGAAGCTATTAGAAAATCCAAGTGAAGGTGATATAACTCAAATACAACGACAAAAATTTCCAAAGTGGTTCAAAAAACATGTAAGATGTATAACATATATTTAAATACTATTTAACTAATATTATCTTAATATGCCTTTATATGTTTTGTATGTAGATGAATCAATTGCGAACACAAAAGTCACCAAAGGCAACTGATGAAATGTGGGCATTGGCAAATGGTCCAAATGTGATGGTAACTCTTTATTCAGGTTGCATTTGCGATGGCGTCCGATTCCATACAAGGGACCATGACAATCGTCGTAAGAGTCAGAATAGCGGTTTAGTCTCTGAAGGAGCTCATAAAGGAAAACCTATAGACTTTTATGGATATTTGTGCAAAGTTTGGGAGCTGACATACATGTATGGCCATAAAGTTGTTTTGTTCCAGTGTGAATGGTTCAACATGAGCGGAAGTCGGACACTAAACAAAGATGCACATTGCCTTAGCATTGATGTCAGGCACCGATGGTATTCTGACGATCCATTTGTCCTACCAAGTCAGGTGCAACAAGTCTTCTACGTCAATGATACACGATTAGGGGCAAATTGGCAAGTCGTGCAACGGGTTCGGCATCGGGGTACATGGGATGTACCAGAGTTGGATGATGATGAGCCTGACTCAATAAAAGTTTCAGAGCCTACTGATGTATTCCAAAAAGACAAAAGCACTGGAATTATTCCACATATCATTGAAGATACTAATGTTCAATATAATAGGGATGGCGTTGATCCTGAGATTATTCCAAGTGATATGGCTTTGCATCTCGACAATAATGAGGATGAAACAATGGCCCATATTAGAGAGGATGATGAGGATGACAGACACATACTTTATGATTCTGATATTGACCCTGATATTGAATTTGATATCTAGTTGTTTATTTTGGAACAATGGAGATATAATCATGGTATCATTAACAGTTTTAATAGCTAATATTATCTATCTTTTGGAACAATACTTCATTTTACATCCTGATTAGATTATCTATTGTTACTACATGCCCTGCATCATAGGTTCATTTCCATGTTGAAGACTCTCATTGGACTGGCCTGCATTCCTCATATAAGGAATGGCAAGGCATCCCATCTTATTCACTACATTCTTGCATGTAATTCCCTGCATGCCCCAACTGTTTAGACCCCATGGGTTTTAGCCATCTTCCTTGATAACCTGCTCATAGGGCAGAACCTGTATTGATGTCCTGCAGGGATTATTCACTATATATAGTTTAGTCATACATTGTTCACTGCCCCTTAAACATCATTATGATATTGCATTACCTTTCCTGACCTAGCCTGGAGTATATGTCGATTTACCTGCAAATCATTAAATTGATGTCGTGAATGACCCTTTGTTTCATATCCTGCCCATCTGGTTATTACATTCACTACACATGTTAGATGTCTGCATCTCTTTTGTTACTTGCATTCACTTTGTGATTTCAACCCCTTTATTACCTGCAAATTTGAATTACCTATCCACATGAAGTCAATCACTGCATTTGGCATCATCTGTCTATTTGATTTAGTTATATGGACTTTCACTCACTGCATCATTAGCTCACTGCATGACCTCAGTGACCTGCATCACTGAACCACCATATAATGACCAGTCAGCTGTTCTGTGAATAGACCCAACTTATTTCTGTATACTCTGATACCACATGTATCAGAGCATGTAAGAGACCACTGCATTTCCTGTGTGGTCGTAATCCCGGTCATCATGGCTATCTATAACTTTTGCTTAAATATGACAAGAGCAAAGTATACAGATCTCTTAAACAATGAATGAATTATATTATCAAGTTACTACACAACATAGGTACTAGATCCTTTGTACAGGATGCAAGATCTTATCCTGAATTATCAGGATTCTTCACAATGAAGAATGTAAGAGCATTCACAAAGTATCCAGACAATAAAATACAGAAGCATGATCACCAAGACCATCAAAATATATCCTCCTAGGTTCTACTGAAGAAACTATGATGAATGACACATGTACATTCTAAGAGCGAGTTTAGAGACTTTTTTAAAGCCACAATTACAAAGACCCAGAAATTAAACCCCACTCCTCTTTATTTTAGGCCAAGAGTTAGAAAAAACTGCAATTACAGATTAGGTTTTGTTATCCCTAAGTCTATCAAGAGTAATCTCACCGCAATTAGCATCTAAGGCTCCTCCCATAGAGACCACGAAAGGGAGTCCCGGTTCAAGGAGGTTCCTGTAGGTAGCCTTACCCTCATATATATATATATATATATTTGAGTCATGGAACCTTGGACATTCACCCAAAGTCCAAGTGGCTGAACCTACTATTAGCCATAAAGCTGCAAACACCCCCAACCTTACTTGGTATCATTTACTGATACTAAGGAGTATCAGTACAGGTCTAAAATTAAGTTTAGACACTTGATTTCATTAGATGTCCACTGCATAATGTCCATATCCTAGTATCTAATACATGCTACCCTGCTTCCTTGGTTGCACTGTTCTGTCTTTGAGTTTCCAATTTTTTTGTTCACTACATGCATCAAATACCCTGTCCTATTGCATCTGTCCCTCTATTATGACTGATCAGTCTTAGCATTATATTGTAATGTTTAGGACCATATGGGGCTATTGCAATAGTTAGAAAGGGAAAAGTTACTTAAGTTCAGTCCCTGTATATTGAAGCAGTCCTATTTCATTAGTGTTTCATTCTCTGAAGCTTGTATGGTATCAAATAGAGATGTATTCATGTTCAGTCTTAGTTAATTCATCAATTTCCTTAGACTTAAGATCTGTCCACTCCTTCTTTATAGAGTATCAGTTGGGTTGTCGAGAGAGTTGGGATTTGGATGTATCTAATGGTTAGACCATTGTTATGACAGCCTTTAGCATTTAAAACTCTGTCCACCCTAACATTGGTCTAGTTGAGGATACTGCCCTACAGTACGGGATACCTGAAGACTTGATTAGTTATGGGCCTTCCCATTTATTGATAGTGTTACCGTAATTCTTGTAGCTTAGTGATTGACTTCATTTTTTTTCTTTAAAATTTGAGGATGTTTTTTATTTGTTGTGTTGTTTTGTTTCGTTTATAGTTGAATTATTACTCTGGACTTGTGATCGTAGATCGCGACATAACAAAACTCTGCTATTTCTCACTAGGGTGTGGTCCATCTAGCAGTAGACCCACTGTCAGGTGCTGTAGATGTGAAGTAAGTGTAATAGATTTCTATACTTCTTCTGGGTAGTAGAAGTGGATGATCCTCTTCCCATTCAACAGTAAAAACAAAGCCTTTATTCCAAAATCCTTTGGTTCATTCTATCATTCAACTCTATTAAAGACCATTCACTCTGTAAACTTAGCAACTGTGATATCCTTATGTTGTCTTAATACAAGTCCTGTCTAGTCCAACAATTTGTGACGACTCCTTCAGTTAAAACCGTAAGACTTCTGTATGGTTCTGTGTTGCACATGTCCTAACTATGTCAAACACTTTACTGTCACTCATCTTTCCCTCAGTTGAAGCCACATATAACTTCCAACAAATGAACTCATTTCTTACTATCATCTTTATTGCCCAGTCACTTATCCACGATCCATCTAAACTTTCTAATGTCAGCTGCACTTATTTTTTCTAGACCTGTTTCCTAATTGCCCAACACTTTGGCCATAAAGGATAGGTGGTCCTATATCCATTTTCCACTGAATTGCAGATGCATTCTACAGTGAACTCATATATGTAAGTTGGAGGGTGGAGATTAAAATCATCTATTATTTTTTACGTTGAAGACATAGTCTTTGTTGGTGGTATTACTTGCAATAGACAAAATTGTGAAAATGAACAAGAAAGGTAACTCGGCTCTAGTCAAGCACTAATGCTGCATACAACGAGAACAGACATCAAGTGTTTGTATGGTCATGATGGGAGGTTGACAAAATCTGTACGATGCAACAACTTGTCATTGTTAAGCCGGCAATAAACGAGGCTAGAGAGCGAAACCTTCTGTTTCGAATATTAATACATAAAATAATCTATGAAGTTTATAATTCTGAGTTCTAGACTTCTCGAATTTTAACTTGCTTAATTCTTCAGTTTCTTAGGTTCAGTATTTTCTCTTAACTTTGATAGCATTTTCTTTCATAATCAATTACTAGTAGTATTGATAACCAGGACCTATCTCACTAGTATTATAACTTCTTCCTTTTAACCTTCTGGAAATAATATATATTCATTACTGAAAGTTTGAACTTTAATCAGACCAAGTGGCCTTGAAAAAGCTCTGTTAAGTTTAGCTTCAGGTACTTAATTACAGACATACTTCAAGATTCTCTTTTTACAACATAGGATACTGACACATTCTTGAAGTTGGTCACATGGATTGGTGAGTCTTGACAAAAATACTCTTTTTTTCTTTCAGTTGTAATTTGCAGACAGACATTCTTCCATAGTGTTTTACATCTGGTCGCCCGTAGTAACTAGAAGCATTAGGGTGGAATTGATTGAAAGGTTGTTCTGTAGAAAAAATGATGAAACTACATTTCCAGCATGATTTCCTTTGCATTAGGGAAGTGCATCATGGCGTCTCGTTTTATTCATTTATGAGTTTATCTGGTACAATATTATGAAGTTTGTTATGTATTATTACTGTAACCAGGAAAATCTTTATCCAGCTATTTATATTTACCTTTTTCTGTAAGATGTCAGTCCCCATTCGAATTGTTATGGCTTTTCAATGCCTATTAAGTTATTTTTTATCTCAGTATATGGCCATATATTAAGCTCTACTTGCCACAGTTTATTACGCTGGTCTTGAGTAAGGCTGCAGGAATAACCTATTGACTGGGTGCTGGGTTCTCGGCGAGATATTTTGAGATATGGAAGTTTGGGAATTGTTGTTCTTGCCTCCTTTAGATATGTTATTAAGCTCTACAAGAATTATGGTATAAGTAAAATATTTGAAAAATGTTGATAAGATTTTCTCCAATTTAGATATGTTATTAGTATCTTTCTACTGAGAGCTTTCATTAGTCCAGATTGCTATATGTTTAGTATCTTTCTGTTTTAAAAATTCAAGCCATTCTTCTGTACAATAAATGAAAGGGATTCAATAAAAGGGATTCAATGCTATGACTAAGCTATAGGATATGTTTTGGACAGAACATGAGTTATCTTATGAACAATGTATCTTATACGATAATATGTGATCTATATCTTGATATTACAGCTTGCACACTATTGTTCAGTTTCTTTAGGCTTCTTACTTATTGCATTGGAATGTCTAAAATAACATTTGTTATGTGTCAAATGCCTCCAACTTCACACATTTGGAATGCATACAATGAAAATTGGAATTACATTGTGGAACTCATTTGTTTCTTTATTGTCATAGATAGAAAAATCAAAGAGCAGAGTATATTTAAGACCCGGACAAGCAGCCCGGATGACGTCAGCATATGAGAAGCAAAGAAATGAAAATATTGCTAGTAACCAAAGGAAATTAGATGCATTGGGTTTGCTTCGTGCCTCAAATTTATTAACTCCATTTGAGAAGGTCACCCAAACAAGTTTTGGTAAGAATAGCAAAAGAAATGTGAGTGAGAGAGATGGTAATGAGTATCGACCGGGCCAGTGTGATGATTTGCTTAGTTCATCCAGCAATGATGATGATAATAATGTGCCTTCTAATCAACCAAAGGAAAAGGTAATATATAAGATATGAACCTCGAGTGATATGTTGTGTTTAAATTATGTTACTAATAATGCCTTAATATCTATGTATTTTGTATGTGTAGGTCGTATACAATGGTCCTATTCGTAAATCATCACGTCTTGTTTCGACACCTGAAGATACCACTGCTGAGGGGTCCAATAACCTTCAAATGCATGTGCCTAGTCCTATGGAGTCACTAGCTAGTGGTTCAGGTAATCTAATGAATATAATCTTATTTGATTTTAATGAAGTCTGAAATAGAAATCTGGCCTATCTATTGTCTAGCTTAAGGCTATTTTCTTTTTCTTTTTGATGTACAGGTTCACCGAAGAAAAATATACGGGGTAAGACGCGTGGTAAAGCTGTAGAGAAAATGGTACAAAAAACCGGCAAGCTTCAAGTGTCAATCCCCGCTAGGGAAAGGGCTCCAGTTGGGGATAATGCTACTGCTCTTGTAAACCAGATTGGCGTTGAAGTTCGGGCTGCTGTACCACTTCAGGACGTTATGTATTGGGATGACATTGATGACACCCTAAAGAAGTCAATTATTCAAAGAGTTCGGGTATTGGTGGATCTATTTACTACTTCATATAATTAGGTTTATTTCCATATATTGTTTATTAATAATCTATATTATTGAGTACATGTTTGCAGGATAAATTTGAGATCAAAAATTATGATGAGGATGAAGTCGTAAGGCAGACTATTACGAAAATATGCCAGCTGAGATACAAAGATTGGAGGAGTCGCATGCATGCACATTATAAGAAGTTGTTGAAGGATGACATAAACCCCAGAAACAACTCATATAAAGGCGTTTCATAAGAGGATTGGGAGTACATGATTGATCGGGTTTGGACAACAAATGCCAAATTTAAGGTATATGATGCCCGATTACTTTATTCCTACTTTTGTGATTTTTTTATATAGGACATGCCATTAAACTTCTTGCTTTGAGGGATTCAACTGATGGGATTAGTGTGGATATTACACTGACGAGGGATAAAGGAACACATCCATCTATGATAATTTGACCTCTTTTAGAAATAAAGGAATTATATATGGAAAATACATTTAAGGCAGGGATTAGGGCACCTTCTCCTGTGCCCCTTTGAACTCTGAAGTTTCAAGAGAAACTGGAAAGAATTTGCAATTAATATTGACTAAAGAGTCTTCATACTTCATAAAGGACCAAATAACCATTAAATAATAGTATGTGCCTGAAGCTTCCTGTTTAGCTTGTATATGGCTTTGCTTCTGTCCCTTTCCTTTTTTATTTATTGACTATGACTTGAGAATACAAACTGTGTCGCCCATGAGATGATTTCTTGACTAATATGTACCAAAATGAGCTAAGTCATATGTAATTGAACTTTGGTTAAGTCTATAATTATAAACTTACAAATACATCCACACATCCATGCTTGCATACACATGTATCACCATGTCAGATGTACTGTTTCTTTTCTTTCTTTCTTTTTTGTTTTGCGTTTGTCATGGTGAACAATTTAGGTCACTCGGACATGTGACATCTTTGTTCTATGTCAATGCAACAATGATGTCCCAGTCCTACTTTGTGATTCTATTTGTGCGGCCTCTTTCATTGTATAGGAATATAGTTCAAGACTGAGGTTTGGGGAGAAAGTTCAAGCCTGCTGTTCATCTAACTTTTTTCCAGTGCAATATAAGCACATAGATTTCTGTGATGTGATATTCTTCTTAGTTGACAATATAAGCACTATGTTTAGTTGAACAGCAGGCTTGAACTACTCCTATGTTTAGTTGACAATATAAGCACTATGTTTAGTTCAAGCCTACTCCATTACTCCATCATATCCAGTGCAATATAAGCACATGGATTTCTGTGACAATATAAGCATATTGTATAGGAATGCAGTTCAAGCCTGTTGTTCATCTAACTTTTTTTCAGGCATGTATGATGTAATGTGATATTCTTCTTGTTTGGACATGGTGAAATTTGTGAGATGTGCTATGTCCAGGTGATATTGCTTTTCAATAAGTTATTCCTGCTGGAGTAACTGGGATTGTACATCACAGCATTTACTCTTTATTAGATTGATAGCAATTTGACTAAGGTACTTTTTTGTTGTTGCTCGTGTTTGTTGCACTTGACTTGTTGATTGTGGGTTTGACCTTCACCACTCTACCAAGATCAATATGCATGATGTGCAGCTATATGCTAGAAAATGACAGTCAGCAGAATATATTGCTTTTACTGACATGATGTTTATTAAGCTTTTTCTATGTTTCAGTGATCTAATCATTTGGAAGTATGCAATTTTTTCCCAACCAATTTAGTGTTCTGCACTTGACTGGTTTTTCCTTTTTGTTTCCCTACTTTACTTTATGTTCACCCTTTGTTTTGGTTTCATGTTGTAGAAACGATCAGAGCAAAATGTGGTAGCACGTTCCTCTTTGCCATGGAATCATTCTTGCGGGTCAAAGTCATTTGCAGCGACAATGTCTACGAAGGTGATGCATTTTTTGCAATTTCTAACTTAAATTTTAATATATATTTTATTTACTTCTCCATATACAATATTTAACTGTTATTTTCATGAAATTAGGCGGAGATACCTCACTTTGTAGATTTTTTTAAGGAATCTCATTGGAGTAAGAAGAAAGATGATTGGTTGGATCATAAGTGTATGGAGAAACACGTAAGTCTAACAAATGTTTTGTTGTATGGTTGTTACTTAAAACTAAAAAAGGGGTTAACACTAGGTTTTTAAGTTTTGCTTTACAATCTAACTAATTACTTATGTTCCTTAAAAATGTCAGGGTGAGCTTGAAAATTTGCGAACCATGTGTTCTCAGCCGGATGCAATCCCAATGTCACAAGAAGAAATGTCAGTAGCAGTGCTTGGAAAGAAATCGGGCTACTTGAGAGGATATGGAGTGGGCCGTAAGCCCTGTAATACTAATACCACATCCAGGGATAATGGTGAGGAAGTGATTATCCTAAGAGAGGAGTTATCATCACTAAAGGAACTTAATGATACTCAACAACAACAACTTGAGGCCCAAAATGAACAACTTGCGATTCAACAACAACAAATTAAGGCGCAGAACCAGAAACTTGAAAAGTTCCAAGAGGTGTTGTTGAGATGTGGATTACTTTTGTCGGATGAATGTGGGGAGGAATCAACTGAGGGCGGTTAGGCAACAACTTCTTTTGGGTACTGCTCTCTTTCTCTCTATGTGTGCTGCACTTCTTTTGAAATTTTTAGTTTCATGACAGACCATGCTAATAGTGTTAAAGCATGAGATGAAAGCAAATAAATTAAAACATTTAAGAAAATAACACCAACTTTTCCGTATAAAAATTTGTTATCCTAATGGTGTTGAAACTAAGCACACACTCATATATGACAAGATTTCTAGATATATAACATCCTTCTAGGAGAGATTATAGAGGTTGCAATATGAGTATCAGATTCATAACAGGATTTCTAGAGTTAACACACTAGCAAATATGCTCAAGAGTTAACACTAGCAAATGTTTGTGTCGACACATTTTCTTTACTAAGTTTATTTTGTGTGAAACAAAATACTGTACAAGTGTTCATATATTTTATAGCCTTCATAGATATTTGTCATTCTTTTAGCATATACTTTTTTTTTTTTACTTACAAGCATTTTTTTAATTTTTGTTTGCAGGATCACATGGACAACAAAGCCAATTTTTGGGAATATGTTCTTATCATTAGATCTATCATTATTTTGGAGAAAGTGATGTTTGCAATGAAAAGATAATTTTTTGTTGGCTAATTTTTTGGGAATACACTGAATCTATGTATTTTTGCTTACATTATATTTGTCTAGTTGGAATACAATGATTGTGAAATACAATACGTTTCTCCTTGAATGGGTTACTTGAAGTTAAATCTTTTGCATTATTGGACTATTTTATGAAGACATTATATTGGATATTATTTGTGTGCGATAACTTGTTGCTATTTATTCTCAAGTTTTTTGAATACAAATTTCAATGTTTATAAGTTTCTTTTGAAGTAGGATTTTATATCTATATTTCAAATACGATTTTTTATTATGATAAATCAATATAAAAATTTGTCTACATTAGCTTTTGCGACATCAAATTGTGTAGTAGAAGGTGTTTCTATATCTGTCTACATTAGCTTTTGCGACATCAAATTGTGTAGCAGAATGTATTTTTATATTTGTCTACATTAGCTTTTGCGACATTAACTTGTGCAGCAAAAGGTGACTTTTTTCCGACATGTGTTATGTTGCCAAAGTATCACCTTTCTGCGACATGCAAGACACATGTCGCCAAATGTTATTTTATAAAAAATTTGGAACATGTCACCAAAAGTGGGCATTTTCGGCGACATGATGGATTTGTGTCGCTAAATACTTTCCCAGACAAGGATACGGCGACACACGTGCGATATAGCACGATATGTCGCAGAAAGGCTTTGGCGACACAAAGCCATCTTTCCGCTACATATTGTGTATGTCGCAGAAGATGTATTTTCTTGTAGTGTATAGATATGTGATCAAACCCTGTTACTATTCATGTGAATAGCTTAGGCCCCGTATCGTGCACGCGGGACCAAAGCCGTACCATTTCATGATCATTGCATCTACCCAAGCCGATCACACAATCTAGATGTATTTCAATATTACACATCTCAGGATTCAGGTTGTATTTTCATGATTCATGGTTGTATTTCATGTTCAGGTTATATTTCATGTTCAGGTTGTACTTCATGTTTAGGTTGTATTTCATGTTCAGGACTCATACTATGTTCCCTGTTTTACTTTCAGTATTTCCTGCTCAGTTTCATGTCTTGTCTCATTTCTCGTTCTTTATATATACTTCATGTTTCTTGTTCATACCATGATATTCATGTTCATTTCCTTGGATATACTTAGCTTCGTTCCTGACTAGGATATGTTGCAGGTGAGCTGGAGGCTCTGTGCGACACGTATTATGGCGGAGAGCCATTAGATGCAGGAGAGCTAGCTGGAGTTGCTCTTGACTTAGAGGCTGCAGAAGCTTAGAGCTTACCTTAGCATTTCTATATTATTTCCTTATATTGAGACTAGTAGACTTTCTGTCATTTGCTGAAATGTAATAAATTCTTAGACATGTATCTGGATTTAGGATTTTGTTATAGATGTTGTGTTCACATTTACTCTTGTATATCTGGTTAGTTTCCCTTAGTATTGTACAGCTTACTTCGTCGTGTCTATCGACGAAGGCTGGGCGTGTCCGACTCGTATCCAGTTATTCGGGAGCGGGTCGTGATAACTTGCCGCTTCTCTGGCGGTTCCAAATCATACTCATCATTTGGTGGAGGTAATAGGCCATGAATTGGTTTGTCCTATGAACAACGTGCAATTTGCTGTGAGTTACTCTGCCCTGGCGGTCGGTGAAACACAGGACTGGAGACTCCCGTTTATTGACTTCGTAGTCTATGGCATCTTGCCGGAGAATCCGAAAGAAGCCACTTCTATCAAAAGACGTTCACTCATATTCTTCTACGCTACAGAGACAAAATACTGTATCGGTGATCCTATGATGGATCGCTGCTCCGGTGTTTGTCAAATACAGAAGCCAAAGAAGCTGTACGCGAAGCTCACGACGGCGTTTGTGGGGCCCATCAACCTGGCCCGAAATTGTAAGACCGCCTTCGTCGGATGGGCTATTACTGGCCTATGATGGTAGCAGATGCGATAGACTATGCAAGAAAATATAAAGCTTGTCAGGTCCATGCAGATTTTATACACCAACCATCTGAATTCCTACATCCGACGGTGGTATCTGGCCATTTGAGGCATGGAGAATGGATATCATCGGTCCAATCACCCTGCCTTCGTCCAGAGGACACCGTTTTATACTGGCAATTACGGACTACTTCTCCAAATAGGCGGAAGCTGTTCCGCTTGCAGAAGTAAAGACATCAAACGTGATCAGCTTCGTCAAGCACCACGTCATCTATCGCTTTGGACTGCCTCGAAGGATCATCTACGAAAATGGTTCGCAGTTCGCAAGCCATACCTTCTATCAGTTTTGCGACAAACATCGAATCTAGAATGTTGCTTCAACACCGTATAACCCGGCGGCTAACGGTCTGGCTGAAGCATTCAACAAAACTATAATCAAGCTTCTCAAGAAGTTCGTATCCTCAAACAAACGCGACTGGAATGAAAAGCTTGGCGAATGCTTATGGGCATACCGTACTACAGTCCGGACAGCCACTGGAAACACACCATTCTCTTTGGTATACGGAAGTGAGGCAGTTCTCCCATTGGAGACTCAAATCCCCTCGCTCTGTGTCGCTGTCACTTACCGATTGACGACGGATGATAATTACCGTCATCGGCTACAAGAGTTGGAGGCCTTAGATGAAAAGCGCCTGCTAGCTCAACAACGAATCGAGCTTTATCAAGCCCGCATCTTTGGAGCCTTCAACAAGAAGGTCAAGCTGAGAACATTCCAAGTAGGCGATCTCGTCTTGGCAGTTCGGAGGCCGATGGTTATGAACCACAAAACCGCCGGCAAGTTCCAGCCAAAGTGGGAAGGCCCATTTATCATTGAGGCTGTATTCTCCAATGGTGCATACCGTCTCACAAAGCAAAACGGAGACTTGCTCATGATGTCCATCAACGGCAAGTTCCTGAAGAAATATTATGTCTAAACGACATCCGTCGAATCAACCGGATTGTTGAGTTATGTACCCTTAAGTTCCGCTGAACTTACGCTATGGTCATTCCAAATGAATCCATATCGCATCTTCTGGGCAGTGAGTCATGTATAATCATACCTCTGAACTTCCTCCCTAAAAGAGCATCTTTCTCATAATCTATTACCCGCACTTTCAGTGCATAAAAAAGGGTAACAGGTCCACAAAATTCCAGAAACAACTACGTCGATGTCACCTCTGAGTTGTTTCTCTTCCATCACAAACAAATCACCCCTTACATAGAACTTCCACGTCCATATTACCTATAAGTTGTTCTATATGCCCTTCGTTGAGTCCACTCCTGCCACGTCCTCATTACCTCTGAGTAGGAAGACTCCGTAGTAAAACCCTCATATCTACCACGTCCTCATTACCTTTGAGTAAGTATGTTGGTTTTCTCTCGACTTATTATCCGTACCCAAAACCAGGGTACGTCAAGGATAATTGGCCCACAAATGTCCACAGTTGACCACAAATGACCACAGTTGACCACAAATGTCCGCAGCTGACCACAAATGTTGTACTCGGTCCTCTAGTACATGCGCCTCTTTTCTCACCATCATATGCCTCTGGAACCCAGCTGTTCAATGGCATTCTTTCGTCCAATACCAAGAACTTCCATGCCCGCCTTACCACGGAGTTGTTCTAGGTATCTCTATCAAACTTATTATCCATACCTAAAACCAAGGTATACCAAGGGTAATAGGTCCACAGAAAGTCCCCCAGTGGGGCAAATACTATAATACCAAAGAAACGGTACAAGCACAACAGATAAAGGATGATGTAAACATAGTCGTTCATTTAAAATCAAGAGTACTACATTTTTTGGGACCACGTCCCTGTTTAAAAAATGGAGGAACATAATAATAAAAGAAAGAAAAAAGTCGATCATGGTTCGGCGACACACAATTCTCTGAGCCGGTCCCTCAGCTTGGTCGTTGATCGCTCAATCCTCAGCTTGGCCCGGCGCTCAACCTCCTGAGTCAACCTCTCCGCATCCTTCAGATGCGCGTGTGCCTACCAACCGTCTTCAAGTTTCTTCAGGGCACGCTCCAAGGCATCAGAGGTTCGGGTGATCTGGTCGGTCTCCCGAAGAATTAGCTCCTTATCTTTGCGGGAAGCCTGGAGCTCAGACTCTAAAGAAGCCAATTTTTGCTGAAGCTGGAGGATCTGCTCGTTCGTGTCGGCTATCCCGCGAGAGGCAGCCTCTTTTCGAGCGATACAATCCTCTCTTCTGCGGCTTAGTTCATCTTACTTCGGAGATAGATCCCGAAGGTCCTTCACTAGAGCAGGTTTGGATGTATCCCTTACCGTCCTTACCTTTTCCATAGCTGTTATAAGGAAGGCACGCTCCTGATCTATTGCTAAAGACGGATCGACTTGCCGCAGACCTTGAAACTGAGCCACCAGCTGATCAGCTTCCACTAATTTGGGCTCCAGGAGCTCGACCATCCCTGTCCCGTCGGTGAGTGTTCTGAGGAGTTCAATCTGACCACGGGCACATTGACAAGCCAATGCAAAAGAAGTTCCCCTCTCCAAGGTAGCTTCGACCCCTCGCTTCAGATGGCGGTAAAAGCTATCAACACGTCCTTTGACGATTCATCCAGAACTTCTAAAGAAGATGGTGTCAAAGGAAGAGTAGGTGGCAGGGTTGAAGACGGTCGTGAAGAAGATGCACCAGAGCTTGATGCCCCTGTCACTAGGGAAACAAGTTCCGAGCGATAGGACTCCTGAATAGCAGCCATATCCTCCTCCACGGCCTGAAGGATCCGGAGACTCGGCAGGACAGAAAGGTCAACCTCCGGTGTTGGAGCCACATGAACCAAGGAGGGTGCAGGGACCAATTCTTCCCGCCCCGGCAGTTATAATATGTCTCCTCCTGAACTTGATCCGGCAAGAGGTCCCTCGGTATAAGTTGAAGGAGGAGGAGGCATACTTTCTTCTACCAGATCCCTCCGGGCGACTTTTCCCCCGATGATGTTCGCCGTCGGCATAGAAAGAGCAGGACCTGTATGTCCGAAGCAACGATCGATCAACTTAACCCGAAGGATATAAAGATAGAGCAAATGAACCTCCTCACTAGTCAATACATGACTTAGCTTACCAGGGGAGGGTTGCTGAAGCTGAGGCTCACTCACAGCTACCGTCTCCTCTTCAACGGCGACACTTGAGCCAATTTCAGCCGCTTCCTCTGCCCCAGCCGCCCCGGAGGTGGATATAATTGGGTCAGCATCAACCGGCTAAGGTTCAACAACCTCGGGGATTGGTTCAGTAGAGCCCACATCGCCCCGGGTTGAGATGTCTGCAGCGGGAGGAATCTCAGCCATTGTTGGGACGACCCTGGTGGAAGTAAGCTCGGCTGTCATATCTCTAATTAAGGCGGCTAGAGCCGGGTCATCCTCAGAGGCGGTAGCCGGCTCTGAGGAGTTCACTTCTCCCGATGCCTACAAAGAAAAGGAAGATGATCAGATTATTTCAGAAAAGAAGAACAAAAAAAGAGGATCGTAACTCGATTCACCTCCGAAACGGCGTTGACGTCTACACTTCTCTCCCTGATGATCGACCCCCGAGGCTTGATCGCAGCCCATTTTCGGGAGTAAGTCATGCCGCCGGCAGAGGGTGCACGCCTGCTACATTTTCGGGAAGGACTAGGTGCAACAGAAGGCTGACCTGCCACCAAATCATCTGCAGGAGGAGGAGGCAAGTTATCAGGGTCTTCCTCTTCGTCCACACTGGTAGACTCCGAGTCAGATACATCAACTGTCCTCCCCTTCTTGATCCTTGGCTTCTCCTCCAAAACAGTACCAACAATAAAGCTGGTACTTGGTTCAAAGTCTTTTGGGGGCTTATTCGCCATAACATGGTACAAGGCCGCCATGTATAAAATATGTCCCGACTCGTTAGCATCGGGAACAGAGAAGGTGGCACGGGTGTGAACCGCGCTATAGTAGTGCCAAGCCCGGATGCCGTCAAGGACGCTGCCCTCAAAGCCTAGGCAGGAGCTGGAATTGTCCAAAAATATCTGACTGCACCCAAATTGCCGGGAGAATCGGCTGGGTAAGTAAGGCTCCAAAAAGACGCAATTACAATTGCGATACACCAGATGTGCAGGACGAATGTTCTACAACCAGAGGAGCATCTTCTCGGGCAAGAATTTGGGAGACACAGCACTATCAAGATGCACGGCGCATACTTCTTCATCGGTAAAATGAGAAACAAACACAAAAAAAGGAGTATTTGTCCACTCGTGCCAGCGCCATCCGACAGGCGGGCATGGTGGTGTACTCCCAAGGCATGCGGCGGTACTGATAGATGAAGGCATCATCAGCAGTCACGTCTTCCTCGAGGCCATGCCTCATTAGAGACTGGTAATGCATCAACAGCCACCCCATCAGATAATGATAGGGCAGCTCGATTCGTTCAAAGTCTTTCGCCGTGTCGTGAGCGATGACTTTGGACGAGAAGGCGTAGAAGCCACGATATACGCTGCATACCATAGCGGGGAGAAGAGCTAGTCTAGCCCCAAAGACTAGCTTCACTGCAGGGAGGATCAGGTTACGGCTGATTCTCTCGATAGCACCAGCCCCTCCCGAAACTATGCAGTTCCGCAGCTACACCATCAAAAATCCTGTCAGAAAAGCCTTATCAGACATCTTCTGGGTATCCTGATAAAAATAATTAAAGGAGTCAGTTTGGCTCCCAAATCTGTCGCCCGTGGTTTTCACCCTCTTGACGGTCGACACCTGGTTCTGCACCTCCTTCCAGGTTCGAGGACGTCGGGGGAAAACCCGGCCTGAGGCGCCTAGCTCAAAAAGATAGCTGAGCCAGGTCTTGGTATGAGGAAGGTTCCCTTCCGAGCTATCGTTCTTCTTCTTTGATATCTGCTGGTACGTACTATGGTGGCATAGTAGTTCCCGGTAGACAGCCACAAAGCCCGGGAACCGTTGCTCCAACTCCTCGAATTCTTCATTCGTAGGGGTACACGCCACAAAGACTTTATCTCCCAGGGCAGCTTAGAGACTTCACGTATCTCGTGGAAAGCGAGCCCCATCTCCCCTCCAAGCATAAAGAAGGTCCCCGTTCGACGGTTGTACATCTCAAGAAGAGCCATGAACAACTTTTTGTTCATGGGCAGACCATAGCAGGTGCCCCGAATGGCATGATACAGGCCAATCTCGAGCAGGAGATCCTTGTATGTCCTCAAGACCCATGAAGGGGTGGGGTTCATCCAGTTCATCAGTGCCAACCGACCAATGGGATAGGACCCCTTCTGAGCAAGCTGGTTCATGAAAGTGTCAGCTTGGGAGAATCGAAAATTGGGACCCTGCACATTTATGAAGCTGCCCGGGGCCAACCCCATCACAGAGCGGCTGATCTGTAGCTTGCTTGCAATTACCGACCGCGATGTTTTATTATAGTGAATATCGCCCATGAACATCCCCTGCTGGCTCAGAGTCAGGGAGTCTGCCATTTTCCTGTCCATCGGCAACATATTGAACCAAGACAGCGGGAAGTGACGCTCCATCTGAGGAATGTGGATCGTCATCCCGTTAGAAGAAAAACTCCAACTTTCAGAAATATCTAGAACGTTGGGGTTCTTTACAGTCAGGGCATCCCCAAAGAGGAACGAGGGTTTCAAATGTGTGCCCCCTAATTTTCCCGAGTTCATCATACCCGAGAGAAAAAAGAAGGATTGGTTCCTAATATCCCTTAGCCTCTCCTCAGGTTGATCTTTGGTGATTTGGGCCGACACATAATCGACCACATGGTCGAATCTCACACCCACAGCAGACTGAGCTTGACCTACCAAAAGCTCCCCTGAAGGATTGACCGGCAACTTCACTAAAAAAGACAAAAGAAAGAAGTCAGGAGATAGCCAAAGAAAAACCACTTAAGGACTTCTGAGCTTATGCGGCTCTGTTAGGTGGGTCCTTATGCGGTCCAGTTCATAAGGAGCTTATACGGGTCTGTTATGTGGGTCCTTATACGGGCCAGTTCATAAGGAGCTTATGCGGCTCTGTTAGGTGGGTCCTTATGCGGTCCAGTTCATAAGGAGCTTATGCGGTCAGGTGACAACTTTCATGCGGCTCGGTCATGAGACAGTTCTCATGTGGCTCGGTCATGAAGCAACTCTCATGCGGCTCGGACATGAAGCGTACTCCATACGGCTCAGTCATGAGGCGTTCATGCGGCCCATACGGCAAAGCTTATACGGATTCATCACACTGAACTTGAGCAGTTCAATGAAGACGAAAAGCGCATTAACTATGCCAAAGCATGATAGGGAAAGGCTCGTGCATAAAACATGCGACATAGCCATAAAAGTTAGGGTTTTAACTCATGCAATTTTCTTCCCAAACGCTCTTACCATCAATAGAAGGATGAACGTCGGAGTGAACTGAGATTGCCGTATTCAATGAAGAGGCAACTCCTTTACCCTTCGCTGCAGCACTAAAAGAAGTCTTAGGGGCCATGGATGATCGAGAGTAGAGAAGACGACGGCTAGGGCAAGAAAGATTGAAGAAAGAAGAGAGTAAAGAACCTCTCTATTCAAAATTTGCTCGTACTTATAGGCTAGCAAGAGGCGTGTGAACCGATAGACGCTTCGGATTTCGTGCTGCCTAGGAGATAAAGCCGACCCTTGGGATTCTATCCCCTTTCATGCAAAAGACTGCTCCGAATCATCAAAGCAAATCTAAATATTTAATGCCGACTCTTGGGATCCTATCCAAAAGACGGCTTTAAAATCAAAACAAATCAGAAATAATTAATGGGACGCCTATGTGGCACAAGACCAGTATGTGGCCAGAGAAGCCTATGTGGCATGAAGAGCTTATGTGGACATACCCATGCTTCTTATTCAAAGTATTTCAATTTTACAAATTGAAAACTTTGAAGGAGGTCTTGTAGAAGCATGGAAAAGAATAGTGATTCTTATGCGGCCCAGAATCAAACATGAAACTCCATGCGGATCAAAACTTGGAGAGTTTTATACGGCTCAAAATCCTTGGGAGCTTCATGCGGCTCAAAAAGCTTTATGCGGCTCAGAAAGCTCCCTGCGGCCTTATGCGGTTCGAAATCAGCCTAAGCAGCTGTCCATAATTACTCTGACATAAAGGCGACAGCTCTGACAGAGATGATGGCTCTGACATAAAGACAAGACGTGACATGCTCTTAAAAAGACGAGAAAATCATCATGATATCTGGCACAGTTCACAAGTTCCAAAGACAGTTCTTTATGCGGATCGCCTATGCCACTCTCATGCGGCTCGGTCATGAGACCACTCTCATGCGGCTCAGTCGTGAGACCACTCTCATGCGGCTCGGTCATGAGACCTCCCTCATGCGGCTCAGTCATGAGACCACTCTCATGCGGCTCGATCATGAGACCTCCCTTATGCGGCTCAGTCATGAGACCACTCTCATGCGGCTCGGTCATGAGACCACTCTCATGCGGCTCGATCATGAGACCACTCTCATGCGGCTCGGTCATGAGACCACTCTCATACGGCTCGGTCATGAGACAACTTTCATTCGGCTCTGTCATGAGACGTCTCTCATGCGGCTCGTCACCAAGTAGCAGTTGAGACACGTGGCAGAAGTTGACCAAGTCTTAACAGTTCGGATTTAGTGCAACAAACAGATCATGATCAATCTTAACCAATCCTCAGCTACCCACTTCTCGAGGCACAGTTACAAGGATGTGGTCCAAAATTAGCCACGTGGCTGTACACCCCATTACTCATGAATTCCTATAAATAGCAAGGTGCTATTCCCTTGCATACATACAGAGATACATACAGAGCATTTCTTCACCGAAGCCGAGGTTGCGTTCGATCGTCCAAGGAGTAAGGCAGAGTTGATAGCACTTTTTCGAGCCTCTACCGTCACCTCCCAGAATCAAAACTAAACAATTGTACTTAGATTGCTTTTCCTAGTTTTTGTTCCTAGGCTCTCTTTTGTACAAGCGAGTTTGTAATTGTGAGTTAAAGTTCAGTCCTCCTATAAATTTTTTCTATTCTACAACAATCAATGGCAAACAGTCTAGTGTGCTACATCAGATCAGTTTTAGTTCTTTGTTAACAAACAAAAATCCTACGATACGACACAGTTGACCCACAAAAAGTCCTACTGATTCACAAATCCTAGGACATGACACAGTTCTGTGAAAAAATAAAAACCTTAGGACACGACACATTTCTGTGAATAAACAAAAACCCACATCATATGGCAAAATTGACCTAAAAACCCTACTGATTCATAAATCTTAGGACACGACACAGTCTTGTGAATAAATAAAAACCCTAGGACGCGACATATTTTTGTGAATAAACAAAAATCCACATCATATGGAAAAATTGACCCAAGAAACCCTACTGATTCAGAAATCCTAGGACACGACACTGTCTCGTGATAAACAAAAACCCTAAGACACGACACGTTTTTGTGAATAAATAAAAATCCACATTATGGTAAAATTGACCTAAAAAATCCTACTGATTCACAACTAGGACACGACACAGTAGCCAGACACAAAAAACCCTACTCTCAATAAAATCCACAAAAAACTATATTGTCAAATAACACTACTCTCAAAAAAATCCACAAAAAACCCTAACTTCAACTAGCACTACCATAAAATTGAACTACATAGAGAAAATATGGAATAGAATTATAACCTACCGCATGGTAAAAATTGAAGTTACCGCATGGTGAATTTGCCGCTGAGAATAGGGTTTTCGAGAGGGGACGTAGGCCGCCGAGGAGACCGTGGACGCCGAGGAGAGAGTTTTATGGAGTGGAGGGAGAGGGACTTCTGAGAGGAAATAGGGTTTTTTAAGACGAACGGGGGAGAAGAGGGGTTTTCGAGAGGGGCTAATGTTTTAGAAAGAGATGATCGGGCAGCGGGGGATTAAACATGAAAGCCGTCACTAAGCCAAATATTTTGAAAAAATTACGATAATGGCATCTGAAATAGTCGCGGGAATTCTCCCCTTTCCACCCCACTTTAGTTGATGGCTTTAAACTAGCCATCAATTAAAAGTGGTGGATTACGTAACGGTTTCCTGAAACCCGTCAACTAAAGTAGTACAATATTGTATAGTTAACACAAAATAGGGTTTAGTTGACACAAGGCCTAAACCGTCAAGTAAAATAAAATAGTTGACGGGGATTACTAACCGTTAATAAAAAAACCGTCAACAAATGTCATTTTTCTTGTAGTGTCATAATATTTCATACTGTTATCCTCGAAGTTGTGTTTATTTCATCCTAACTGAGATCACAAGGCCGAAGTTGTGTTTATTTCATCCTAACTGAGATCACAAGGCCATCCGTTTCAAAATCACTTTCTATATTAATTTAGCAACCTATAATATCGATCATAATTATCATACCACTAGTTAGTAACCATCTAGAATCACATTCTGATCTCATAGCCATCCTTAAAATCTCCAATATTTTTATTTGATTCTTGTTTGCTGTTATGCAAATCCTTTAAATAAATCTCAACCACAAGTATTTATAATCCAAAAATTTAGTCATACCATTTTATTCTTCTGTCATTCCCACTATATTTGTCTTCATTATTCTTCCTTTCAATAATTTTGAAATTCCATTTCTTGTAGAATGATGGCAATGAATTCCTCATTGATTCTTTATATCACAAGTCCTTCAAAATTTAAGGGATGTCTAGGACAGCTATGCTCGATTGGTCAAGTGATAGAAGAATTTAATGAGAAGGAATGATCATAAGGAACGATCAATGAGATGAAAGATTGTAAAAATTCTCTTATAAAATAGAAAGATAATAAAATTTCTTAATAAGAAATGGATCAAGAATGTTGGAAAGAATATATATATATATATATATATATATATATATATATATATATATATATATATATATATATATATATATATATATATATAAAAATATATATATATATATATATATATATATGGTCAACAAATATATATATGGTCAACAAATATGGTTCGGGGGAGTATTACCTATATGACGTCTAACTAATCACCCACCAATTTATAATCCGTATCCTCAAGAATATTTCAAAAATTCTTCAATCATAAAAATTTAAATCAATACTCAATACATTTCTTACATAATTTTTTTAATCTCAAAAAAATCTCTTCAATTTCAATCATTAAATATTAAATCAATAACTCAATATCTTCAAATTTCAATTATTACATTTTAATCAATAATTCCACATTTATCATAATCTTCAAAATTTTGACCTAATGGTCAATATTGACATATCGAATATTCAACTATTCATTCAAATTGGTATTTATCCTCAAAATTTAACCTCACAAAAATTTAAATTTCTTAAAATATTTTAAATTTAAATCAACTTTTTCATAACTTCTTCAAAATTTCAAATTCAAAAATCAAAATCCAAAATTTAAAATCTTCAAAATATAAACACTTTAAAATCTAAACTTAAATCTACTCTGTCACAAGCCCCTCAGAATTTCAAATCCAATAATCTCCAAATTCTTATCTCAATTTAGTCGAAAATTATTTCATTTAAAAAAATCAACCTTATCTTAGCAATAAATTCATCAAACCACAAAGAAATCTAAACCTCAAAGACACCAAAAGTTAACAATTTTCGTCTTCAATAATTGATTAACCTCAAAGACTCAATTTTTCAATCGAGAACTCTATCTACTTTTGATTAGAGTCATTCTATCAAAACACAATATTATCACATAAAATATTTTAAATTCATCAAATAGGGTATCTCAAAACTCAAAGTATATAACTATCTTAATCATGTAGCCTATGTAACAACCTTAACTACCTAGGAAATCAATTCGAAATAAATCTATAGATTGCCCATGGGGTAGCTAGTCCTAGGCAAAGACATTTTTCCTAAAATCAAATTAACCTAATTGTGAATGAGCAATTCCTAATCGTAGGCTCGCAGCAGTACGACTAATATGGTACTACCACAAGTTCTCATAATTTGCGAAGATTGACCTGTATGAGCCACCAAAAAACTTGTCACGATCTGTCCCCATTTTTTTGGGCTGCGAGTGTGTGGGCAAGTCCAGCCTACACCGCAGCACCGACGTAGTAAGCTGTCTAGACCTCAAATACAATATTTGCTCATATAAAATAATTTCTTGCTCATTCACAATACTAAATCAAATTACAATATTCAAAGTTTACATTGATTAAAATACAATGTCTCACAAATCGAAAACAACTAACTAAGGTTTATGATCAACTAATCTATCTAACTAGTCTCTAGGTTCGGCCTTCGATTATCCCATAACTCTCCCAAGGATCCAATGCATAGTGTAGCAGCGACTAATCTAAAAAATAGATTTCCAGTCAGGAATGGAACGAGTACAATTCAAGTATACAGTTCCAAATATATGATAATGACTATAAAAACAGTGAATAGAAATTGCATACGTGATAAATAAATAAACTGAAATCATGGCATAAAAAATAAAGAAAAATAATTAACATGAACTATAAAGACAAGTAAAAAATGAAACAAGAAAACATAACCATCTAAGTGATTTGAAGTACACCTTTCAACATGTGATCGAGTTGGGACATTACACCGCAAGCTCTACATAGTATTTGCATCATCAAGGTCTAGCATGAAATATAAAAATAAAGTAAGGTCTAAGGTCTGATCATATATCTACTTAGTACTTTCCTGCCCGACTACTGCACATAGATCAAGTCACGATAATAGGTCACGAACACGATGATACGAGTACGATAAAATATGGTATCAGGACTAAAATTCATATGTCACTAATCCGTGTAACGAGCGTGTCAAGAATAAAGTATCACATCCCTAATCATGCAAATATAGTAAAAATTAATATTGAAAACAAACAAAAAATGTACTTGTCTGGGATCCTTAGCTGGTAAAATAGAGGTTTCCATTGAGTTCAGAATAGTCCAATTAGCTAGGGCTGATGTACAGGAGTTCGAATTCGCTAGGAAGTAGGAAGTATGATTAGTCACGGACAAGGATTAATAATCGAAGGAATTTGTTTGATGACAATGAACTTTGTAATTAAATATTTATAACTATTATGGAAGTATCTACAATATTCGAAAACTATGTTTATTAGTCAAAATATATTTTAGATAAATAATTGAAAATTCTAGAAAATTATTTTTTTGGCAAAACTATAATTTTGTCAAAATATAATTTTTAGGTCAAAATTTTATATTTTGAAAATATCTAGAGAATAATATTTTTAGGGTTTATAAAACAAATTTAAAATTACATGTAGGCACAAAACCCAATATTATATTTTGTTACAATTTAACTTTTTAAAGGAAATATTTAACATATATACTTACTAAAACAGTATAAATAATATTAATAATAAATAACCATCATAAGATTAAAATAATTAATAAAATTAATGATAATAATAATAATACTAATATAATTATTAATAATACTAATTAATATACTTACTTACATACATACATACATACATACATACATACATACATACATACTATTTTTTTAGAAAAATAAAATAAATAAATAAATTTACAGAGAAGGGGGAGATGAGATAGGGAGAGAGAGGAAACAGAGGGAAGAGAGAGCAAAGCGTTGAGATTGAGAGTATGAGGAGCTAACCGAGACCGGTGCAAGCGACGGATCTAATCGGCGCAGATCTGAGGGACGTGTGGGTCACCGACACTAGAGAGGGCAGCGACAAGCGGTGTTCTGGCAGTGGCTGCACGAGGCTGGTCGGCTCAGGAACGGAAGGGAAAGGCATGGTGCCCAGTGGTCCACAACGGGGCGGTGAGTCATTTGCCAGATAAGCATGGGATGGTCACCGGTGGTCAGGTAAGTGGTGATGGTGGTTTTGGGTGCTTAAGTCGACGGTTGGAGTTGACCGATCGTGGCGGTGGTGTTGGCTTGTGATGATGGGTATTGTTGGTGGTCTCTGTGGTGGTGGTGGGTAGGGGTGTGATGGTGAGGGGGTTTTGGGTGATGGTGATGAGGGTAGTAGCGGTGGCGGTTGTCGGTAGGGACGTGGTAGTGGTCAGGGAGTGCCTGCTAGTTGGGACATCAGTTGGTCACTATTGGGTGTCGGAATAGTAACTGGTGGCAGTAGTATTTATCGGAGTCATGGGAGATAATAGGGTGGTGTTGTGCTTCGGTGAAGTGGGTCACCAGAGCGACGAAAGGAGCGACGGCCAGATTAGCGTTAGGTTTTAGGGTTAGGGTTTGATGAGTTTTGTTTGTATGTGTCGAGGTTGTGGACGAAGTGTCGGGGTGTGTCTGACACAACGTGGAAAAATGTATATGTATAAACAATGGAAGGAATTTTGAGTAGACACTGACACGGTGCACGACACAATTTGCTATGGTGGTTATAGGCTAGATGGTGATGATGGACATGCGGATATGCGGACACGGTAATGGTGACAGTTGTGGAGGAAATCCATGGTGGTTGGCTATGACGAGGATGGTTAGGTATTTGTAGGGAAAAACAAAGTGCAGCCTCCCCCTTAAATAGGAGATGAACTTCTAATTAGATAAGGGATATGAGTCTCAATAGATAAATCTCCCCCTTAGTTTAAATAAAATAAACTTTAAATAAAAAATAGTTTAATCATAATCCTATAAATGATCGTAAATAATAATTTAAAGTATTACTCTATATTATCAAATAATTATACGAGTTCAAATTCAAAGCAAATAAGCGATCAGCATAATAACTTTAAAATAATACTTAATGCTATCAAAACAATTTAAATCATATAATTTCAAATCGTAATCAAATAACTGATTATCATAATAACTTGAAGTAAAATTCAGTATTATAAAAATAGCATAAATAATATTTGATACTATCATGATAATCTAAGGTATTTTTAAAAAAAAAAAATTGGCAAATATTTTTGTTAATAAAATACTTATAATTCTAAAAATCCATTTTCGAAATCAAATCATTTGAAAGTCCAAAATAATAATCAACATCTTTTATAATTCCAATAATAAAATTAAGAAAATTACAAAATTAATTAGTACTTTCAAACCATGATTTTTTTTAAATTGTTTTTGGAAAGCAGACAAATAAGCAAATATCTGTTACAAAGTTTTGACAAAAAATTACCTTTAAACACAATAATTAAAATGAAAAATAATTTTAAAAATTCGAGAAGATGGGTTACACCCGGAGTATCAGGACTTAGAGTATAATGCCAATGGTCGGTATATCCCCCGACCGGGTGGTTCTTCGACACAACCAGAGAGAACAGAGGGACGATTTAGGAAGGAGCTTTGGCCCGCAAGCAACGTTTCATATGTTTCACCTTATACAGTTAATTTTATATATTTTATTTATTTATTGAACTAAATAATTTGTTGTGATTTTTTGTAGTTTTTTCCCCTTCGGTGCTACTCGAGCACTTGGGAAAATCATTAGGGGGAACTACCACGCCATTACCTTAGATTCTTCGATGTGCCACCAGTCATGCAGTATGTATGGCTTGACCAGATGAAGGTATATTTGGTATTTTCGTTATTCCATTTATTAATTGTTTCTATATCTATTCATATTAATTGTTAATTTATATGTTAGAAAACGTACTGGTGGCTCGAGCATCGCGATACGAAGATCATGAAGACGTATCGCTACTTGTAGCAAGAAGATGCAAGATGCGGAGGATAATTTTCAAAAATGGGTGGTTACTAGAAAGGGCAAGAAGCCCTGGACTCACAATAATTTTTGGGAGAAGATGCAGAAGGAGCTCGAGACTCTTGCTTTCAAGAATAGGTCAGAACGAAGGAAGAAGGTGCGCACTCGTGCGGGTTTGCATACTGGGAGATCGATCCCTATTGCTATACACCATCAAAACCTAGTAGGTTAATTCTAAGTACTTAAATATTTCCATTATATAGTTTAATAACCTAATTATCAAGCTAATTCACATCCTTAATGTTTCATACACATGCACAAAAGCTGGTGAAGGAGGGGGGAGATCCCTCTAGTATCAGCTTCGTCGATGTTTTTGATTATACACACAAGAGAAGGAAGAACGGAAGCTACGTGGACGAGAAGGCCAGCAAGACTGCTGTAAGTATGTCAAATTATAAGTTAGAATAATATTAGGTATTACAATTTAGATTATAAGTTAGAATAATATGGGTCATTTGATAGGCTGCGTTCCAGCCTCTGTAGACTGAGAGTGCCACTCCGGCCACTCCGAATGGGGTGACCGAGAGTGTCATCGAGTCTTTGCCTGCCACCACTTCCTTTTCCATGGTCGATCGAAAGAACGATCTGTTTATACATGCCACTAGTGGAAGAGGGAAGGGCGAACGCTTCTACGGCACCAACTTTTTAGCATTGCAGCTGTATGTGTACTGGAGACCTCCACCCTGACGTCTTCTACTGCGACACAGCCGGATATAATGAGCCAGATGATTTCGATGATGACTATATTGCAGGCTACAGCATCGAGCCTACGGAGACAGTGAGCAGCATCCAGGCCACCATGGCACATGGTTATTGCGGTGTCTATGTTTCTTTTGTTGCCTCTGGGATTACGACAGCTGGTCCTTCTGGTGCCACAATAGCTGGTCCTTCTGGTGCCTCCGCTCCGTCCTGTGCTGCTTCTGGTGCCTTTGCTCCAGCTGCTGCTGGCGTCCCTATTCTATCTAATGGTGCAGTGGTGGGGCTCCTCGATTTATTGTCACCGAAGTCATTGAGCTCAATACTGCCTAACTTGTTGAGTGAGATTCCTTCTGACGTTCTCAAACGTATGCATGAGCAGGAGCCACCATCAGATTGTTGATTTTGTTTGTAGGGATTTCAATTTGATTTGTGTTGTATATTTATGTACGTACTAAATTATTGGTGTTGAAGTACTTTATTTATGATCGATATTATCTCCCTAGCATCGTATTACTTTATTTGGATGATATTTGTTTGTGTTGTATGGATATTCTTTTAGTTATATGCCTCACTGTGTGTTTTTAGCGTGCATTTGTGCCGTTAAAAATCCAATTGGACGGTAATTTTACAACAGGTTGTGCTGGGTGGGTTACATATTGATTGTGTTTCTACAGCGGGTTGCTGCGTAGTCTACATATTTGTTTTGCACTGATGTGAGGAATGTATTTTTTTGCAGTTCTAGACAGTTTAGCGACTACTTAGCGATGGAATGGCAACTAAATAGCGACACGAAATTATGTCGCTAAGTAATCTGGTGACGGAATGACGACTAAACGGCGATGCCAATTTACGTCGCCAACATGGAGTATCAGAAAGTTAAGAGTATCAAAAACATATAATCCGTCGCTAGGTCGTCACTAATACGTCACAATTGCGACATCTCGGCGACGGAATATGATGTCGCCAACTTTGGATATCAGACAATTTAAAGTATCGGAAAAGAAATGTTATATAGATGAGTAGTCGCTTAAGACGTCATCTGTTCGTCGCTACCTAGTAGTCTATGGAGTACTAGCTAATGTCGCTGAGAAGTCGTTCATACGTTGCTAAAAAATTTTGTCGCCAAACCATCACACAAACGTCAACTGTGGAGCAGTCGCAAATACGTCTGAGAAAAGTCGAAGTGTCGACTACTTGGCGATGGAATATTTTAGCGACGTGGTGTTTACCAACGGACAAAAAAGGTTTATTTTTTGTCGCCCATCCGTCGCTAAATGTTATTAGCGACGGATGGACGACGGATTATGCCATCGCTAAAATCCTGTATTTTAGTAGCAATTTTATCCATCGGATCGATCAAGTTGTCTATCTGGAATTGCTTGGATTAACTCATTTAGTCATTGCTATAAAAGAAGTAACTCCCATTAGTATTAGTAAAATATTATGGGCTTATTGTATGAAACTATTATTTCATGCACACGTCGAAAGGCATTCAAACGAGAAATTACATCAAAAACTTTCCAAAAGAAAATAAAGCAAAATCAGAGAAAGTAGAATCGTGCTCCAATACCATTATGCACTCCCAATCCCGCAAAATTGATAAATCGCTACTGGCCGTGATATCGTACAAGTCTAAATTGCACTTGTAGTACAAGACATAAACATACATGTGACAAATTATTTGAATGTAAGGTTGAAGCAACACAACAACAGAAAGTTGAAGACATAATATAGGAAGAAATATCTCTTTTATTGAATAACGCAACAAAGTACAACATTTCTAATAAAAAATAAAATATCATCTTAGTTTACATTTCATGAAATAAATAACTAACTAACAAATTGTTCATAAAATAATACGATTGTTCCATATATCATGTCATTTTATTACATTAAAATTTAAAATGTCTTCAAAAGAAAAGAACTTAAAATACTTTGAGAAGAAAGAGCTTCAAATGCTTAGAGGGTCTTTTAATTCCTTTGAATACCCGTGTTGTTCTTAACACCTGTGGAGGATGGGGTTAGTGCATTAGAGAATGCACTGATGAGCAGTACCAATTCGACTCACCCAAACCAACATAGTATATATATGAAGCATATAATTATTAAAATGATCTTTCTATTTCTACTAGAGTCTATTAACAATTCATAATCGAGAATATAGATTATAAGCATAAAATATAACCATATCACTTGTACAATGATATATTACCCATATCTGACTTGTCCATCCTTGCAAAACAAGGATTAGCACTATACATCTGTAAAATAATCATTAGGAATACATCATGTCTACATGACGGTCATTGGTGATTCTGATACCATAAAGGACTATACATGGCATTACGACGCACCCTTCTAGTCTAGGTAGCTAACCCCACTAAAGGTCCCGCAATACCTCGTACTTGAAGCACGTTTCACATAAATTTCTCCTAGGTCGATACAGTCCAGGTGTCTCAAATACCGTTCAAGGAAAGCCAAACCTTGTGCACAAGCTGTTCATGACTATGCAAATTCGTATGCTCTAACTACTAATCATATCTTGTATGGTAATAGAAATTGAAAATAAATGCAAATACAAGTCTCTACTTGTACATCGCATTCTTAATTTTATGCTCACGGACTCAATTACCATCCAGGGTTATCACGATTGGTAACCCATTTGTCCCAAGCTATTTCCAAATATTACATGTATACCAAACCATATCCATACCGCTTTTCATATAAAATTGTAGGACCGTTGAGCACCTCTAAGGGGGGTGAATAGAGTGTGTGCGTGTGCAACAAAAAATAATTACCAATTAAAAATATTAAGCAGTTATATATTATGGCAGATCAAAGACGATAAATAAAATGCGGTAAAGTAAGAGTCAAGAATTCAAACTCAGTTAATACCACGATGTATACTAGTTTCTCTCTGAGAGGACTGGTCCGGTCATGAGTACTTTTGCTCGCTGTTAATCCACTATAGCACAAGCTTTAACTGAGCGCTTGTAACTCTTACAACACCGTGCTTGGCGACAAGTGCACGACCGACTTCACAACACCGTGCTTGGTGGCGAGCACACGATCGACTCCAGAAGGCAATTAAAAAACTGGAATATTTTCTAAATACAGTCTCCGATACAACTCTTCAATACCAAACTCTAGATTAAACAGAAACTGTACTGGCTTGACTAAGAGTTGTAAATGTTAGATATGGAAGTAAAAAATCTCAGAATACTTTAGATAGAGAAGAGAAGAGATGAAATGGGATGAGTGAAACGAATGGTAATCTCAACTTTATTTATAGTGTTTTAGGATGACCGAACTCGGACAGAGTTCGGGCAGAGTTTGGATGCTAGAATTTCGTATACGAACGTTAGATGCAGATTTTGTGGGAACTGTATTTCGAATTTACCCAGACCGAACTCGGACCGAACTCGGGCCGAGTTCTGACCGAGTTTGCGCAGAGTTCTGCCAGAACTGTTTTGGCCAAAATTTGATGGTTTTGGGCTTTTTAATATGTGGACTTTTGGATAGATATTTGTAGATAGGTAGGCTATATATTATGGACTAAGAATAGCTAAGCCAGTATCGATCCGATCAATCTCACATTTTTTCTAGACTCAATAAAAGAAAAATTACAGAATAAATTTGAAAACCAATAGCCTTTTTGATGACGTCTTTTTCTTGACATTGAAGACACATTTTTCCTTGAATAGCTAAGCCCCGGATAGGTCGATAGGCGCTTCAGAGAAATCTTCTTGTATAATATCGTCTTTGGTCCATCAATAATTCTTCATTGCATATGTCCTGATTTGATCATGCTTACTGCTTGTCTGCAAGTACATGTTAGATGAACAAAATAATATGATGCAGTATGATACAAGCATAGCAATATGATATAGAATATTTAAGACAATGCTAAGTTTAAGTAGCAACATGATAGTGATTACAAGAATATTAGTGACATCAATAGTTAAACTTAATTGATTAGCCATATTCAAAAATATGATATAATCATTGGGCTAACAGAAATATCATGCTAAATTATTCTCGTGCATAGATGCACTAACACTTTACAATTCTAGTATTTCAATCATCAACAATAATAACAAAAATGTGACTTCTTTTATTTATTTTTACTTCTTATTGGGGATTATCGATCTCAATGATATTGTAAGAAAACAAAAAGAATTCTTTTATTTGGACATGAAGAAAACGAAAAGAATGACCAAACTCACTCACCGATTAGAGAATTATCGAGAGAAGAATAATTACTTTACAACGAGTAAGCCTCTGTTATGCGTCCTGCAATGGCAACAACATCGGATCAATACGCTTATTTTATCTTTCATTCTCTTTCTCTCAGAATTCTCAAAATGAATACATAAATTGATGAAAGCGAATTATGAAAATATTAATCGAAAACAACATTGAAAACGTATTCATCAAAACCAAGCAACAAAGCGTCCATGAAAATAATAGTGAATGGATGGGAAGAGACTCTTATATAAAATTCATTCCCCAAGGCACAATCTACTGTATTTTGGACTTATTCTAACAAAAGTCAATCCATGAATAGGAAATGTTCATATTGATTAGATGACAAAAGATTTCCCCAATTAACCCAGTTCCAACTGATTTATACTAGCCACAAGCCAACAAAGTACAATTTCTAAAAGCAGGACACTATAGTCTATGTCCCTACTCTACCCCTTTGGTTAAGGTGGCTTTGGTAGAAGCTAGGTAAATACCAATATTACTCTTGAGTCGTTGTCGTATGACACACGACCGTCCTTAATTGTTCGTTCTTAGGAGGATTGACATTTCGCCTCATGCAAGGATATCCCTACCCCTGCTCCACCTATTTGGTCAGGTGACTTTGGGAGTGGCCGGTGTGTCATGCCCCCATTCCAAAAATCAATAGTCGTCCCCTGGGCATGATGTCGTACGAGCCTAGGTTGCGCTCGCACAAGGCACTTTTATAATGTTATGCAAAACTCAACAGCAAAGAGAGTACACAGAGTAGATTGAACACATTTGTATAGAAGGAACTTTGCTTTATTTATAATGAACGTCATATTACAGACTCGATTACAAAGATGCCGCACAGGCTTACAAACTGACTTCATTACAACATGAATGTTGATGAGATAGTCGTTCCATACATTTACATTCCTTTATACATAAGCAACAAAATACTCTGTTAGACCTGTAATCGGAGAGAATTGGTGCGACATGGATCTTGATTAAAATCTTCAAAAGGTGGGAGAATTGCCTTCGCACACTAGCAAGGCTTCAAAATATTGAGGCATCGCCTTCAATTCCTTGGCACGCTATCTGGGGTTGGAGCACCTGTGGAGAGCGAGGATCAGTACGTTCACGTGTACTGGTGCGTGGTTAATTAATTTTCGTGCTCTCATTTGGTTCAAAAATTTAGGTGAAACATGCAACATATTATAGTTATCTTTCTAGCCATTCCTAGTCAGTTCATGCAAACAGTTTTGACAAAACATAAACAAGGTAATTTACGCTAGAACTTACCCACAACAGAGCGAGCCGTGCAATATACAACTTACCATGTCCTTCCTGCAGATTTATATGAATAGCTTGTAAATAGTGTTTAGGTGAGTGTCACTGGCAATTCAAGCCATCCTGAACATATAGCCTGGTTGAGACGGTGACCCTTTCAGCGCGGGTAGCTGGCCCCGTTGAAAGTTCTGAATGATCTATTCTAGCATCCAACATAACTATCCTGCATTCCTCCTTAGGCCGAATCGGTCCCGTGGCACCGGGTTGCCATTCGAGGAAGCGAAACTTGTGTACAAGTTGTCCATGACCGTGCTAGACTAAAATTAATTATTCAAGCATGGTCTACAAAATCTTTGAGAGTTAGCCAGTTTTTAATGTATGCTGCCTTATCGTTGCAACATTCGTTAATCGTTTCATCTTCATTTTTGCACAGATCTATAGTAACTATGGCATAAGTAAGCATGCATCAGTTTCATGTTATAGCAGTTCTATGGCAAGTGTACATGAGGAATCATGCCATAATTTATTGATTCTACACTATAAAAACAAGCAAATCTCCTTTTTATTTATAATAGATTTAAACTAGAGGGTCAAAGGAAAGGAGGGCCAGCCACTCACCTTGTGTTGATCGAGGCAAGGGACCGGTTGGTTTGCGCTTAGACGTTGCCTATGCGATCACCTAAAATCGCACAAGCAACTGGTCAGAACACTGCGCTATTCAATGAGTTCGATAGAAAATGCAAAATTCGAAGAACGCACGCCATGAAAACCATCGAAAACATTCACGAAAACACATTCAGAAAAGCAAGCCAAAGCCAAAGAAGCAAGTGTCGCATGAAAAGCAGAGCAACGGAAGGTCTCTCCCAACTCAGCCGTAGAGTCCATCCTCGAGGTGCAACCCGCTGAATATGAGACTTGATTCCGAAGATGCCATTCCATAACGAGTCAAGGATCTTAATTCGATTCAATTGATCCCGGCCAATCGGTTCCGACCAAATCGATAGCGACAGTGTTCCTTTATCGCTTTATCGCACATCCTGTGGACGAAAAATGGGGCACGATGTAGGGACGGGACACTACATGGTGGACTAACGAGTTGAGACGAGGGGCCTAAAATTGTCCTTGCCTTGTCTTGGAGTTGGTGGGAGTTAGCACGTAAGCGACCACATGTCATTCTAATTGGATTTCCAAGTCTTTTTCTTTTCTAGATTACGCCACATGTTTGAGTGGATCGGCTTGCTAGATTTTTCGCACGAATTAGGTACCCCATCATTCATATTAGAAACGCTGCACCTACATTGTTTCTACTTTTTGTCAAAGAACAATGTTCTTAACTAAATACCTCGCGTTAACAAATCTTCGATCTATTTCGATACTAACCCTACCCTTTTTATAGTAACACAATTGAAATATTATAAACAAAATTGCACCTAGAAATTTGAATTGTTTTTTTATTAAGGAAAATTTACATTAACTATTACTACCTTTTACAATTATTACAGAAACTACCCATACTTTGAAACTAATTACACGAACCACCCCTATAGTTTATATTTTCTATAGAAACTTATAACATTGATCACTCCTATATTTTATAAAAGTTATAAATCAGAGGAGTGATCGGTGTAATTATTTTCGGAATAGAGGTAGTCTCTATAATACTCATGAAACAAAGAGGGGAGGAGTCAGCGTATTTATTTCTTTTAGGCCGTGTTTGATTGGGCTTTTTTTTCCATAGAAAATATTTCCATCACAAATATTCCACTAATTGTAGTGTTTGATAGCTTATATTTTTCATGGAATTATTTTTCAAAAAACTATCATTTTCCATATTTTCTTTTAAAATGGTGGAAAATGAAACTTGTCCAACCCATAGGAAAATATCATTTTCCATGAAAAATAACTAATTCCGGTGGAAAATAATGGCAGTCAAATACCCAAATTAAGTTTTCCATGGAAAATTTTAAAATTTTCATGAATTTTTTTCTAAGAAAATAATTCCATGCAATTAATTTTTTTTCCATATCTTTTCCACCCTGCAATCAAACGCACCCTTAGTGATTATAGAAAATAACAAATTAATTATTAGGCCAAGTTGGGCCATGGAATGGGTTGGGCTTTAGTTTCCGGCCTAGATCTAAAACTGTTTTTATTTTTATTTTTTATTTCTTGGTCCTCAAGCACATATACAATATATTCATTTTTCTATTTTCATTTTTCTCAGCTAGTCTTTCTTCTTCTTCTTCTTCTTCTTCTTCTTCATCAATGGAGTGCGTATTTGGTCTCGTAGGCGACGGCTTCGCCCTCGTCGTCGCTGACACGTCCGCCGTGAACTCGATCCTCGTCCACAAGACGAACGAGGACAAGGTCATGGTCCTCGACTCCCACAAGCTCCTTGGCGCCTCCGGCGAAGGCGGCGACCGGTTCGACTCCGATCTCTCTCCCTCTTCGATTCTCACGATCTAAATAAAGCTCTCTCTCTCTTTATCTTTGATGAATTTTTAGGGTTCAGTTCACGGAGTACATACAGAAGAACGTCCACCTCTACCAGTTCCGCAACGGCATCCCCCTCACCACAGCGGCTGCCGCCAACTTTACCCGCAACGAGCTCGCCACCGCCCTCAGAAAGGTATCAACCCCTCTCGTCATCTAGGGTTAGGGTTTCTTATTTGGGGATTTTCTCTGCTTTAGGGCTTTCTTTGATGTCGTATTGTTTGGGGAAGGTAGGGTTTTAGTTTGAAGGTTGAGACTTGGAATGATTGCTGGCTAAGCGGATCGGTGATCTGGGTCGAGCATGATTATTGCGGATTATAGGTTTCTATGTTGGATTTTGGTACTTTCTGATGTAGGGCTTTCCGGTCATCTGCTTGTGGAGTTAGGGTTTTGTTTGAAGTTTGTAAGTTGGAGGATTAATTGCTAAAGCGACCATTATTCGTGACTGTACATCATATCTGCAAATTCTAGGTTTCTAATTTTGTTAGTCAGCGTGGCTGCTTCCTTCATGCAGAGAGCTAGCTGGATTTTAGGGATTCCTGATTTTTCCCCAACTATTTGTGAAATTAGGGTTTTTGTTGAAGCTGGAAACTTGGAAAGGTTACTTGCTAAGAGAATCATTTATCCTATCAATTTAGGCAGTTGTGCATGGTTCTTGCAAATTCTAGGTTTTTGTAGTGGAAGTTAGCATGAGTGCTTCAATGATGGAGATCTAGTGATATAGGGGTGAGCGAGCATCGGTTCGGTTCGGTCTGAACCGAACCGTATTTAAGAAAAACTGAACAAAACCTTAAACCGCAATTTAAAAACCGAAACGTTTACAAAAAAAACCGAGCAGAACCGAACCGAATTAGAAGGGTTCAGTTTTGGGCCGGTTCGGTTCTTGTAAGGCTTAAACTGCGGGCTTAAACTGTGGGATCTAAACAGAGCAGAAAAAAACAGAGCAGAACCGAACAAAACCAATTTTTTTTATGTAGTTCACATCTTATCATGAGTTCAATCTAGCAAATAGTTGCACACGAATTAAAATATCCATCAAACAAACATGAACAGTATTCAAATGATGCAAACAAATTAAAATATCTACATCTGAGGTCATCATGAACTTGTATAAGAACATTTAATCAAATTAAAGCAAATGGAAATCAAGCATGAGGAAGAGAAGAAAAGAAAAGAAAAAAAAATCATGCGAGTGTAGTCGAGATCGAAGACTACCAATCAAGGGAGGACTTGGAATAGTTCGATCATCCGGAGGGCCTCATCACCTTCACCTCCACCCACAGTGGATGTCGAGCTCCTCGGCCACGTCGAGCGCCCAACGGATGAAAGGGTTCTTGACGATGCACGTGACATGACGGCCTTCTTTGGCTGGCGGCGGACGAGGTCCTCGAAATTCGTCGAGGCGACGGTGGAGAGCTGCAACATGAGAGTGCCGAGGTCGTGACAACGGGGCTCGACATCCTTCTGTGATCCTCTGGGTCGAGCAGAAGTAAGGACTCGAGAGAAAAGGTTTAGTGTTAGAAAAATTGGGAAGGTTCACTGAGAGGAGAGAGAAGGTTTAGTGTTAGGAAGAGAGACAGAAGCGTCCGTGAAAGAGAGAGATCGGCGCGCCTGTGAAAGAAAGTGAAGGAGGAGAGAGAATGTTGACTGTTAGGTTTTTTTCTCTATATATATACAAAGTTAGGGGTAAAACTGTAATTACATTCATTAATTCGATTTTCGTTTCGGGTCGAAAACCAAATGCCAAATCTGCGACCCGAACCGAAAAATCGAATATATGTGTTTTTAAAACCGACAGTGGACCGTTTTTATAAAACCCGAACCAAATGTCGGTTTGGGTCGGTTTTTGGCCCAAACCCATTTTTTGCTCACCCCTAGTGATGTAGCAGAGCAATTAGCCATGGCTGCTTTATGGGAAGTAGGTGAATTTTGGGCGAATTTCTAACCAAGATATATCAGCTTTGTAAGGATCTTTACTTTTAATCAATTAGGGTAGTTGTTTTCAATTTTTTGATAAAGTTTAGCAAAACATTTTGTGATATTTACTTTGAATGAATTAGGTTCTTTCTTCTTTGTCAGTCAAATTTTAATTGACTAACCTAATTTATTTGAAGTAAATATTTTAAAAGATTTGGCAATATTTTGTCCAAAATTGCTATATACTAGCCTATTTGATTAAAAAAGGATACTAAACTTTTCAGTATATCTTGGTCAAAGGATGCCCCGCAACCGTATACTTTCAATAAAGCATCCATTGCTAGATTTAACTTAAGGTCTTGAGGACATCTATTTGGGAAATTAGGGTTTTTGTTAAGAACATGGAATGATTACTTGCTAAAAGAATTAGTTATCCTAATTAGTATGGGTTGATTGTTATTGATTCATGTAACTTGTAATTTTTATTTTAGGAGCTGACATGGATATGCTTCATTCCTGGAGAGATCTTGCTAAATTTAGGAAACTGGAGGGCAGTGATCTATTTTTTCCATTTGAATATTTCTTGCTGTTCTCTAAGTCCTTGTTTTGTAACGAGGTTTGAGTTAACTGGAATTAACTTAATATAAAATAGGCTAAATTATAACTTGAGATACCCTCAACTATCCAAAATGTTCAACTTGATATCCTTAACTTTGATAGCTGCTAACTTAATATCCTCAACTATATAATAATTTTTATGTTGATACCCAAAAATTTAAAAAAGACAAAAGTATCCCTCCCTTCCTCACCTACTACACCCTCCCCCCCTCCTTCTTCGGCAGCAACCCCCCTCCGGCTGCCCTACCCCTCCGCGACCCCCCCCCAATACCACACCGCCCTCGCGTGCGGCACCTCGACCCCGTAGCCCCATGCCCTGGCTGCCTCCCCCGCCCGCGACCCCCGCCGCCTCGCGCAGCTCCGAGCGACCCACGCCACTCCTACCTCCTGTAGCGTACCCCGCTGCCCCGCGCGGCCTTCGGCTGCCCCCTCCGGCGACCCCGCTATCGAGCACGGCTCCGGGCCGGCCCACAGCGCTGGGTGGGGGTGGGGGAGGTCGCAGGCTCGAGCCGGTCTGTGTGTGTGGAGGGGAGGGACAATTTTGGCAAAACTTTTTTCAGGGTATCAAGTTAGCACCTATCAAAGTTGAGGGTATTAAGTTGGAAAACTGAAATAGTTGAGGGTATTAAGTTGGAAAACTGAAATAGTTGAAGGTATTGTAATTTAGCCTATAAAATAATGTGGTTTCATGCTCTGGTTACAAAACCTAGACATCAAACTAGAAGAATGGAAGTATCTAGAAATTTATCTCCTCCGGCTTATTGGCAAGAAACTACACCTTTCGAGTTATTGGATATAGCCTTTTAGCATTGTTGTCGAATGGTGCCATTATTTGGGATTTTGAGTTTTAGGAGTTAATTACCCCAAGCCCATTTTCAGATTTCTAGCCCAATTGAAGTACATCCTAAGATGTTTCAATAATTTTAAAGGAGTTCAGAACCTACTGTGGTATGTTATATGTTTGGATTGCATAAGACTTCAATGAAAAAAATATTTTCATGCCACAAATTTCTTGGGTGAGGATATATAAAATGCAAAGTGAGGATACACTTTTTGAAGGCATTTGATCATGGACATCCCACTGTGCTCTTCTTTGTTTGGGCTATATATTCTTTAGGTTGAGTTACCAGCTCAAATATTTTGCTCTATGGATTTTTTTCTTTCTTTCTTCCACTCATTTCTTCTTTGCAAGTACACTAATTATAAAGGTAAGAGTCCTGGGGCATCATGTTGGTATTTGGGGTTTGATTTTAAGTACTGCATGTTCTTTTAAGTTTTTTAAAGTATGTATTTGTGTACTAGATTTGATGTATGCATGTTTTGTGCTGTAATTATGTTGATCCTATACGGGTGAAGTACACTGTTTTTAAAAATCAGTGAATATAATCATTTCATTGGTGTTCGGTTAGTGTTCCTACACTGCTCCGTATCTAGTACATTTGAACTTTTCCTCGATTCCTACAAAGTTTAGGGAAATAGGGAGAGAGAGAGACCTGAGACCTTTTCTCTCTTTGGGCTGGATGCCAACTCCAATAGGTCCACATGAACATTTCCCCTCCCAATAGCCCCCTCCTAGTCATCCTTAGACTTGGAAGGAATCCTGAATTGATTGGCAGTCACAGAAGACCTGAGACCTTTTCTCTCTTTGGGCTGGATGCCAACTCCAATAGGTCCACATGAACATTTCCCCTCCCAATAGCCCCCTCCTAGTCATCCTTAGACTTGGAAGGAATCCTGAATTGATTGGCAGTCACAGAAGATCAAGGAGTTTTGCAAGGTCGGACAAACCAGGTATGACTCTCTAACGTAGGGATAATACTATAGGTATCTTCCTACAATTCAGAGTAGCTTGATGGAGTTTGACGGAGCCAACTTTGTCGAAGTTGGCTCGTCGAAACACGCTCGATGGAGGACGGCACGACGTCAAAGCGAAGCAGATATAAACAATGCTGCCAAAACAGACGCTATAGGTGTTCGAATCCACAAACAATTTTTTGAACTAGTACAACGAAGCCATTACATAGGCTCCACAAAACTTGGAGAAAGAGAAATCTAATCCTAATCCTAAATAAAAGCCTACATCTAATCCTAAGAAAGGAAAGATCTTCATCAAATCAAGGTAAAAGATTTGATCGGATTTACTAGATTCATTATATACATAATCAACAAGTCCTAGATTTATCCCAAAAAAGATTTGTAAAATCGGTATCCAAATTTAGCAATACGGTGCGAGTGCCTATATTTAGATACTTGTGCTACTTCTCAAATCCCTTTCTATGATGTGGTATTGTTTTCTGGGACCTTTGCCCATCTCCTGTGAACTTGCATGACTATCTGTTCCGTCTCCTCCTGTTCACTGTTGGTTTGGTGGTTGACGCAGCGGGATAGCGGAACGGGCTTACCTTCGTGCTTGGCAATGATCAAGTCGATCGGTGATGACGATAACTGGACCACCGTTGCTTGGTGAGAGCGAAGCGGTGCCGCAAAAACTCCGACGGAGGGCCTTGTGAGGAGTCCGCACGAAGGTTGCTTGAAAACCTCAAGCGAGGGGCTTCCGAATCTACGGAACAGTCGAGTCCACGACCAAGAAAATAAGAGAACAAATCTCAAACTTTAAAGAAGAATTTTATTGATTAAAAGTTGTTCTCAATTGCATACAAAAGGTGCCTATTTATAGGGCTTTTGTGACAACCTAATCCTAATAAAATAAAGATAAAATCTATCCTAATAAAAGATGAAGTCAAAATAAGAATCCTATCATAAATAGGATTATAAAAATAGTAAAGAAAAGAAAAAGGAATCCAAGAGGAAAGAGGAAAAGAAAAGGAATCCTAGAGGGACTAGGATTCTACGCTACATCAGTCTCCCCTGCTTCAAGAGAACTCGTCCATGAGTTCTTATCAGAATAAAGCGGTTCGCCAGGTGGAAAGTATTCGTAAAGATCGGCGACATTGAAGGTTGGAGAGATCTGCATGTCTTCAGGGAGATCAATCACATAAGCATTGTCATTTAGTTTGCGTAGAACTTGAAATTGTCCGATCTTCTTCTTTGCTAATTTGTTGTAGGAGCCAGTAGGAAAACGTTCTTTACGTAAGTAAACCATGACCAAGTCTCCCTCATGAAAGACCTTACGGCGGCGGCACTGATCAACAGCTGCTTTATATTTGGTATAAGATTCTTCAAGTTGTTGTTTTACTTTATTATGTATTAATTGATGCCGTTCTAACATATGCTCAGCACCAATGTCTCGACCCGAAGTCTTAAGCAGAGAGACGAGGTCCAAAACATGTCGTGGCTGATGTGAGTAGACAATGACAAACGGTGCTTTTCCAGTTGATCTGTTAGGCATGCAGTTATAAGCAAATTCAGCCTGTGATAAAGCCAGATCCCACTGCTTAGGTCGTATTCCAACTAAGCTTCGCAACATGTTTCCAAGTGTGCGGTTCACGACCTCTGTTTGTCCGTCAGTTTGTGGGTGACTAGTACTGCTATATTGTAGTGATGTATCCAATCTTTTCCATAATGTTCTCCAGAAATGTGACAGAAACTTAGTATCTCTATCTGAAGTGATCGACTTTGGCACACCATGAAGACGCACGACTTCTCGAAAGAAAAGGAGAGCAATATGAGTCGCGTCGGATGTCTTACGACATGGAATAAAGTGTGCCATCTTAGAGAATCTGTCTACCACGACAAAGATAGAATCAGCACCGCGCTGTGTTCGTGGTAAGCCAAGAATAAAGTCCATGGAAATGTCTTTCCAAGGTCCTTCGAGAATTGGAAGAGGCATATAAAGACCAGTATTCTGTTCTTGGCCCTTGGCAACTTGGCATATAGGACAATTGCGGATATGTCCCTCAACTTCTTTTCTCAATTGCGGCCAATAATATCTTTCTTCGGTTATGGCTGGCGTCTTATCTTGACCGAAATGTCCACCGAGACCTCCACCATGGAGCTCTCTAATAATATGTTCCCGCAAGGAACTACGAGGAATGCACAACTGATTTCCTTTGAAGAGATAGCCTTCTTGGATGTGATATCCATTTGCAGCTCCGTTTGGTTGACAATCTTTCCATGCTTGTTGAAAATCTGTCTTCCGGGTAGAGTTCCTTGAGGTATTCAAACCCAATGACCTCTTGATGTAAAGTGATGAGGAGGTCGGCTCGACGGCTTAAGGCATCAGCTACTTTGTTCTGAACTCCGGCCTTGTGCTTGATGGTATAGGAGAAGCGCTGAAGAAACTGAATCCATCTAGCATGCATTCGATTTGTGTTACGGGGATTGTCTATGAAAGATAAAGCTTTATTGTCTGTATGTAGGATAAATGGCCGTTGGATGAGGTAGTGCTCCCATGCTTTGATGGCTTGTACGATCGAGTAGAACTCATGCTCATAAGTTGACCATTTTCGTTGAGCTTCACTTAGCTTCTCGCTACGAAAGGCAATTGGTCTTCCTTCTTGTATTAGTACAACACCAACGCCCACTATGCTGGCATCACATTCGACTTCAAACAGCTTGTCAAAGTTGGGCAGTGATAGGACTGGCGTCGTAGATAGCTTCTCCTTGATGAGTATGAAACTGGCTTCAGCTTCAGGAGTCCAGATGAATTTTCCTTTCTTCATGCATTCTGTCAATGGTGCTACAATAGTGCTGAAGTTACGAATGAATCGTCGGTAAAAATTGGCGAGGCCATGAAAGCTTCGTACTTCAGTCGTCGTCTTTGGAGTGGGCCAGTCGCGAATTGCTCTAATCTTCTCTTCATCAACACTGAGGCCACTGACGCTAATAGCAAATCCCAAGAAAATGAGTTGGTTAGTAAGAAAGCTACACTTCTTAAGATTGACATAGAGTTATTAATTCAGAGAAGTTTGAGAACTTCCCTGTGGTGCTTCAGATGGTTAGTTTTGGCTCTGGCTATAGATCAGGATATCGTCAAAGTAGACAACTACGAACTTTCATATCAATGGCTTCATAACTTGATTCATAAGGCGCATGAACGTGCTTGGTGCATTTGAAAGTCCGAAAGGCATAACAAGCCATTCGTAGAGTCCTTCACGGGTCTTGAAAGCAGTTTTCCATTCATCACCAGGTCGAATTCGGATTTGATGGTATCCGCTCTTCAAATCGATCTTTGAGAAAATTGTAGACCCAGCAAGTATATCCAACATGTCTTCTAGTCGAGGGATGGGAAAGCAATACCTAACGGTGATGCGGTTGATAGCCCGACTGTCGATGCACATACGCCACGACCCGTCTTTCTTTGGCACTAGCAAGGCGGGAACTGCACAAAGACTGAGGCTCTCTCTGATCAAGCCCTTTTGGACCAATTCTTCAACTTGGTCTTGGAGGATTTTGCATTCATTGGGGCTCATCCGATAATGTGGAATATTTGGAAGTCTAGAACCTGGGATGAGATCTATTTCATGTTGAATGTTTCTCATTGGTGGCAATTCGCTAGGCAGTTCATTCGGCACGATATCGCGGAACTCTTGTAGTAAAGGCTGGACTACTTCAGGAATGTTGGTATGGAATACTTCGGCTTTACCTGATACAACCAATGCATAGAGTTCTTCTTGTTTCTCAAGACCGCTTTCAAGTTCTTGACTGTCAACAATCATTACGGTCTTTTGTTGTTGTGGACTGGTCTTAGGAATATCACCCGGTGCTAATGGATGAGGAGTGAGACGTCGTCCATCTTGAAGGAAAGAATATGTGGTCTCTTTTCCGGTATGTGGCATTTTTGTCAAATTGTCATGGCCGACCGAGGATGATGTGACAAGAGTCCATGTCGACAATATCGAACATGACTTCATCTTTATAGGTCTTTCCGATGGAGAAGGGTATGCGACAAACTTCAGAGACGACCATGTTGTGTCCCTGTTGAATCTAGCCAATCTTATATGGAGCCGGGTGTGCTTCTTTGGTCAGTCTCATCTTCTCTACCATTGCTCTTGAAACAATGTTCTCTGTACACCCGTTGTCGATGATGATGTCACATAACTTGTTTTTGACCTTGCATCGGGTTCGGAAGACATTGTGGCGCTGGGGTGGTTCTTCAATCTTTGGGGCTAGTAGCAGACGCCTAACGACATACACTAGTTGTTCACCAGCATCTTCGGGAAGGACCTCTTCTTCTCCCGAGTGTTCTTCTCCTCCCTCTTCGTCTTCGTAGTCAGCAAAGGCAACTTGTGCTCTAAGGGGGCAGCTGTTGGACAGATGTCCGACTTCGTTGCAACGGTAGCACTTGTTTCCTCTTGGTTTGTTGTATGGATTGGCAGTTTGCTGAGGTTTGACAACTTGTTGTGGGACCTGTACTTTGAAGGTGCCATCGGGAAGAGAGAATTAGGGTCTGCTGGTCCTTTGTCCTTTTTGGAATAGTTGGCAGCTTGATTTGGTGTCCAATCATCCTTTGTTATTGATCCATGATTGTTAGCACTGAAACGGCTCTGTGGACTCTTAAACTTCTCAATCTTTTGTTCTACCCAATGTTATAGATTTCGCTAGGCGGAGTCGGTGCGTTGAGAGCCCGACTAGCGCCTAGGGCGCCTAGGCGGCGCCTAGGCGCCGATTTGATTTATTTATTTTTTTTTTTTTTGCTCATGACTTTCTATATAAATAATATATATGTTACACTTATAGACACAAAAGCAATTGAGCATTTATGGCTAGAGTGGCAGTGCTTAAGACTTGGTACGAGTTATCATGGGTTCGAATCCTAGTGGCAGTGCTCAAATTTTTTTTTTCTACTTTAAAAAAAAAAAAAAAAAAAAAAAAAACCAACATATAAGGGGGAGGAGAGGAGAGAGAGAGTCAGTAGACTCCGCTCCGCTCCGCTCCCCTCCCCTCTCCCCCCTCCCCTCCCCTCTCCCCTCCTCCCCTCCGCTCCCCTCTCCCCTCCTCTCTGCTCCCCTCTTCCTCCCCTCTCCGCTCCCCTCCTCCTCCCCTCTCCGCTCCCCCCTCTCCTCCTCCCCTCCGCTCCCCTCTTTCCTCCTCCTCCCCGACGATGACGACGACGACGACGTCGACCACGACGACGACGACGACGTCGACCACGACGACAGCAGCAACAACAACAGCGACAGCAGCAGTCGGCGGCGACGGCGGCGACGGCGACGACGGCGGCGACGGCGACGACGGCGACGACGGCGACGACGGCGGCGGCGGCGGCGACAGGTAAGTCTTTAATTTTGTCGAATTTTTTTGTTTTGATTTTTTTTTTCTTGAAAATTTCAAAATAATTAACCCTAACCCTAACCCTAGGTCCGACTAGGGCCGCATAGGGCCGCCTAGGCCCGCCTAGGCCCGCCCAGCGCCTAGGCCGGCCGCCTAGGGCCTTTTCGGTGCGGCCGGTGGCCGCCTAGCGCCTAGGCGCCGCCTAGGCGGCCGCCTAGGCCGATTTTTAGAACACTGGTTCTACCTTCTCTGCAAAGGTGATTGCTTCACTGAGTGTGTATATATTCTGCAAGTATAGTTGATCATGGATGTCTTTCCTTAGGCCGCCAAGATAACGGGTCGCCTGTTGAAGATATGTTTCGTACATATCATTACGGGGCGAAAGTCTGAAAAATTCTTCTGTGTAGTCAACTATAGTTCGTCAACTATAGTTCGTGTACCTTGTGTGCAATTTTGATATCGACGATAGTGATAATCTGGTGGTAGAGATCTTTGTCGTAGCAGTCGTCGCATCTTTGGCCAACTCCGTACAGGAGCTTTGCCGACTCTCGCACGGATGTGCTCGAGTTGTTCCCACCAAGCAGAGGCATCTCCCTTGAGCCTATAGGCTACAAGGTAAACCTGTCTCTCTTCAGGGATGTTCATGTATTCGAAGAAGCGTTCTACTTCTGTGAGCCAGTCAAGAAAGTCTTCAATGTGTAGTCGACCGTTGAAAGAGGGAAGATCCATCTTCATTTTGAAATCACCTCCTCCTTCGTAGTCACCTTGCCCCCGTCGTTGGTATGCATGGCTCCGTCGTTGTTGGTTTACATAGATGATTTGGGGGCCCCGACAATGGGATCCCTGCAGGCTGAAATCATCGTCGTCGCTGTCTTCACAGTATTCCATGTGAGGGGCCCCACTGTTGTGGCCACGATGCGGACCCTTTTGTGTACGACTGGTAGTAGGACGAGCATTTGCGTCTCTCGTCTCTGTAGGCGGTATTCCCGTAATATCAACGACTTCGTTGGATTTGATTCCAAGAAATTCCAGCACTCCATCCAATTTGTCAGACAGGACATCAACTTTTTTTGACAAGGCTTCAATGTTATTAGACATGGCATCAAACTCCTCACGTGTGACAGGTTTCGCCATTGTTGTTTTGAGAAAGAAAGATTCCCAAAGGTTTCCAAACGAATTGGAATCCTCGATCTGTGGGGCTTTGATACCACTTGACGCAGCGGGATAGCGGAACGGGCTTACCTTCGTGCTTGGTAATGGCCAAGTCGATCGGTGATGACGATAACTGGACCACCGTTGCTTGGTGAGAGCGAAGCGGTGCCACAAAAACTCCGACGGAGGGCCTTGTGAGGGGTCCGCACGAAGGTTGCTTGAAAACGTCAAGCGAGGGGCTTCCGAATTCACGGAACAGTTGAGTCCACGACCAAGAAAATAAGAGAACAAATCTCAAACTTTAAAAAAGAATTTTATTGATTAAAAGTTCTCAATTGCATACAAAAGGTGCCTATTTATAGGGCTTTTGTGACAACCTAATCCTAATAAAATAAAGATAAAATCTATTCTAATAAAAGATAAAGTCAAAATAAGAATCCTATCATAAATAGGATTATAAAAAAAGTAAAGAAAAGAAAAAGGAATCCAAGAGGGAAGAGGAAAAGAAAAGGAATCCTAGAGGGAATAGGATTCTACGCTACATCAGTGGTTTATGCTGTGGCTACTGCGGACCCCACAAGATTGAACACACTTGGATTCAGCCCTATCCGCATCTCTCTAGATCTATGCCAATCTATGTTATCTGGACTCGGGTACGGGTGTCGGGTACGGTTACATATCTAAGAGTCGGACCCTTCAAAATCATAATTGAAGGACATGTGGACTCGGCTAAAAGGGATCCAAATTGTGGATACGGGTACCGGGATACGGCTATTAAAATAAATATTTTTCCTAAAAAATATGGAACTTGAGTATTTCATTCATCTCAAAATCTATATTGAAGATGTCTAATCCAGAAAAATTATCAAAGTGCATAACATTCAAAGAAAGTTTTGGATACTAAATCAAACTTACAAAACATGAATTTGCACCAGAAACATAAGTACATAACAAGTCCAAAAAAGGCAAAAGATGGTTGCTTTGCTGCATTAAGTCTCCAAGTTCAGATATTCCTCTTCCTGTTGTTAACTTCCTGCCAACTCATTAGTCATCATCCTCCTCAAATATCATCTTTTGAGTTTGTGGTTCGTGAAGAGAAACTTGTGGTTCCTGAATAGAAATTGCTCCAAATTCACTTGATTCAATCTCTTCCCCATCTATGGAATATTCATCCCACCTATAAAAAAATGTAACTGATATCAAATTGACCATTTAATTGAATTCTTATATGATTGGTCTATTATGGCAATTAACCATCATACAAAACATAGAAAATAATAACTACATATGCTAAATTTTACTTTTATGCCTAATATGACAAAATAACAAGTATAATGGTTAACCTGCAGTTTTCCATTTTATAACATGCAGTGGTCCATTTTATAAAGAACAACATTGTTTGATTGAAAGTTTAAATCAAGTATAATGGTTAACCATCTGTGCTTGCAGTGGATACATATATTTTCATGTCAACAACAAATATAATTTATTAAAAGTTCCTTTTTTTTACTTTATTTTATCCTTCTTAATAGGGTACGGGTGTCGGGTACGGTTACATATCTAAGAGTCGGACCCTTCAAAATCATAATTGAAGGACATGTGGACTCGGCTAAAAGGGATCCAAATTGTGGATACGGGTACCGGGATACGGCTATTAAAATAAATATTTTTCCTAAAAAATATGGAACTCGAGTATTTCATTCATCTCAAAATCTATATTGAAGATGTCTAATCCAGAAAAATTATCAAAGTGCATAACATTCAAAGAAAGTTTTGGATACTAAATCAAACTTACAAAACATATGAATTTGCACCAGAAACATAAGTACATAACAAGTCCAAAAAAGGCAAAAGATGGTTGCTTTGCTGCATTAAGTCTCCAAGTTCAGATCTTCCTCTTCCTGTTGTTAACTTCCTGCCAACTCATTAGTCATCATCCTCCTCAAATATCATCTTTTGAGTTTGTGGTTCGTGAAGAGAAACTTGTGGTTCCTGAATAGAAATTGCTCCAAATTCACTTGATTCAATCTCTTCCCCATCTATGGAATATTCATCCCACCTATAAAAAAATGTAACTGATATCAAATTGACCATTTAATTGAATTCTTATATGATTGGTCTATTATGGCAATTAACCATCATACAAAACATAGAAAATAATAACTACATATGCTAAATTTTACTTTTATGCCTAATATGACAAAATAACAAGTATAATGGTTAACCTGCAGTTTTCCATTTTATAACATGCAGTGGTCCATTTTATAAAGAACAACATTGTTTGATTGAAAGTTTAAATCAAGTATAATGGTTAACCATCTGTGCTTGCAGTGGATACATATATTTTCATGTCAACAACAAATATAATTTATTAAAAGTTCCTTTTTTTTACTTTATTTTATCCTTCTTAATAGGGCACGTAAATTTGGGCCATGTTTATATAGTTGATGTAAATAATTATGTGTAAGTAGTGGAGCAGATTTGATCATTTCACAGGCGTGGATATGCTTATATGTTAAAAAAATAGTTTATCTAGAGAAAACATCAGTTTAGTAATAAAAAAGTTACCAATGTCCCATTCTTTTGTCACTCCTTCTTGATACTCCGGACTTTTTCTTGACAGGAGACGGAGATTGCAATGCACAAATACTAGGTCATCAACTCTTTGGGTTGCCAAACGACTTCTTTTGTTACTTTGGATCGTAGAATATGTGCTCCAGTTTCTCTTCGAAGAAGAGGAAGAAGTTGGTTGCCCAAGTAATTTAAAAGCCAAGGCTTGTAGTAAGGGTGTTGATGCGCCATAATTAGCCCACCAAGAAATAGGTTCTTCATACATTCTTCCCTCAATGACATGAGGCTCGCTGAAATAGTTAGAGCCACTTGAGAAAGTACCATATTCAATATAAACTTTTTGAAGAACATTGGCGTTTTTGAAGAGTTGTTTGAAACATTTGCTCCTAATGATGGAGACCTCTTTATCCTGATGTGGAGCAATCCGGGCTGACCCATTGCTTCCCTCTTGTAGCCAAGCATTAGAATAGTATTTAGGAACCAATGAATGCGCCATGCAATGTAAAGGAGTATTGCTCTTGTTCCATCTGGTTTCCAGAATATGATGAATAACATCAAAAAAGTTATTCCCACATATTTCATCAGTTTTGTTATGTTCAAAAATAACCTTTTTTTTTCACATTTTCGATCATACTATCCCACATATTATAAATTAAATGCAAAACAGGAGCATCTGTGTCGGCCAATCTTAGCATGTCAAGGATAGGTTCAGTAAAATTAATCAAATATTCAACTTTGTCCCAGAATGAGTCACTCACTGACAATGGATGCTTTTACCTCACGTGCTTTAAGTTTGACCAAAGAGTTACCATCTCCCCTATATACTTTCCAGTTAACATCCATCACTATTTTTTCAACAGCTGATCTTATTTCTTTCAAACGTATGCACATGATAATGCTTGAAGCAAACCTTGTATCCGCAACTCTTAACAAAGCCAACTTTGAGTATTTGTTAAATATAAATAAGGCCATGCTATGATTGACCACAAAATTTTGAATATTTTGCACTTCATTAATCAAGTCAGAAATCCACTTACATTGCACATTGTTAAGTATTAGTAATAGTGGGCTTTAGTCCCACATTGGAAAAGAGAGTAAAGAGAGCCTATATTATATGTAATCCCTCTTCATAATAAAGTTAACCTATTATTCTAATTCTACATGGTATCAGAGTCATAAACCATCCTTCTCCCATCTCTCCCACAAAAAAAATCCTAACCCTAATTCCCCCTGCTGCGCCCCCTGCAGTGCCCCCCCTCTCCAGCCCCCCCGCTAGAGCACCCTGCCCCCCCCCCCCCCCCCCCCCCCCCGCTACAGCACCTTGCCTCCCACCTCCCTGCTGGCCCCCCCTCCAGCCCCCCCGGCTGCTCCCCCCCCGCTCCGGCTGCAACCCCTTCCGCCACCAACCCTAACCCTAGCCCATCCAAACCCTAACCCTAGCTGCCACCATGTTCCTTATTCCACATCCTAACACTAGCCCATCCATCTCCTACAAACCCTAACCGTCCTTTTTTAAAAAAAAATGCCGTATTTCGAAGACAGACGGTAGCCAAATGCTTTATTTGCACACCCTCTGTTCCTAGATTATGCCGTCAGGAATTAACAAATGCTTTATTTGTTTTTCCTACCCCGATCTTCATATCAGGATTTACACAGAGAGTGATCGTGTTTACTCCTGTGTCCTGACGTGTTCACCAGCTACACAGAGAGGGATCTTGTTTACTCCTGTGTACTACTGTCTTCACTTTACATGCGCGCGCCGGTGTTGGACACGTTAATAGCGCACTCGTAAAGTTGATGTGATTATTGGGGTCGGAAAGAACTCGTGACGGTTGCATCCATTTCAAGATGACAAACCCGAAGGCAGATGATGGTGATTCTACTACCAGTGTCAGCAACGCAACGGGCACTGGACGACGGTCTTTTCGACTCGACTCGTTGATTGGACGGACCAAATGGTTACTCAACATGGCGGAAGAATATTGAGAAAACACTTCGGGGGATGCGGCTGTCTAAACATCTGACTGACAGCCCTCCGGCAACGACTGATCCCACGTTTGAACAGTAGGAGACGGATGATAGTCGACTGTTTACACAGTTGATGAACTCAATGGAACCGTCTGTCGAGGACATGGTTCAAAATAGGGGGGGTGCATCGGTCGGTGGTCGACCTATTTGGTCCCAACCGAAGTCGAACCGAAGTTAATCGGTTTGAAAATAAACAAAACCGAACCGAACCAACCAAATGGTCGATTCGGTTTCGAAACCGACCGACTTGGTTCGGTTTGGATCGGTTCGACTTGTTCGGTTTTGATCACATAAAAAAATTGGACTATGTTTTTGTGTGTGTGAAACATAAGTCAACTTGCACTTTGCAACAATAAATACAATTCAGCAGCTTCAATTCAACTTGCGCTTTGCAGGTGGAGAAAAATGTCAATTATATACATATAAAAATTCGTATACATTCAACAAAAAGCTCCTTTCATGTGCACAAGAGCAATTAGAAAAGAATAGGAGCCGCCAGCACTCCTCTTTGAGACTAGAGAGAGCTCTTTCAACTTCAACTTGATAAATGGCTATGATGTGAATAAATGAACAAGCTAGTGGTACCCACGGGACGAGGAACATCCGAGCGAAGCGAGAGTAGTCTTCGAAGCCGAGGGGTAGCTACAACCCAATGAACCCATACCCAACCGGCCAATCCTAACTATTTAGCAAGGATTTGGTTCGGTTCGGTTTAGACGATTTTTGGTATAACCAAACCGTGAACCGAACCGGTCGGTTTTGAAAAAATTGAAGCCGAACCAAACCAATCGAACCATCGGTTTGGTTTAAAACCAATCGGTTCGGTTTGGCTTGGTTCGATTTGGTCGATTTGACTTAATTGTGCACAGCCCTAGTTCAAAACACAGACACGGTCAAGGAGCTATGGGAGGTCCTCGCAACGGCGTTTAATGGAAAACGCGATTTGTCTCGTATCTACGACTCGGTTGTTGGCGTTTACCGAGCAAATCAGGAAGACAAGTCTCATAAGGATCACTTCTGGTCCTTCAAGGCTATGACAGATAAAATTGATCGTGTTCTCCCTCTGACGACGGATATCAGTGAAGTTCGATCTCAACGTGAGCAGCTTCATGTTATGACATATCTTGTCTCTCTCCGTCCTGATGCGGACTCGGCTCGATCACAGATTATTGCTGGATCTGAAGTTCCGTTTTTGATAGAGGCCTACTTCCGTGTTCTTCGGGCCGCAAAGGTGGTTGAGACCACTCCGGGGGATGCTCCTGCTGATCGATCTGCCCTTGGTAGTGCTGCTCGTCCTGGCGTTCGTGGTGGACGACGAGGTGGCCGGACTTATGGTCGTGATGACGGGCGAGGCAATGGTGGTCGTGATGGGGAACGACTACGAACATGCTTCCACTGCGGTCAGCAGGGACATTTCCAGTGGCAGTGTCCTAAAGCTCCTGCTGCCAATATTACTTCGGACGCTCCTGATGATAGCGTTCGTTCGGTTCAGATGAGCGTCGATTCTTACGCGAATTTTCTTGAGTTTCTAGCTCAACGTCGTGGTGAGACATCCACGTCCGGATCCACTGCTGGGTACTGTGCAGCTTGTGTGGTGGGATCGAAACAGTGGGTCATTGACTCCGGTGCGTCTGCTCACATGACTGGCGACGCAGGTATGATTCGCAATTATATATCGATGGGTCGTACTTCAGGTATTACTGTTGCCAATGGTGGTTCACTGACAGTTCGTGGGCGAGGAAGTACCCGTCTTTCTTCCGACTTATCACTTCATTCTGTGCTGCATACACCTGGAAACCCATTAAGTTTGCTTTCCATTAGTCAAATTACTCGCGACTTACATTGCTCGATAACATTTTTTCCTGATGGTTGTGTTTTTCAGGATCTGAAGACTTGAAAGACTATCGGTAAAGGGCATGTGACTGGAGGCTTGTATCTGTTTGACGTCTCTTCTCCGGTTACTTGTGTTGGCGTGAAACTCAATGCTTTTGAGTTACATTGTCAGTTGGACAATCCGTCATTCCAAGTTCTTCAACAACTGTACCCATCTTTAGATATTCCTGTTAATTTTCATTGTGAGTCGTGTCAGTTAGCCAAACTTCACCGGATTTCCTATTCGGTAAGTCAGAATAAAATTGCGTCTGCTCCTTTCGAGCTGGTGCATTCAGATATATAGGGACCGTGTCCTGTCAATTCAGTAATGAGTTTCAAATATTTTGCTACGTTTGTTGATGATTACTCACGTATCACTTTTGTTTATCTGCTAAAACAACGATTCGAATTATTTGAAATTTGGTGCAAATTCTATGCAAAAATTAAAACACAATTTGGTGTTTTGATAAAACGTTTTCGAAGTGACAATAGTCGTGAGTATTTGTCTAGAGATTTCAGCTCGCATCTGTTTCGACATGGCATCATCCACCAAACTTCCTGTCATTCCACACCACAACAGAATGGTGTGGCCGAACGAAAGAAACGCCACCTCTTGGAAACAACGCGTGCTCTTATGTTTCAAGCACGTACTCCCAAAAAATTTTGGTCGGATGCGGTTCTTACAGCTTGTTATCTTATTAATCGCATGCCATCATCTGTACTCAATGATGCTACTCCTTTCTCTCGGTTATATCCCGATCGGAATCCGTTTTCACTTCCTCTCAAAACGTTTGGGTGCCTGTGTTAAGTTCGAGATACCCGACCGACTCTTTCTAAGCTAGATCCCAAGGCAATACGTTGTATTTTTCTTGGGTATCCTAAGGATCAGAAAGGGTACCAGTGTTTTTTTCCTGTCTTAAAACGATATTTTTTCTCTCGGGATGTTGCCTTCGTTGAAACAGAGTTTCCTCCACTACTACAAACTGATAATCCGGTTTCCCATGTTTATCCAGACGAGAATTTTTTGTTGTTTTCCGTTCAAACGCACCAGTCTCCTGTACGAGTGTCCTCTACCAAGTATGTCTCCCGGTCAGACGATCCGCATACACCAGTTCCGTCAGCACCGACGTCGTCCCGGTCAGACGAATCGCAGACACCAGTTCAGTCAGCACCGACATTGCCTGATCATGCCTCACAGATAGTGCCTGCGGTTACTGACTCATCTTCCTCGTCTAGCACTCCTGGACAATCCTCCTCAAGCTCCTCTGAATCGCCTCCAACTTCTCCACCAGCTCGCCCTCGTCGTGCCTGTCGTGATCATCCTTTTTATGTTAGCAACTATAAAGGCCTAGCAAGCCACACTCAGTCCCTCATAGCCACTATTGGTGGAATTCTGATTCCCAATACTGCTGAAGAGGGTCTCCGACATCCCGGTTGGCGTGCTGCTATGGAAGAAGAAATGAACGCTCTTCGAGAAAACCATACTTGGGATTTGGTCAATTTGCCACCTAGAAAATAGGCAGTCGGTTGTAAATGAGTGTTCACGATCAAAGTGAAATCTGATGGCACTCTTGATCGTCTAAAAGCTCGTCTTGTGGCTAAAGAATATTCTCAGACATATGGTGAGGATTACTTTGAGACATTCTCTCCGGTTGCCAGAATGACTTCTGTTCGCGTACTATTTGCCTTAGCTGTCCGCTATGACTGGCCATTACTTCAACTGGATGTCAAGAATGCATTCTTACACGGGGATCTTGACGAAGAAGTATATGTAGTTCAACCTCCCAGGTTTGTTACAAGGGAGGGTAAAGTGTGTCACCTGAAGAAGGCCCTATACGGTCTTAAACAATCACCACGGGCGTGGTTTGGTCGATTCACACATGTTGTTACTCAGTTTGGCATGTGTCAATCAAAGAAGGATCATTCGGTATTCTACCGACAAACATCAGCTAGAAGGATATTACTTGGTGTCTATGTTGACGACATTGTCATCACGGGGGGACGATAGCCAGGGCATTGCAGGACTGAAAAAGTTTCTGGGAGAGCAATTTCAGACCATGGATATGGGAGCGCTGAGCTACTTCTTGGGTGTTGAAGTAATAAGGGGAAAGAAGCACATTGTTATGTCCCAGAGAAAGTATGTATTGGACATACTAAATGATGCTGGAATGATGTAAGCCAAGAGAGCAACGTCGCCAATGGACCCAGGAGAAAAGTTACTTCCTGACGAGGGAACACTGATGACTAATCCAGATCAGTACCGTCGAGTAGTGGGAAAGCTCAACTACTTGGCAGTTATGACTCGTCCAGATATTTCATTTGCTGTTATTATTGCGAGTAGATTTATGTCTTCTCCACGGATTCCACATTGGCAGGCAGTTCTCAGAATTCTACGTTATCTAGTTCAGAATCCTGGAAATAGAATTCGCATGAAAAATCAGGGACATACGAATGTTGAGGGCTTCACTGATGCTGACTGGGGTGCAAGTCTAACGGATAGACGATCTACATCTGGTTACTCTGTATTTATTGGCGAAAAATTGGTCTCGTGGAAAAGCAAGAAGCAGAGTGTGATTGCACGATCAAGTTCCGAAGCAGAATATCGAGCTATTGCTCATGGCACAACAGAAGTGCTATATCTGAAACATCTGCTACAAGAATTAGAAGAAGCAGGATCTAGAGCAGCAGACATGTGGTATAATAACCAGTCCGCTATTCATATTGCTACTAATCCTGTATTCCATGAAAGGACGTAGCACATAGAAATCGACATCCACTTTGTACGCGATAAGTATAAGAAGGGAGCAATAAAGTTTCGTCATGTGAGGACCGTTGATCAGATAGCTGATATCTTCACAAAGTCTCTGTTGGGTCCTCGGGTTCAATTTCTGTGTAACAAGCTGGGCATGATTGACATATATGCTCCAGCTTGAGGGAGGGTGTTAAGTATTAGTAATAGTGGGCTTTAGTCCCACATTGGAAAAGAGAGTAAAGAGAGGAGCTAGACTCTCCTATATATATGTAATCCCTCTTCATAATAATGTTAACCTATTATTCTAATTCTACACGCATAATGAGAATTCTTTTCCGATGGTGCACATATGCTCTTCAATGCTAGATTAAAGCTGTGCACTACGCATGGAGTCCAAAATATTGTTGGATGTTTGGTTTCAATAATTAACCCATCAGCCTTGTAATTACTTGCATTGTTCGTTATAATTTGAACAATATTTTCTTCTCCTACTTCTTTGATTGCTTGCATAAACACATTCGCTACATAGTCTGCATCCTTGGTACATCCACTCGAATCAATTGCTTTTATAAACATTGTCCCAGCTGAAGATATGGCCATAATATTTATCAGTGGTCGTCGCTGCCTATCTGTCCAACCATCTGAAACTATAGAAACACCTTTCTCCTTCTATGTGTCCTTGATAGGTTGTAGTAGACTTTTGACGTGTTCCTTCTCTTGTGCAAGTAATGTTGTGCGGAGTCTATCAAATGATGATGGAGGAGCATAACCTACAAAATTATTGTTTGCTAGACTTTGTAAACATTTTTGAATATAATGAGACAATATTGAACGATAAAAGGAGGAACATAACCTGCTAAATTGTTGTTTGCTAAAGTTTGTATATATTTTCGAATATAAGGAGATTTAGCAATATTGAACGATAAACCCTCGCGTAAATAGCACGAGCAGATTCTTTGTCGGCAATATCTCTAGTAACAGCGTTGAAGGCAACCTCGAGACCCCCCCCCCCTTTCTTTTCTTTGGTTGCACAAGATCTGTATCTTCAGGTAAAGTAATGTATGCAGCCTTCTTTATTGCATTTGAAACTTCTTGAGCCTTCTTTCGTTCAGGCTTCAAGTATTTCACCTCCGACCACCTTGCAGGCTTCAACTCCATAGTTATGAAGTCTTAACAAATGTGCTCGCACTTTTGTATAAGATCCGGTCACCTTCTTACTACAGTAGTTGCAAACCCAGCTTCTATTTCCACCTCCACCCGCTGCTAAATTAAGAACTTTTACATAATTCCATAAGGGTTTGTCATCAAATTCTTGAACTTTGTTTGGACACTGGTTAGAAGACGACATTGTGCAAAATGTAAAAGAAGAGAATGTGAACTGTGAAGACCGAAGAGTACTCGGATTTGTTTTATAGTCTTTTTCTTTGGTAACTAAATGCTTTCCTTTCTGTTTACATCACTAGTGGAGCACCCTAAATGAACTTCGTTTTTTGTGCATGTCTCTTCATCTTTTGTGCTACATGAGGTGGAGTAGTGCTTCATCTGTGCTCTGCATGTGAGTGGAGTACTGAGCTAGTGGTGCTTGGTCTTCTTTAACCACATATTATGGAGACAAGCACATGCTTGCATGCATTTTTAGCAAGTGACCAGACCATATGTCGTTGTCACCGAATGAGCTCTCTTCTTGTGACCATACGTGGAGTAAGGGATGTCCTTGTGACCATATTTGCTGATGTATGATATATATCCAAATTAATATTATTATCTATATCCAATGATAGGAATGTTATCTTAAGTGTCCAATTTGAATTAATTTGTATCCAATTTGATGTTAATTATCCAATTTGGATTAATCTAATTTGTATCCAACCTGTACAGATGTTAAGTATTCAATTTGTATTAGTTTTGATACGTCCAACTGTTATTTTATTTAATTTTAAAACTTTTAAGAGAAAAATTAAAATGATTAAATTTGTGTCTAAATATATAACTTTAAAATTTTAATAATTTATTCATATTATTTGTTTTTCGATATTAAAAAAATCTATTTTTCGACCCGAAATTGAATGGGTTGGGTCATCTTATATCTTATTTAAATATATTTTAATTAAAATTTGTTATAAACATTTCTTTAGAACTTTGGATACTTGTAGTTTAAATATAATTTAAATATTTAATATATTTGATTATGATTTTAAATATTGAATATATTCGGGCAAGGTGCAAATTGAGCTCGAGCCTAAGTCTTTTGATGCTGATAATCTCGTTAACGGGAAGAGAAAAGTCATTAACATGTGGAACGACGATAAAGATCATAACATTTTTATTTAGGGCTAAAAATCGAACGAACGAGCTCGAATAAAGAGTGTTTGAACTCGGTTCAGCTAAACTAGTAAACAAGTTTGATTAGAGTCGAGCTCATAAATGGTGTTTGAACTCGGTTCGATTAGAGACTCGAACAGATCAAGCTCGACTTTTTAGCTAGCGAGCTTAAACAAACACGAACGAAGAGTAAAATTTCTAAGACAATCCATTAATAAAGACATCATATGCTAGGAGGATGTCCTGATATGAGAAATCGAGCTGAGCTCGAGCCTATTTGCGAACAAGATTGAGTCGAACAACCTATAGTCGTACTCGGTTCGAACATCCCTTCGAACAGAAAAAAAGAGTCGATCGAGCTCAGTATCGACCAGCCCACGAACGAGCTTTGAACCAAGCTTGGACCGAGCCGAACGCGAACTATTTGAATCGTTTTACAGTCCTATCTTTATTCAGTATCGATAATGAGTGTCGTTCACTCACAATGAGTGTCGTTAATTAAGGAAGCTTAACACAAAGTTGAGAGTTGAGAGTCTTGAGACATCACATTTCATTACAAGGAGGATACTTAATTGGTCCAGATATATTAACCATTGTTTGGATGTTTCTTGGAAGTGACAAATTTATTATTTTAAATTTATTTTAAAATATAATTAGTTTTAATTACATAATAAATAATAATAAAAGTAACTATTATTATTTACTCTCTATTTCTTTATCCATCTAAGTCATATTCAGGCCAAACTAAATATTTGAACTTACATTATAAAAAAATAAAATATATATTATTTTATTTTATTTTTCCTTTAAACAAGCAATATGTTCCTACTTTACCATATAACTAAATCAAATAAAAATTAAATTAAATAACTCTATTTTCACGTTCCTAGACTAAATAACACTATAAATTGGCTCATGTGGATAGAGTTATTTTGTTAGTTATAGTTGGCAGAATGATTATAAATTCGTAATTTTTATACGAAGCATCAAATTTTATAAAAAGTACAAAAAAGAAAATAGTTTGAGAAATTTGCAAACAAAGAACGGATACAACCTTAGTTCGTTTCAAAATTGTAAAGTCGACAATGTTTTTCAAGTTTTTTACTAAGTCCAAAACACCCTCAGCAAAGGTGTTTCGTTTTTAAATTTTTTTTTAATAAGTTTTCTATACAGAATAAAGTTAATTTGGTAAATTTAACTAATACATAAGTTTGTTGTAACTCAGTTGGTTAGAATATATATTTGTAAACCAAATTTTTTGAAATCAAATCTTGTTGGATGTATTATTTGCTTTTTTTTAGTGGAAGTAATATCTTTTTAAAAAATGCCCCACCAAGATTTTGTGTTAAAAGAGATCCATAGTATATACTAGACTACTAGTTAAATTTTAGATACGAAATTATTAGTGTATATATATAAATTGACTTTTTGGGTCCTCTTGGCCCTTGGGTCCTGGACGGTCGTTTTAGCTATTCTGGGTCAGGGCCGACCTTGCACGTCCTTAGTATGGATGTTTTTATTTATTTATAGTTTTTAAATGTCCTTAGGAAAAACGTTTTGCACTTGACAATTTTGAAATAAACTAAAATGACCTTCTCAAGGTGTATCTATTCTTCGTTTACAATTCTTCGTTTACAAACTTCTCAAACAGGGGCGGATCTACATAGGGTCCAAGGGGGCCACGACCCCCCCCCCCCCCCCCCCCCCCCCTCCCCAATTTTTAAAAAAATGTTGATTACTATATAGAATGTTTTTACAAGTTTACATATATATTAGTTTGACCCATTAATGTCCAAAAAACAAGTTAGCTCAAGTGGTAATGTTTTGGACTTTTAATCTAGAGGTTACAAGTGCAAACCTCACCTCCAACGCTTTATTAAATATTTTACATGTTTTAGAAATCTTTTATTTATAATGTTTTGCTTCCTCTTTTGTAACAATTTGAAAATAGTCTTTTTTTTTTCTCATTCTTGTTTGAGTTTTAGTATATTTTTTGCTATTGAAGTCCAATTAACATGACAGCTTTAAGAATTTCTATATGTAGTAGCACGGCCCCTCCATAATTTTAATCCTGGCTCCGCCCCTGTTCTCAAACTATTTTTTTTTTACATATATTTTAATTTTTTTGATAATTTGTATGAATTTTTTTATAAACTGGTTACAAGTTAAGTACACAACACTTATGTTTCTTAAACTGCATATTTTTTAGCATGACACTTTTTAGCAGAAAATTATTTATTTTACATTGATAATAATACATTAACAATACCCATTAATAATACTTCAAAACTGAAATATATTACTTAACTTACTCTATGGGAAAAAAATTGAAACTCTTCTAAAAGAAGCAACCGGACCTAAATATATCCGGTGAACAATATGTAACTTGCCAAGTACAGGTGCCATTTCCTAAGCTAAAAAAATAAAACAAAATAACAGTGCACACTTGCCAAATGCCAAGTACATATGCCAACTCACGCCACCTCTTCATCTCCCCCCCATTTGTTCTCTCTTTTCCAAAACCATCTCAAACCCAAAGAACCAAACCACAGACGACTCTCTCTCTCACAGTATCCCAACGAAGAAGAAGAAGAAGAAGAAAAGGAGGAGGAGGCGCCTATTTCTCTCACTGAGTTTTCAACAACGAAGAAAAGGACGTCTCCACCTGCCCTCTCCCCTAATTCGGTAGATTCGACCACCAACATATCCATACGAAATTATACATACATATATATTTATATTTGGTGGATTTATTACTAGAAATCATCATGTTCTTTGAATTTTTCTCATTTATTTGTTCTATGAATATGTTCTCAAGAGCCGTGTCCACTAGTCACCCTGACGAGTCCAACCTGGATTTCGTACCCGTACCCGTGTCAAGTTGTGTCGACCTGGGTACTTCGGCCTAAAGTGCCGAGTCCGGGTATCATAGATGCCAATCATTGTTCGATTCCAATCAGATCCGTCCCACCTTGGTTATTCTGTCGACAACAACATCCAACCTCTTTAACTTTTTTTTCCCCATTGACAATCACCGCTCAGCCTTCGACACCCATTCATCGTCGTCCTTATGACATCTCTAGAAGTTCTAAACCATCGAAGCACGAATGTTCTACTGATCCTAGAGCGAAGTTTTGGACGTGAGGATTCATCTTTCTTGAGCGAGATCGGATCTTTCTGAAAGTGTGGGCTGACTTCACGATCTTTTGTTAAACCCTTGTCTTTTGCATTTAATTGGTTTTTCTCTGAGATCTAGTTGGTTCATTTGTTGGTAGATTATTGTTCTTTGCTTATTAATTAGACTTATACAGATCTCAAATTAGTTTTATCGCTCGACTGATTAATATTGTCCCTTTGAGTCTTGTCCTGCATCGAATTGTTATTAGAACTCAAACCAGTTTTACATGATACATATTGGTACGACCTATAGATCTTCGGCTAGATTTGCATGAGAGACGGTGGTATAATTTAGATGACAAAGATGGACACGAAGGATATAGGAGTGTTATAATGAGGCTGATCCATGACCAAGTTGTCGAGATATGTTCCGAGATACATGACCAGTTTACTTGTCAGAAGACTCAGAACACCATGATAGATGCTAGATATGACTCCAAGCTTATATGACAGATGGACACGAATGATATAAGAATTTAATGAAGCTGATTTATGACCAAGTTGTCGAGATACGTACCGAAATACATGACCAGTTTGCTGATCAGAACACCAGGAGAGCTGTCAGATATGACACAGCTGGAACCATGTTTACGTATGTAAGGGGGTTTAGTCATCTCACGCATAATTGCCCTCTTGGAGTTGGAATAGGGGAAAGACTTCTCATGAACTGGATAACAGTGACCAGCCACAAACCTCTTAGGATGAATATGTACCTGAACAAGGTGTTAATGATGTTATCCCTTTAGTCACTTCAAAGACTCCCTTACCTGATGTCGCACACTTGCCCCTACTTACGAGTGAGTGAGCCTCACGAGAGGTGAGTCCACTTCCATTTGTCACGTCATCATTAAACAAGATATTGAGTGTTTACCCTTGCATGTAGGATTCTATTCTAGTATGTTTCCAGAGTCTATTGTTCAACCTACTCATAAGGTTATACTTGTGAGCTATGATTAAAAATCTTCAATATACGGCATAACAGATTTCAGGTGTTTTTAGTTGGAGAAAGGACATTGGTGAGGCCGCAAATTTTTGGGATAAATGCTTTGTTGTTGTTGTGAAGGATATTGGTGAGGACGATACCAGATGAATACTTTCTACCTTCTCATGATCCGCCGTCATCTCAGGATCACCACTGTTATTGTCTGCTTCCATTATGACCACCGACTCAATCATTAAGGCTTCCCCATATATGAGGAGTTCCCTTACTGTTTCCTCAACCATTTCCACCGTGTCTATCTTGGAGGTATCCCAAACCTGTAATTGGGTACAATTTGGGAATGAGCTCGCTGCGGTTTTTGATGACTAGGTCTTCATTAGTGAGGAGATCCAGATATTCGTGGGCGAGGATTGAGGACTTCTAGCGCTTTTGACCCAGGCATTCTAGCGGAGTATCATCATCACTATTCACCGAGAGGTGAACTTTTGAAGCAAAGGAGATTGATGGAGTGGGAATTGTTTCAGACTTTGGGTCCGAGTCTAGTTGGGTTTGATTTGGACATTGGGTTTATATTCGACTTGTGGTTTATTTTGTAGTTGGTTTAATTTATTACGATTTGGTTTAAATTTTGTAAGGTTTCCTATAATGATTAAATTTCTTGATGCCAAGGTTTGTGGCATATATATAATACATGGCACTATTGCACTTACCCTTAAATATTTACTATTTAGTTTCGGTATTTTAATATCCTGAACCAATTTTTAAGCACTTAAATAGCCTCCACTTTTCAAGTTTTTGCAGTTTACGCCCTCCGTTAGTAAACCATCCAATCTAATGGTCAATGTGCAAAACATTTGACCATTTTGGACACTTTTGCCTCTCAATAATATATTATTTACAATTTTATTTTTCTCTAAATATCTTCTTCTTCTACTGCTACCTAAAAAAACCCTAACCCCAAATCCTCCCCCTTCCCCTCACTGCCGCCACCTCTGCTAACCCCTCTCCCTTCGCCTCTGACGTGCCTCTGCCACTTGCAGCCGCGGTGCTCCCACCCCCATTCTAGGACCCCAGAGTGTTGTCAATCCCCTTTCAATAGTTCATTGGAATGGAAATATCAGTGATCCTCCATGCATGTTATTCCATGTTCACAGTGACCATTTTCTAACTTCTCCATGCATGTTACGAATAGCATGCAGCATGGTTCAATGACATCAGTAAGTACTCATTTCTCATGCCATTCCCTACCTTTTTATTTGGCTTTTGTCTCTTTCTTTGTTTGGCAATTAGAGAACCGAAGTGAACAGGACTTGCATCAGTTTGTTGAGCTGCTAGAGAATTTCAGTAATTGGCTCCACTTGGTGGTTCTGTTTGTCTGTTCTCTCCCCTTTGCTGCTTCAAAATGGCAGGAAAAGGGATGATGATGAGGTGGTGCGGCGATGGTAGCAGAAGGCGCCGGTGGTAAGCTAATGGTGGTTTGGGATGGGGGTGGATTAGGATTAAAAATATGATAATAATATAATGATTATTTAATTATTTTTTTAAAAATTTGAATAAATAATTAATTATTATGGTTGGGATCAAGATCAGGGTATCAGTCTTTTTATACTTACCGTTAACTCTAACTGCAAAAATTGATAGTTCAGCTTAGGGGTGAAAGTGGATAAAAAATAGGGTATCAATTCCCAATAAAAAAGTACAGGGTATTATAGTGTTACAACGAGATAGTTGAGGGTATTTAAGTGCAATTTAGCCTATAAATAGTGGTTTTATTAACAAGGTTCTAAACGGTGGTAGGCGGTACGCGGCACGCGGCGGAGAGAGTTTGCCTACCGCCTAGGCGGTTGATGCATTTTTTGACATTTTTTTACTATTTTACCACCTTTTTTGTATAATATGCATATTTTAAGGGTGTTACATGCATAACTAAGTTGTAGAACGAAGATTTATGAAGTTTTAGTTTTGTAAAAGTAAACCATAGGCCTATAATGCTTGCAAAACCTTTTGGCCAAAACATCTTGTTAGGTATTGCTCCGCCTAGGGGCCCGCCTACACCGCCTCACCTCTGCCTACACCGACAAACCTCCGTCCACCGCCTACTGCAAAAGCGGTGCGGAGAGAGACCGCCTACCGCCTAGGCAGCGGCGGCCGCCTCAACCGCCATTTAGAACACTGTTTACTAATGAAGAGTTTAGAACACTATCCAAGTTTATGGTGTGATTGCTTAGATAACTTCTCTTCCTCTTTATCTATACTCTCAAATCCTTTCCCACTGTGTGTTGTTTTCTCCTTCTCCAGAATGAAACCGATAGCTTCAAACAACCCCACTTTAAACCTTAATTCACTCTCATGCAGTCTAAGATCAGATCTTCGATCCTCTTGCAGTCTAAAGATCCCAGCGAGCCTCGTGCAGTCTAATATCATGCCCGTGGGCTGCCTCTGCAATCTATAAGATCATACCCACAGCCCCCCTTTAGCTATTGGATTTCTATCAGATCCGACCCGCCTTTGGGATACTATACCAATATCAACATCTTCGTCTCTCTTCAACTTTGTATTTCATTGTTGACAACCTGCACAACTTCGTCTTACACAACCGGTTTATTATTGTCCTCATGACATCCATCTTCAGGTATCCGAGATCAAAGGACGACTGTCCTATGGATCCTAGAGAAAACATGTGGATTCATCTTCTTAGAGCGACTTCTGGATCATCCCGGATGTGTGGGTCAACTTCATGACCCTTAGTGCACCCGGCACTTTTTCATTTAATTGGTATTATATTATTAGTCATCTTTGCTTATTAATTAGACTTCCGTGAGTCTCAATTTGTTTTATGGAAATGCTTTTTTGCCCGTAGGCGGGCCAGCCTATCCGCCTGCGTGGCACTCCCCCATTGGCCCCCTGTTAGCATGGGGCCCACGCCGTTGACCGGCCAATGGGGGAGGGCCACATGGCGGGCGGGTTGGCCTGCCCACGGGCCAAATAGCAGTTCCGTTTGTTTTATTGTAAATAGGCTGTATAGGTTGTCCTCTAGGTCTTGTCATGTGTCAATTGGTGTCTTGGAGGCTTAGCATCTAAATATTTAATCGAAATATTATGATTAACTATCTTAGTTGCCTACTTGTTTCTCAGTTTATGGATGATTTGCACTAGTCCTTTGTAATTCACTCAATATTTTACATTATAGAATGGTTGAAAAATGAATTGAGAACCTAGCACCACTATTTGATGGGATTGACCTAGTTTTAGGAATGCTGATGCACCCCCTTAATACTCGTATATGTTGCATCAAGATCGAAGGATTTTTCCAGGTTTTGGTGAAGTGAGTCAATTTGGAGAATCCCTCAACTAGAGAAAAGAGAAAAACCAGCATTCCTAGAGACTTAGGCAAGGCTACAACAGAATAAATAAGATGATGCTTACTAGAAAGCCCGTTTCACTGCCGCTGGCTCCGCATGTGCAGGGTCTGAGAAAGGTCAATATGATGTGACCCCAAGGCTTAATAGAAATGGGATAATGCATTTGAATCTCCCATGATTTAATGAGGAAGGGTAAATGCTCGTCCATACCAATTTGAAGGGACATGCCCTTAATGACTGTGAACTCGTGTCCACCTAACAAAACTATAAGCACATCTCACATCTTGGATCTATGTAGCTAATTATGTACTCGCCGTTTAAACCACTAATTTGAAGTTAATTAATAAAACTGGAAGTGAATCGTCCTCGCAAATGCAGAGTTTACTTCCCTCGAGGATCTATCATTAATTGTTGGGTAGTTGGTAAGTGTTTGCCTCTTGTTATGAGTCTCGAATAGGACGTGGATATAAGGTCTCTATGGGTGCATGTCCCTAAAGAAATTTAAGGAGAGAATGATATTGTTGATGTTACCAATAGATGTTCTCTTGTGAAGACATACCACTCTATTTATGATCCTATCATTCATGTATTCTTGCTGATTTTTAAGGTCACTTAACATGCCTTCTATTTGGAATATCTGAGAAGATATATATTCGATGTCATGTTCAGCATTTTGGTTAAAGTGAGATGCACAAGTTGTAGTGCTTGAACAACATAACTTACTAATTTGCTAGTGTCTGGTGTGTTCATGCCCCATTTTGTTTCTCACCAAAATAACATGACGACCTTCTTTGCTTGAGATAGTCCCCAGCATTACATGTCAGTATGTGCAATTACATGCATGTTAGTCATCATTTTTTTTACTAGTTGAAGCTTTCCCAGCCTTAAAGCGTCCTTTTGAACTCATTCTCTCTTCCAAAGAATCAATAACTAGCTCTATTAAAGAAAGAATAAATTCTGAACTAGCTGTGAAAACTTCTAATCCTAGTTAGTGTTATAGGTCCGTTACTGGTTTCTCACTTTCAGTTGGGTCAATCCGAACCTCTGTTCTAAAAGGCGTCCGCTTAGGCACTAGGCGCAGGGTGCCCGTCCGATGCCCGCTTTGGTGCCCGCCTAGTTCCCCTGACGCCCAACTACGCATGTTTTGGGGTTTTATGGATTTTTCTGCAATTTTTAGTAGATTTGTTTGAATTGTTTTTATTTTTTGAACCGTCTAGATCTAGGCGGCCGCCTAGGCACCCGCCTGGGCGGGCTAGGCGCTAGGCGGAAGGTGTCCGCCCGACTAGCGCCTAGCGCTTTTCACAACCTTGATCCGAACTGATACAATGTAGCCAGAAAAATTTCAATTCAAAATACATTTGAAAATGTTAAGCACACATTCTATGCTCTCTCTTAGCCCACGACAGTTTCTGTAAATGCTATGGATTATCCAGAAGTGCGAAATTCGTTGAAATAGAACTTTATAGATTTCCTTTATCCGAAGACATGGTTCATCGTATGGATATAAATTCCGGGTGCATTATCAAACCAAATGGCCTAAAAGTCTACCTCAGAGACCCTTTATGGTCTTGAAGGCCGTCTTCCCTAGTCCTCGAGTCTAATATGAACTTGATGTTCACTCCTAAAGTCAACCTTGCAACTAAGCCATATCATGAGTTTGATATAGATAGTTGGCATCCTTTGTAGTTCTTTCCTCTTTCTCTCAATACACATCCTCCAAGAACCATTTTTGTGACACCCTCACTTTCCAAATAGAATGTTAACCAAACACTGTATTTGCACATTCACCCCTCATTTTCTAATGAATATCCACTTCCAACTCCTTTTCCAAGTTACCAAACAAACTCCTCAAGGAATGAATTTGTATAGTTGCTATGATGGGCATTCATTTAAAAGCGCGCCTAGGCGCAAGGCGCAGCGATGCGCAGGAACAACGCCTAGAAACAAGCCAGGCGCACCATCTTAAAAAAGCGCGCGCTTCAAGTAGAAAGGCGCAGGCGTCATGCGTTCAACAAGGCGCGCCTCATTGTAAAGTTACTTTACAGGATCCAATACATACATACTATTTGTTGATTTTTATCTGAATCCTTGTTTAGGAGCTGTTATCTGTATGTAAGTTCTAAATATTCCTCCACAGCTCCATACTTTGACCTTGTGTTATTATATATACTTTTGCTTTCATCCTTTTATCAGTTATTATATATACTTTGTGTTATCATATATACTTTTGCTTTCATCCTTGCCAGATTTCTAATGAATGCAAACATCCTATTGGTAATTTACTGGGCTGTTATTTAATTAGGGTCTTGGGGTCATATTTGCATTAGTTGAAATGTTATTCTATTGCAGAACCTTTCACCCTCATCTAGATTCTTTTTATTCAAAGTATATGATATCATGATAGGTTTGTCTTCCAGCGAACTGGCCTTCTAAGCCTGTATGTATTGGATCTTTTCTTGAATAGTGAGTCTTATACATAAAAATTGTTATTAATTGCCTGCAGGTATTCTTGTATATGGACAAATTTGCTAGGTCTGCCAATCTGTCCAGCAAGAGTGCAAGCTTACCTTTTTGCAATAATTTGTGACCATGACCTTTTTGTGGAAATGCCAGGAAGATTATAACATGTTTGAGTTTATTATTTTTTTTTTTGCCTTTACAATAAAATCCGGGATAGAAAATGCTTAAAGATAGAAAGACATTGGTATAATATATATATATATATATATATATATATATATATTTTAGAAAAAAAGTGCGTCTAGCTTTCAAAAGGTGTGCCTTGAGCCTTGCGCCTAGCGCCTCAGACTCCAGGAACCTTTGTGCCTTGGTGCACCTTTCGCCTTTTAAAACTATGACGATGGGAACACTTCCCTCCTAGGTGTTGAGCTCTCTTGCTGAAAGTTTCAGGAACCTTTTTCTTTACTGTAGGAAGCACTTAATAGGAGCTGGATCATTCCTTTGTGAACAAGAATAATCTACATAAGACTATCTGCTCATCCAGTTTCCAGATATTTCACGATGTGCCCTCCAAATTTGGTACTGTAGATCTTCTCCAATTGGAAACTTGACCAAGCATCTTCCGATCATTGGCACCTTGCACGTTTAAACCGTGCACCTTTTAGGGCTTCCATAGGGCATAAGCTTCAATTTAAGCACTCTCTAATCTGACAGAAATGTTTGTGTTTTTTTGTTTGAATTTAATTTGATAGAAACCACAACAATCCAGACTACGTGTGAGGTTATGCGGCAGCGAAAGGTCACCATAATCCCCTTTTGGAGAGAACATTGCAGATGACAAGCGCTTAACCTCCAACTTCCTTTTGAAGCTCCTATCAGTGCATTCTCCTCTATCTTCATCATTATCAAGAGTTTAGGTCATCACCATCCTTACTAATCATATTCACTCTAATAGGTCCTCACCATCCTTACATCTTCATGAAATATGTCTACTTTTGAGCTGTTTGTATCAAATAACTGGTTTGGACCCTAGCATACCTTTTGCCTTACGTAATGAGTTCATCTTTATCTGTATTGGGCTTGGAAACAGGTGATGGACTTGACCCTTTTCACCTACCTGAGCCCTCACAGGAGATCACACTAGAACCATGATGTATATCTGTTCGGTCGCTTTCCCTTGCAACTTCATCCAGTCTGTAAGTTCTAGGAATCTCGTCTCTGACCTATGTTCTCATGGAGGTTTACCTCATCTTGAAAGTAAGCCACAACCTGTTAAGCTATTAAAGTGAAAAACTAATAAGGCATGCCTTCACCCTCAATTATAATTTGAGGCAACTCGATATGTTCATGTCAGATTTACTAGCCTGGCACAGATAATGTGAAATATCTTGGAGAATTTGAACTCTCTTCACGTTTTTCCTGCATTCAGTGATAACCATACCATCTTAATTTCATTATAATATTGTTTTATGTCTAAACCTTATGATTTATGTTACTTCAGAACCCATACCAAGTCAATGTTTTGCTAGCCGGCTATGACAAGGATATCGGCCCGTCCCTTTACTACATCGACTACATTGCAACCCTCCACAAGATTGACAAGGGTGCATTCGGTTATGGTTCGTACTTCTCGTTGGCGATGATGGATCGCCACTACCACAGTGGGATGTCGGTGGAGGAAGCAGTTGATCTTGCGGATAAATGTATAATGGAGATCCGGTCCCGTTTGGTGGTCGCACCACCAAACTTTGTCATCAAGATCGTCGACAAAGATGGGGCGAGGCAGTATGCATGGCGGGAATCGATCAAGGATACCCTCTGAAAGTACCGTGCATTTAGAGAACCTTGGATCACATGATTGTTGTTTTGATTTTGAATTATGAACCATATCAACTTGTGCTACCGAACATGTAAGAATATAAATAGACTCCAATGATCCTGGCATCCTTTTTCTTATTCGCCAAATTGCTTCTAGTGTTTGGGCTCTATGCGCGTAGATGAGTTGCGTTCAGTGACTTGGTCCTTTATGTATAGGACTAAATGTATCTTTGCTCTTAAATGCTTACTGGGGTTTTGCAATGGTACAAAACTAGTAAATGGAGAGGTCTAATATGTAGTTGATGCAGGTAGAGACACAGAGTCAGGGGATTGGTGCAACTGCTTGAGTGGGTCGATGGACCCAAAAGTAACAAGTATGGTAACCTACCAACAGCAAATGCTTCCATTGAGCGTTGATCTTTGCAATTGCTTGTAAACACAGGATACATTGGATAAGTCTTGCAGGAGAAGTTGTAAGAAGGAAGTAGTTTGTGTTGGCCAAGAATTGCCTAGATAGGTCCAACAGATAAAAGGAGCAAATGAAACCAATTTCTAAACTCATCTTAATTCTACGAAGAAAAACCTTTTTTGTTAGTGGTATTTGTCAATTCCTTAAGTTAATTATGAGTAGCCTAATGTACCAATGTTTTATATTCCCAAGCCTGACCCGATTTTACTATTCCTCTTTGGGATAGAATTTCATAAGTTTATATTTCAATATTTGATTTATTGACTTTGTGGTGTATTAACTCAAGTGGTTAGTATAGTAGAGTTTTTTTTAGTGGGTTAGGTTTAAATTTCACCATCAACATTTGGTTTTGTGTTTCGGAGAAATTTCTTATGCGTGGATGAAATGGACAAAGTAGTGCTTGGATGACGTACTTGATATTTCATATGTTTGCGTTGGCGTTATGATGTGGATAAGTGGGATTGTGCTTTGTAGTGTAGCTGCAGTGACGCCTAGCTTCCAGTTGGATGTTCAATTACAAACTGTCCGAAAGAGATTCCTGCTTTTTTCCATGTCTTTAGAAAGCGGTTCAATTTTGTAACTAAACCGAAAATTGTTCTCTAAGCGTAGCTGCGTAGTAGCTCCTTTATAAGAACTAATGCTCTTGTGCATATGAATCCAGAACAGAGAAAGACAAATAGTTAAAAGAGAAGAAGAGAAAGGAAGACAGGCCCCTCTCTAGCAGCTCGAATTTTACTAGTCCCGAGTGTTCCGTCAGGGAAGACGACGAGGGTGTTCTAAAGATATTCAGAATGTGAATAGACGCAGACATACGAAGATGCTTTGAGCAACGGTAGTTCTAATTATCCCATAACAGACTGTTCGACTAATTTTATTAGCGAACTCAACAATAGTTTTTTTTTTTTGACGTTTTTCTCATTGAGCAGATCTTTTCTACTTAGCGAGTTTAGACGCTGTCAGTGTATTTAGAACCGGATCGAACCGGTGGTTGGACCGGGTTTGACCAAATTATGCCAAACAATTGATCCACTAGAACTTGAATCGAGGTTTTTTTTTTTTTTTTTTTTTAAGAACCGGTGGTTTTTTTTCTTCTTTTAAAATCGGAATTTAACTGATGGACTGGCCGAACCCAGGGGAGGACGCAAAAGTTTAAGAGAGGGGGGTCGATCTCAAAAGTAGAAGTCCAAAAATAAAATTACATACTAAAAAATAACATACATGTATTTGGTTTCACATGTCTTCCAAAAAATAATATTACTAATATCATATTACAATACTCCTCTCCGATTGCACATATTCTGAAATCGTTGAATAATGTCTTCATTGCTGACGGTCTCAGAAATGTCTTTCTCAATGTAAGAGACCAAGCAGTCATTCATAAACTCATCTCCAAGTCGATTGCGTAGTTGAGTCTTGATAATTTTCATGGCTGAAAATACCCTCTTGACAGTTGTCGTCGCAATAGGTAAGATTAATGCCAATTTTATAAGCAAAAATACCAATGAATATTGTCGATGTCTCTTTGTTTGAACCATTTTTCTAGCAAGTTCACTAATTCCTGTAACATCAGAAAATTGCTCGTTGGTGCGGACGTCCTCAATATAGTTTGAAAGTTGATATCCAAGACATGAAAGATCATCTTCATCAAAATCAGAGGGGTAAAACTCAGCAAATTGTATCAACCTATCCATATCAAATGCAGCGAAAGAATCTCTTGGATCAAGACATGACATACACAACAACAACGCCATATTCACCTCAGTAAATCGACTATTCAACTCTTGAAGTTGTAAATCTATAGCGGAGTAGAATGATTCAACACGATAATAATGAAGATTTGTGCATTTTTCAACATTACGACGCGACCTTCCATGAACTTCAAAGTTGGCTTCCATGTTTGGGACTCCGATTCCATATTTTATGCAAAATAAAGTCACTTCATTCAACAATGATTCCCATCCACCATTTCTCTTTATTTGGAGTGTTTGCTTGGTTATTTTTACAATATTCATAGCAGTAACAATGTCTTGATCTTTCCTTTGTAATGCTTGTAACAAGTCATTGGTAATTCCCAAGATCATTTTCATTAGGTGTAAACAAAAGACAAACTGGAAAGTTTGAATTCTCTCACATAGATCATCTGCTTGAGTTCTGTGAGTCGCATCATGTGCATCTTCTCCTATAACCAAGAGTACATCAATTACTGAGAAAAATAAGTTAATCAAACTCACTATTGTGCCAAAATGAGAACCCCAGCATGCATCACTCGACCGTTTTAATGTTGTTTCTTGGTTCAAATCTCTCCTAGTCAATATTTCACCATCAACAATTCTTTGAATAACATTTTCAAATTGTTTCTCTCGAAGATCTCTCCGTTTGCAGGAGGCTCCAACAACATTTGACAAAAGTACTACAATATCAAAGAATGCACCAATTTTTGTATGATTCTTAGCAACAACTACAAGTGTCAGATGCAATTGATGAGCAAAACAATGAATATAATGTGTAGATGGATTCTCCATCATAAACAAAGCTTTAAGACAATGGAACTCACCTCGTATATTGCTTGCTCCATCATAACCTTGTCCACGTATACTTGATAAACTCAGTCCTTGACTAGAAAAGAGGGCATCGATGGCTTCCTTAAGCGATAAGATAGTAGTATCATGTACAATGCCAAGAAAGTGCTCAACTATGCATCCTCTATCATTCATAAAACGTAAAACAACAGCCATTTGTTCTTTCACAGATATATCCCGTACCTCGTCAACTAAAATAGCAAACAAACCATCACCAACCTCTCTAATGATTGCATTTGTAGTCTCACTTGCAATGGCACCAACAATCTCTTTTTGAATTCTAGGCGATGTCAATTTATGATTTTTCAGGAGCATTCTTCAATACAACATTGTTTATTTCTTCATTGTGGTCGGCAAGAAATCGTAGGAGTTCAAGAAAATTGCCTTGATTGACTGAATCTTCAGATTCATCATGACCACGAAAAGCCAAACCTTGACTCAAAAGAAATCTAATGCAATCAACTAATGCAGTCAATTGAATACGATAATCAGCTTGCATTTGTGCTGATTGATTAAACATACAAACTTCTATGTGTTGTCGTTGAAGTAGTAGATCACTGCAAGCCCCTGAACATTGATTATGAGTACTATTATGAGCTCTAACATGAATACCGAATCTGCTCTTCTTCTTCCAATTTCTAAACCCCTCTCCAACAAATGCATCACCACCGCCTTGGTGCCCGTAGTTAGGTTTAAATAGATAACAAACCAAACAATAGGCAACATCTTTCGATATCACTACCAGAATAAGTCGTTTTAGCGACGCCTAAAGACGTCGCTAAAACGACAAATTTCGTCGCTAAAAATATTTAGCGACGAAATTACCGACGTTTTGGACTTGTCGCGGAAATATAAGTCGCTGATCTTCAAGACGTCGCCAAACGTCGCTAGTACCGACGTATAAATACGTCGGTATATTATCGACATCTACCATCGTATCGTCGGTGGTTTAGCGACGTGTACCGACGTATATTTACGTCGGTATATTACCGACGTCTACCGTCGTATCGTCGGTGCTTTAGCGACGTTCAAAGTCGCTACACGTCAATAAAATCCTGGGAATTTACCGACGTTTACCGTCGTTTAAAATGTCACTAAATGTCGGTAATTCCTGGGATGATTACCAACGTGCGCTGACGTTTACCGACGTTCTCCGACGTATAAGGACGTTGGTAAACGTCGGTATCCTGGAAAATATTGCAGATTTATCGACGTTTACCGACGCAAACGTACGTCGGTGGACGTCGGTAAACGTCGCTAAAGCTGCAAAAAAATAAAAAAAATAAAATACAGAATGTCCATTTCTCCCTGCAGTTTAAAAAGATAACCATTTCTCACTGTAGAATAGGATCCAAACAATCACAGAATGTCCAGTTCTCAGAATGTCCATTTCTCACTGTACACAGGTTTCAGTCCCTATAACCAAGTCTACAACAATCACACAATGTCCAGTTCTCAGAATGTCCATTTCTTCTCACTGTACACAGGTTTCAGCCCCTATAACCAAGTCTACAATAATCACATAATGTCCAGTTCTCAGAATGTCTATTTCTCACTGTACACAGGTTTCAGTCCCTATAACCAAGTCTACAACAATCACACAACAAGAAGTATCCAAATAACCAAGTCTACACCAAATAACAAAGTCTACAACCAAATAACCAAAGTCTACACACAACCAACAAATAGAATATCCAAGTCACAACCAACAAATATCCAAGTCATAAACAAAGAATGAAACAAACACAAACAAACAGTCCTAACTAGGACTACTAGGAATCTGGTACAGGAGGGGCACCGCCGCGACGAAGGGATAAGAACAACTCATACTCCTCAAGTGATATCGATACCGATGGAGCAGGCAGTGACGTCGGTGGATTTGGTATCGAAGAAGAAGACGGTGGAGGCGGTGGAGTCGACGACAATGAAGGCGCACCCGGAGGACCAGCACGCTCCAACGCTGTAAGTTGCTGGTGGTATGAATCCATGATAGATAACATTTTATCACTGCTCCGGACCATCGATTCCTGCGCCAATCTCATCCTCTCGGCCATGGTCACCTGTCCTGTCTGCAGCTCCGTCACCGTGCGCTCTAACCCTCTAATGGTGCGCTCTGTCCTCTCAGTCGTCTCCATGAGGTCCATAATGCCACGGTCGAGCGCATCCAATCGTGCTAGCAGCGCAGGATCGTTTGTAGGGTGCTGAGACTGCTCTTCGATCCGTCGTAGCAGGTCGTCACGGAGAGACTCCATCATCTGGTGGACTCGGGCAGACTCCTGGGACGGCTGCGGACCATGCACACTAGCAGGAGATGCCCTAGAGGACTGGGTCGCAACTAGGGCGCCATAGGATCCCGTACCGTAGTACGTACCCCTACGGAGTCCACCAGCGGCGGTCATCCACAGCTCGTCCGCCGACGGAGCTTGAGTAGGCTGCGAGGAAGTACCGGCCTCTCCTGTATCAGATGCACTAGCAGCCGTCCGTTCCCGCAGCCTCTGATACTCGGTCTAGAAAGTATGGATAGTACTCTATAATTTCTAATTTCTAATTAATGTACTTATTATTACTAACTACATGAATATTTATTTGCATCATATTTACTAAGTTATATTAAAATTGACACGAAGTATTAAATTAAGATAACGTATCGTAATACTTACATAGGTCTGCTCGGCCCTCTCGTCAATAAGGTCACCACCGCGACGATGGGTGGCCAGGAAGACGGTCACCATGTCGGCGTTACCGACCTTCCTTACCTGTAATTAAATATACTATTTTAGAAATAATTTATCGGTTTTGTATTAAAATAATATTTCTAAAAGAGGAAGACATACCAGACGACGAAAATGTTCCGTCATCGGAATCGACCCACCGTACCACTTCGAGGCATGTTGCCTAGCCGCTTTGGCCTTCTCCGACTTCTCCTTGTACCTTGGCTCGTCGAATCGAGCCTTCATCGCATTCCACTGATCAGGGGTGATCCAACCTTGGATCGGCTTTCCCGCATGATCGCGATCCTTCTGATCATTGATAGCGTCGCGGATCAGCTTGGCAGCGACGGCAGGAAACATCCCCTCGATAAGCTCGGCCAGGTGCGGTGGATAGAAAAACATATCCTAGAAGAGCGCAAACAAAATATTTATCAGTTATATATAATATGCAAAAATTATATGATTCATGTTAAAAGCAAATATATTTTAACCTTGAAGCGCGCGAACCAGAAGGCCTTCCTCTCGTCCGGAGCATCATAGTAGTTAATCCAAGCACCACCATAATTATGCCTCAACATGTGGCCTAGACGTCTCTGTACCTCTGGGGGACGATATCTATATAAACATATTATATTCATGAAAAAAGTTAATTTATGATAAAAACAGAAAGAAAAAAAAATTATAAACCAAAACACCTACTTTGTACCGTCGGCCCAGATCTTCGTCCTCCTCTCCTCCGGGGTGCGCACGCATCATCTGCATGATGCTGGTCGGCCGTCGGCTCCGTCGCCTCGGCCGTCGGCGCATCCTCCGCCATCTGCTCATCCGTCTCCATCGTCGTATCAGCAGCAGGAACGCTAGACGGGCGAGCACTCTCAACAGGCCTGGAACTACTCGTCCCAGGAGATATGCCACATGACGTCGTCCCAGCAGGCCCAGCTATTGTCCGATATGGAGGAGTAATCGGCGACGAGGATCCAGAGCCGGTACCAGTAGGAGGTACCGAAGGAAAACTCCGTCCTTTACCAGTACCTGTAGGAAGTACCGGAGGATCATGACCTCGTCGTCCCCCTCGGAACGCTCCGCGACGACCTGCCATACCTGATAACAGCATATGATAATACAACAAATAATAGAGACTAGAAATATGAAAGTACAACAAATAATAGAGACTAGAAATATGAAAGTACAACAAATAATAGAGACTAGAAATATGAAAGTACAACAAAGACAAGATAATAACCAAGACAACATATGATGATACATTCTACAATAAACATCTAAGTCCAAATAATATATCCTAGAAGAAACATCTAAGTTCAGATAAGTATATCTCTCTCAATCATCTTCAGAATAATCATCTTGTTCGTCTTCCTCGACCTCATCTTCCTCTTCCTCCTCATCTTCACTTTCAGCTTCGTCTTCATCGGCTTCGTCTTCCTCTTCGGATAATTCTACATCTTCTACATTATGTGTCGTATAATACGTAACTTTCGTGGAGTCCACGTCGACAATATTGGTTACAAGAGGTAGCTCGTCCTCCTGGTAAGCTTTTTTGTCAACATCAAAAGTATCTCTAGCTTTAGTCTTGCATACTGCCCACCAGTCAGACTTCGTTGCTCCCCGTCTCGGATAAGCTGTGAAGTACACGAGCTGAGCCTGAGTTGCTAGGACAAACGGTTCGTAGCCTTGATATCTACGCTTGTAGTTTATATCCACAAGACCATGCTTGTCAATTTTCCAACCTTGATTTTCAATCGGATCGAACCATTCATACTTGAACAACACGATCTTTGCAGGTTCTCTGCCATTATTATATGACAACTCCACAATCTCTCGCAAGATGCCAAAGAAATCATTTTCTGGATCGACGTCTTTGTAGTTCGAAGACTTGATACACAAACAACTGTTTTTCGTGGAATCAAGATCCAGGAAGCTGTCTCTGGTCGGAGCATTTGTCGACTTGAACCGAAAGCCATTGATACAGTAACTTGGCCATATTTTAACAAAAGTAATTGGTCCCTTGGCAAGAGTTCTAATTAATTCAATCTCGGATGAAATTAGACGATCGACCTGAATATCAAAGAAGCGATAATAAGTTATTTATTGTGCAGTTGCATTAGAAGAGGCCAGTAATTACCGAGCTACTTACATATTCGCTCAACCAAGAAGGAAAATGACGTCTTATTTCTTGTTCTAATGCTTCGTCTGTTAGGTAGGGTCTAACCAGCCTCAACTCATCATTATATGTGCTGGAAAACAACGAAGCAACCGCCGATTAGTACAATAATATTAGCTTATACTATTACATTGAGATGACATAAACTCATCATCCTGAGTTACTTACCCCTCTAGCTTCTCCACTTCATCCTCGTCGCAATTGAGTAATACATACAACTGAGCAGCCCTTAGCTCTTCGTCATTCAAATATCTCTTCTTCATTTTCCCCGAAGGCTTTTCGGACGCATTGAATACTTTCAGTATTCCATCATTAAATTCTTGATATCCGTCGTCGTTTCTCGGAGCCCTCGTTCTATTCGTAGCAACATGAGGTTTGAAATAGGAGGAGCAGAAATTTGTAATCTCCTCGAGAATATAGGCTTCATAAATAGAACCCTCGACCCGAGCCTTATTTTTCACCTTTCTTTTTAGGTGATTCAAATGTCACTCGAACGGGTACATCCATCGATATTCGACGGGTCCACCAACATGTGCCTCATAGGAAAGATAAATCGACAAATGCTCCATAGAGTCGAAGAATCCAGGAGGGAACACCCTCTCTAGCTTGTACAGTGTTACCGCAATGTCCTTCTTTTGTTTTTCTAGACGATCAACGAGCAATTTCTTAGAACAAAGGTCCCTGAAGAATATGCTAAGCTCCGTCAATGGATCCCAAACTGCCTGCGGTAAGAATTCCCGAAATACAATCAGAATTAACCGCTCCATGAATACGTGACAATCATGGCTCTTCATACCTGTCAGTTTGTTCTCCTTGAGGTCGACGCATCTTCTCAAGTTCGAAACATACCCATCTGAAAATTTTAGACCTTGAATCCACCTACAAAGCCTCACTTTATCCTCCTTCTCCAGTGAAAAAATTGCCTTAGGCTGCTTCAACTTCCCATTCCCGTCCTCTATCAAATGCAATGCAGGACGTCTACATATTTCTTCCAAGTCCAATCTAGCCTTTGGATTATCTTTCGTCTTCCCCTTTACGTCCATTACAGTATTAATTATGTTGTCAAACGCATTCTTCTCGATATGCATGACATCAAGGTTATGTCTAATCAGATTGGTGCTCCAATATGGAAGATCCCAGAATATACTCCTCTTCGTCCAGTTATGAGTGCGACCAAATCCGTCACACTTGTAGCCCGTAGCAGGCTGCTCAATAGCTCTTGGTAAATCTTTTACCTCTTCCCATATCGTGTATCCGGGCCACCTTGGCGGGGGATTAGCCTTCTCTACAACGCCACCACGAAAAACATTCATGTTCCTCCAGTACGGATGATCCTTTGGCAGGAATTGTCGATGACAATCGAAGAAGCACGGTTTGCCTCCGTGTTTCAAACGGAAAGCCTTAATGCTGTCCATGCAATATGGACATAAAAGACGACCATGCGTGCTCCATCCAGATAACATTCCATAGGCCGAAAAGTCGTTGATGGTCCACATAAGTGCTGCCCGCATCTGAAAATTTTGTTTTCTAGATACATCGTACGTGTTGGAACCTACTTCCCACAGCTGATTCAACTCATCAATCAACGGTTGTAAATACACATCGATGTTCCTTTTCGGATTGTTCGGACCTGGGATAATAACGGTGAGGAACATATACGGAGTCTTCATGCACATCTAAGGCGGTAGATTGTACGGGGTGACGATTACAGGCCAACACGAATACTGGGATCCCGAAAGTCCGAATGGGGTAAAACCGTCAGAGCAGAGACCCAATATGACATTACGCGGATCAGAAGCAAAATTTGGATACTCTCGATCAAAGTGATTCCATGCTTCTCCATCAGATGGGTGATCCAACACTCCTTCGGTATGTTCCCGCTTATGCCAACTCATGTTTTCTGCAGTTTCCTTCACCATAAACAACCGCTGCAACTGCGGTATCAACGGCAAGTAGTGCATCGAAGAGGTAGGCTTCCTGGCATCGACAGACTTTCCTCTACTATAAGCCTTGTAGCGATCGACACCACAAAATCTGCAGGCGTCTTCATCCTTGTCGTCTTTGTAGTACAACATGCACCCGTTGCGACAGGCATCGATTTTTTCGTATCCCATCCAGAGCAATCTAACCATCCTCTTAGATCGGTAGAAGTCTTTAGGCAACTTCGCACCCTCAGGCAATATTTCTATAAGCAACTCCATAAGACGGTTGTAGCAATCTTGCGACATGTTAAAATCAGACTTGATGCTCAACAATCTTGTAACGACCTTCAACGGTGAATGATCCTCACAACCAGGATATAATGGAGTCCTTGCATTCTCCAGCAACTCCATAAACTGTGCAGTATCGAGGTTCGGTGCCTCCTCAGGTGCATCATGATCATCTGGATCGAAACTAGGCCCGGCCGCTTCAAAAACCATGTTCACCAACCCATCGTCGTAAGGAGCGTTGTTGTGGACATCCATATAAGGCTCGTACTCCGATGCTAAAGACACAAGTTCTCCGTGCTCGCTCCACTGATAATAATTCGGCGTGAAACCCTTCGAGTATAAATGATACGTGACATCCACTTCTGGATGATATTTCAAGTTATGACATCTCACACACGGATACTTAATTTTGGTACCGTCCATGTACTGAGGGAACGCCTTGACAAACTGCAGGAACTGGTGTACATCCTCTATGAATTCATCCCGCACACCGCATATGATGACGGTTGTACATCCAAGTACGATTCCACAGATAGTAATTCAGCTCCATAATTCTGTAAGATAGATACATCAAGGTAGTGAATGATATGCAAGTGTCAAAGCTTTGAAATAGTAGCTCAACCGAGGGATAGAGTTAATTGGAGGAAGTTACTGGGGAAAGTGAAGACCGACATGAACTGATGACGCATGAAAATGAGGGTCTCAAAGCTGGAACAAGTCAAGTTGTGCTTTGGAAAAAGAACTCTTGCAAGCTCTTTGTTCACAAAGCAAGCTATAAATAGAGAATACAGAACAAATAACGAGTTCGTAACTCAAGTATAGAGCATACAAGAGTCGTAAACTCGAGAGATGTTCTGTATTCATTATATCTTGCTTTGTGCACAAAGAGCTTAACAAGAATAGAACATATCCAAAACACAACTTTACTTGTTACAACTTTGATCCCCAAATTCTCGTTTGTCAGTTCATGCGGTCTATACTTTCCGCAGTATATGTACACATGACATTTTACGTTAAATGGTCAGAGATTATCGGTCATCTTCTTTTCGTATTGCTAACTTTTGTTTCGCGTGTTTGTGCGTGCGGTGGTCAAAGATTATCGCGGCGGCATATTGAATCAGATGTTGGCAAATCAGTTGGTTTAGAATGTTAGGTTGCAGATATTGAAGTGGATAGAGGTAGGTTGCAGATATTGAAGTGGATAGATGGATATTTGTATGAGTTAGCTTCAGTAGAAAGACTGTGACTCTGCATGAGTCATATTAGAGGAGTTACTCTGCATAATCATGTACTAAGTATAAGATATGGGTTAGGGCTTAATGGGCTAAGCTAAGCTAGGAGTCCAATAACACCAATAGTAATGTCTGTAACTAGGGTATTTGTGAATATTATGTATCAATATGAGAATAAAGTTTGGGTAGGTATTTGCCCTACCAATATCCTATTCACATAGGTAAAACCATTACTATGGCCTATTTACCTAATTACCTATACACTAGCCTATCCTTAACTCTAGTAAAAACCAATACCCAAACTCAATACCCCATACACTACAACATAGGTATCTCCCATACCCATGTGTCAACCCATTACCTAAACCTATAGGCTTCCTAAACCTATATATTACCTAGTCACTCTAGGTAAAGCCATTACCTATACTCATAGGTAAAACAACTCCTATCTTGAAGTTACCTATACTTATTGTCCTAGTCCTCATCTATACACATTATCCTAAGGCCTCGTTTGGTTCACCGATTTAAGGAACTAGGAAAGGAAAGTTGTTCCTTTCCTTTGTTTGGTAACCACAAACTTGAGAATCAATTTCCTCACAAGGGAGAAAATTGGAGGGAATATGGTTCCACTCATGACTCGAATATCAGAGCTAATCGTCGAGCTTGACATAAGTGATAATGTACAAATTGGAGGGAAAATTGGCAGGGTTACCACCTTGTCAACTGGATAGTTTGTAGAAGGAAAAACTTCTTAATGTGCAAATCGTTCCTAATTACAACTGATAATGTTAAATGTTATACATAAATGTACATGTTCTGTATTCCACCTACCTGTTCATGTGTACCCATGGACTGAACTCTAATGAGATGGACTGCAACATGGTTATGTGGGCTGAACACATACCTAGGGTGGACTGAAACATGATATGCAGTGTGTTATACAACAAGATGGACAGGTAATGCAATAGGCACATGTGGGCTGAACACATACCTAGGGTGGACTGAAACATGATATGCTCTATGGTATGCAGGACAGATTCATGTAAGTGGACTGAAACATGATATGCAGTGTGTTATTTTAGTGCTTGAGCTTGGCTTGAGATTGTTTATATTAAGCTTGAGCTTGGCTTGGTTTGAGCTCGAGCTTGGCTTGATAAGCAAGCTTGATTCAAGCTTGATAAACAAGCTCGATAAGCTCATTTCAAGCTCATTAAGCTTGATTTCAAGCTTGTTCACCTTTATTTCAAGCTTAATGAGCTCGATTTCAACCTAGTTACGCTTGAATTCAAGTACCTGTAATTTAACAATTTATTTATACAAATTTAATTAAAAAAAGTTCCTTCATATCAATTATTAAGGACATATAAATATATAAAGCACACAACCATATCATTATACAAACATACATAAAATTAGAATTACACAAATAAACGAGCTTCTAAACAAGCTCCTAAACGAGCTTGGCTCATTTGCAGCCCTAGACATGAGCTCGGCTTGTTTACTAAACGAACCGAGCTCAAACGAGCTTTTATCGAGCCGAGCAGCTCGCAAACGGCTTGGCTCATTTGCAGCCATAGACATGAGCTCTGGTATTCGAAGGGTCGTGTCTGTGTCGCATCATAGGAGTGGTCGGGGTCGTGTATGTGTCGCATCAGAAAGGGTCGTGTCTGTGTCGCATCAGAAAAAAGGAGATAGGGTTAGGGTTTACCGACACATCTTGGGGTTGGGTCGGGGTCGCCGGGGCTGGAGCAGCGGCAGAGGAGACTGGGTGGTCGTCGGAGGGATGGGGTCGTCGGGCAGGGGGTCGCCACGAGCGGGAGATTAGAAATTTTTGGGTGAAAAAATAAAAAATCGATCGGGCCAGAACCCTATATGAAATGTTTTAGCGATGTCACTTAAAGACGTCGCTAACCGTCGCTATTTATTAAAACCTGGCGACGACTTAAAAGTGGCGTCGCTAAACGTCGCTGAATAAAAAAAATCAGCGACGTTTTGCGACTAGAATGCGACATCAGTTGTCCAAAACATTAATGGTGTCGCTAACTGTCGCTCAAATGTCACTGATAGTGACGTTCAGCGACGTAAATATAAAACGTCGCTAAAAGCACAAAACTTAGCGACGTATTTATCTGGAGTCGCTGTACTCCAACCAATTGTACTCCATAAACCAAGCAGTAACGAAACTACGATTGACTCCAGAAAATAGTGTTCCCGAAAAATGATGATTTCTAGGTTGACATGGTCCTTTTTGTAAATACCACCGTCGAGCCTTCTCTCTATCATTAACATCATACTCGTGAATATTTTTTTCTTAATCCAGGATCGGCAAGAAGCTCGTTCAAGTACTGATCCCTATACGAGAGACTTGGGGGAGCATAGGAGGAGTGGAGTGATGAACTTCTTGTTGATCTCTAGAAGAAGAATTCACATTTGTAGCCTTTGGTGTCGACACCTTAGAAAAAAAAACCTTTGTATCCTGAAAGAATAAATGAAACCTAATTTATCTCCCATTTTAATTACCTAAACTATCTTATTTTCCACATTAATAACATGTATACAAATAAAACTTGTTCATAATACAAACAAATCATTGGATGCTAAGGTTATCAAAATTGCTCATGAGATGTGCAGGACTATAAGTTGGATTCATTTTAAATGCACAGATGTGTGATTTCCAAAGTTTTCTTTAACCATATATATTCAAATTTCGCATAACTAAAAGTTGAAGGTAATTTATGTAACCTTAGAACCTTGAGATAGCAAGCCAGGAAGCTAGGAATGTCCCAATGTTGCTGGTCTAATTTCAGTGCCGGTTACTGGATTTCCAACTGTGCCAAGAACATGATTGTCTTGCCAGGAACGCCTGTAAGGCTAACCTCTTGCTTGGAGTTGGAGTATTGGATGCAATGTGCAATGTCTTTATAAATAGAGTCGGACATGTTCTGCACTCCAGAAATGAGGAGTGTTCTTCACTCCAGCGTAAAGTGTGGTGTGGTGTACCATTTAGGGATGGGACTCACCTCACATCTGTTGCACAGTGTAATTACTCTATTGTACAGTGGTGTGTGACCGTGGGGTGTTCTTTACATCTGCCTGGCTGGAGATGATCTCTCTGCAACAAAAGTGCAGCTGGTTTGTGAGCAAAACCATCTCTCTGAAGCAAATCAATATGCAATAGTGAACAGTCACTTCAACTCTTTATATTGTCCTTTGTGAACCCATCACTTTTCATTATGAGCAAAGTAACTAATGTTAATTTCTTTCAAAGACTAGGAAAGAAACTCTCATCACTTTTCATATGAGGTCATGGTCAGAAGCCTGTTGGTATGGACCGTATGGTAGTTCTAATGTTAATTTTGTTTGTTTTTTTTTTTCCAAAGCTCTGTGGGTCAACTGACTCCACATGTCCTACACTGGATCCGCCCCTGGCCAAACCGGTACACAATTGATCCGGTTGATTTTGTTTTTTAAACTCAAAGAGTTTATCACGTGAGATTTCGACCATCTCGGTTCTTGGTTTGATTTTGAAAGATCTTGTAGTTGTAAAACTAAAACAGACCAAACCAAATCAAACAAACTAAGAACCCAAAGTTAAATATTCAAGCCTATTTGAACACAGGCTGAACCCGGTTGGATCCAACCAACGATTTTCAGTTCCATTGTTGGTCCTGTTTTTAAAACACCGGTCGCTGCAAATTAATACCAGGTTTATCTTGCTGTCAAATTCAATTTTCATAAACTTGTGCAAAAATTTCCAAAAGTTCAACAGCTTGTTCCACGTAGGATCGTATTGGAAAGTTATGGCTCATATCTACGGTGCACACCATCTAACCATGCACACCACATGTGTGTCCCCGATCGACATGCGAAAGTGACCCAAATGTCAGTGGGAAGTTTGGGGTCCACATGTAAGTGGAAGGTATAATAACAAATTGGAAAATGCTAAGTCTACAGCCAAATGTTTACATCTTCTTACAACCCCCTCTCTCTCCCACCTCTTACATATAGGTCCCACCGGGTCCCACATCCCCTCTCATTTTTCTGCTTCATGGACTCCTTCGACTCCACCACTTTCTCCCTCATCCAATCGAAGTCCGACACGTGGCGGATGTAAGGGAATCAGGACCGGCCCTGAGTTCATGGGAGGCAAACTTTAAAATGGGACCCATATAAAATATAATTTTTTTTTGAAATAAAAGTAAAATTTAAAAAAATGCTACAACCAAGAATTCAACCTAGGACATCTATTGTGCAAGTTTAACATACTAACCACTACACCATAATTATTTTGTGATTAAAGATGGTCATGTTACATATTAGTTCTATTTTAGATACAAAATTACTAATATCTATATTTGAATTAATTTTTTTGGACCCCCATATTTCATAGGACCTTGGGCGATCGTTCTGGCCGTTCTTGACCAGAGCCGGACCTGGGCTTGTTTGGTAAAGTGGATTTGCATTTGGATTGGATTTCGAAATCCAAAATTCAGTCCGAGCTCTCCAGCCTAGTGGTATTAGAGCGGACACCCGGAGGGGCCGGCAAGGTTCGAGCCCCCCAATTGTGTGTGTGAGTGGGATTTCAAAAAAAAAAGAAATCCAAAATTCAAATTCAAATACAAATCATGAATTTTCAAATCCAAATCCAACTCCAACCAAACGTAGGATTTGGTAAATTATTAATTAGCTATAATAATTATAATTATAGTTATGATTAATAATTAAATTATTATTATAATTAATAAAACAATATATCAATAAATTATTAATTATCTATTATAATTATAATTATAGTTATGATTAATAATTAAATTATTATTATAATTAATAAAATCATAAATAAATTATTAATTAGCTATTATAATTATAATTATAATTATAGTTATGATCATTAATAATTAAATTATTATGATAATAGTTATTATTAATAAATTATTAATTAATATATAATGATGATTAATAAATTATTAATTAAAATTTTAATAATATAATAATTATTAAATTATAAAAAAGTAAATTATTAATTTTGATGATAATTTATGATAACTAACTATTAGTTATTTTTTTATTAAAATAATAACTAAATTTTAGTGATAAATTTTTGAAAATAATAATGACAAATTTTTAATTAACTGTTAGCTAATTTTTAATTAACTATAAATTAAATATTTTAAAAATAATAATTATAAATTAATATAATGATGATTAATAAATTATTAATTAAACTATTATAATATATTAATAATTAAATTATAAATTACTAAATATGATTATAATTGTGACTAAAAAAATTTAATTAAGATTATATTAAAATAGTATTTAATGAATTATTAATTAATATTATAATAAGACTAATAAATTATTAATTATGATTATAATTTGGTATTAATTAATAAATTATTAATTAAGATTACAATTATAATTATGATTAATAAAAGTATAAATTATTAATTAAGATTATTATAAATTATTAAATAATAAAATGATTAATTAATAAATTATTAACTTAGATTATAATTATGATAACTAACTATTAGTAAATTTTTTATTCAAAACAATACTAATTTTTATTTATAAAAAAATATTTTTTAAAATAATAGCTATTAGTTAATTTTTAATAAACTATAAATTAAATATTTTAACAAAATTATTAAAAAATAACAAAATTTTTTCTTCCAAATCCAAAATTTAGATTTGGTTATACTTTCCATATCGAAATACATATCCAACCAAACATAGTATTCCATGAATTTAGCTCTAAATTCATAAAATCCTAAAATCCAACTTCAAATACGATTTAGCAAACGGGACAAAGGAAATTGTAAGAATTTGATTGTAGGCATAGCAAAGCTCTAACAAATTACTATGTGGCTACAAGGAAAAAGAAGAAGTATGCCTTGGGAAATAATAGTTGGCAGTTGGGAATGCATTATACATGTAAGCAAGGCACCAAAAGGGTCAAGCCCAACCGCATGATGTGTCCAACCAACTCTTCTACGAGAAACGCAGGTTGTCGCAGCTGAAGTGCACAACATTTGCACCACTCCAGAAATAACATTTGCAATGAGCAACGTTAGGTAAGTTTGGTAATCTCCATGCACAGATTTTCCAAACCACCACAAGCATAAACGTTACTGCTCTCCTCCTCCTCCTCCTCATTGCACCGATCTCATCGTTCCAAATTAAATTCGAACGGGCTCCAATCCAACAGTACACAAACAGAAATGACGAGCTCCGGCAATGCCGCCGTCGCGGCCGTCGCGGTCCTCGCGGCGGTGGTGTCGTTGATGGCTGGCGCGGCGTCGGGGCAGATCACGACGGCCTGCACGAGCTCCCTCATCACCACCTTCACCCCGTGCATGAACGTGATCACCGGGAGCACCAACGGCGGGGGCTCCCCGTCAGCGGGGTGCTGCGACGCCCTGGCGGAGCTCATCAGCAGCAGCTCCGAGTGCGCCTGCCTCATCTTCACGGGGAATGTCCCGTTGATCAGCCGCACCCTGGCTATCACCCTTCCCAGCATGTGCAAGTCCAAGTCTGTGCCTCTCCAGTGCAAAGGTTCAGTATCGTTAATTCCCAAAATAGACCATAAAAAGTTGGATTATTTTGTATAAGTGTACCAAAATTTATGACCTAATTAGACTTTGCATATTGGGTTTATCCATTTTAGACATTAGATATTTAAACTTTTTAGTGACACATTTAGTGACGAATATTCGACATTAAAAGTCTCATTTTGTCATTGAAAGTGCAATCTTGTCACTAAAATGTGTCACTAAAAAAATTTGAATATCCAAAATCTAATTAGGTCCTAAACTGGTACCCTTATACAAAATAATCTTTAAAAGGTATGAGGTACAATATCTGCGGATCATGTCACTAATGCATGCATAAATCTTGACTTTTCTTGCAGCTACGACTGCTCCTCTTCCTTCTCCAGGTAAATAATGTTGCATAATTTACAAATAATGCGTTTACAAGAATATAATTAAAATAAGGATTATTTAGTTTTAATGTCTCGTATAATATTCGAAATTTGTGTTTAGATCTCCGTATTGTTCATGAGAGGATTTGGATATCGTTCTGATGGTTGACTTGGACTGGCATATCGTTTAGGCTTCCATAATATTCAAAATTTACGCTTAGTTTTAGGGTATCGTATATTATTTAAAAGTTGCGCTTAAGTCTCTATTTTGGAAGGTCACTTAGGACGAAATTCAAATCCTAAGGATCTGCTTGGCAATTGTAGGGGTAGCGATTATGAGGTATTTTTAGAGTATCGGTTATGAGCAGTTATGAGTGTTCCGATTTTGGGTGGTTTTTAAATAGAGGCTTTTAAACCAGTCCAAACCATACTTGGTAATTCACTAACGAGCGGTTCTGAAAGTCGCTTACATGGATAAAAATTAAATAGAAAAGGGTATTAGTAGTTATAATTATATATTTTTTGTGAAGATATAAATAGAATAAAATAATAGAACCCCTCATAATCTACCGTTTTGGTGTGTTTATAAAATCTATATTACACTGAATTTGGAAGAATTTTGAGCCGATCAAAGCTGTTGCCTTCAAAAAATTTAACAAACAGAAATTTTTATAAACGATCGGTTAAAAAACATTCCAGAACAGATGAAAACATTGTTACCAAGCAGATTCAAAATAACTCTATGGTTGTTAATGTACTGCAGGTTCAGTGGCTCTTGCGCCGACTCTCCCTCCTCTTCCACCATTTGGTAAGATCCCCGTAGAGTTTTGTTTTAGCAGTATGAATAGTAAGCGCAGTTTTGCTGATGACTGTAACTTGTAACTAACGTTCTACTAACAAATGTGGTTCATAGCCGGCACTGGGTCGACAGGATCAGACTCGATTTCGCCGTCGACGCCGTCAGCGACGGAGCCGGCATCTCCGCCAGCAGTCGCTGCGGGCCCGACGAGCCAAGGGATGAACCAAGGGAAGAGGCCGCTCGTGGTGCCCAACTCCGCTGCTGGTGCGACCGCGAACCTACCCATCTTCTTGTCCTCGTCCGTGTTGGTGATGGTTCTGCTCGGAACCTTTCTGTTGAACAACTGATCGGAAGAGGAATTGGTTCTCGTTTGTTCATGGTGCTTGTGCCTGCGTGAGGCTTATATTGTAAATCTGTTGAAAGTTGATTAGTTTGGCTTATTGTTTAGTTGAATTTTCGCATCCTATATATATATACTATTTATTAAATGCAGGCGCCTTGCATGTTTAATAACGTATTTAAACCGTTTTGAAGTCTCATTATATAAATAGAAAATAGTAGAATATATATATATATATATATATATATATATATATATATATATATATATATAAAACAGGTTGAATATTGAATGGGTTTTTTTCATTTGGTACACATAAATTTTTTATTTTTTCTGAAGCATATTTAGATTGGGTTATAATTTTTTTTAAATCGAATTTCCGAAAAGAAATAATTTTTCATGCAATCATTTCCCCCACAAAATAGATCGGTATTTTCTCATGGAAATAAATAATACATAATCGTAGTGTAATCTAGTTCAAATATGGGACAACCATGTTCCGATCCAGATGTTGGCCCCAAACTGCCCCAAAAATAACATCAATCCACCTGAAAATAACACACTCATGTCTCACGCAAACACCAAGACAGATCAAACACAATATATATATATATATATATATATATATATATATATATATATATATATATATATATATATATATATATATATATATATATATATATATTTGATGACTATGTCACATGGACAAATCTCAATCTATATTCGATGACTAAGTCACATGGACAAATCTCAATCTACATATCTCATTGATACATGATTGATTATAATAATGTTGAAACCTTTTGCCCCGACCCAATTTCAACACCTCAGAAATCGCAAGAAATAAGAAAATAACACACAATGAGACCACTTACCCAACCCTCTGAGGATCTCATTTAATGAAGAAGAAGACTCATCGAACAAACCTTTCCTTCAGACTATCTCAAAAAATGAGTCCTAAGATCAAAGTATAGACTTTTTCTTAGGTTCTTGTGGACTTGCTCCCTTGAATTTCTCTTGTGAGCTTCTTATTAGCAACTCTCCTTAACCTTTTTATATAGGTTAAGAAACCCTAATGTAAGATTAGAAAACCGTAAATTTAGCCCAAAAATAATCATAGTCTTACATATTTGATCACACAATCATAATTATATGCTGACGTGGGCCCACGTCTGAATCGAATCCCGATAAACTGTATACCGCTGGTATACCATAGTGTATCGCCAGACCTTTGGAATAGGTTATAAAATAAAGCACCCAAAAACTAATATATTGCCGATATATCGTTGCCAGTTTCTGCTGTTTTGGTTCTGTTTCTAGCCCCGATTCAGCTACCGATTCTCCATCGCCTTCGTTGCTGTCACTTCTCTTCCCGATATATGTATTTATATGTGTGTTGTTTCATGTACTTCTTGTATCTTGTATCCGTATGATATCTTACACGTGTTGCTTGTACCTGTATCCATTAGTGGTATTATGTGTTTCTTGATGAGTATCTTGTTATTGGATTTCTTGAAGACATTCTCGCACCTGACCATGACATAGAGTAGTACCTCATCTCGGAATAGTGTGCCACCCTTTGTCCTTATTTGGTTGTAGGTGTGGTTCACTTTTTCGATGATGGAATATTGGTCTATGCTTTTATTTATGCATCGTAGTCATTAGAGCATGGGCTGATTAACTGACTTATGCAATTGTATTTTGGTTATAGGTTTTATAACAAGATAATTATACATGAGACTATCCTAGATCAACCAATAGATATCTATCGACATAGACCCGTACTAGGATCCGTACGTAGAGCGGCATACCAAGTTTTTTCCCCTCCAAAAACCACTTTTGGGTATTCGACCAGAATATCGACGGGACATCACGGTACACCATCGGCATACCGTCTATTCCTAACTTGCATCCAGTCAGCCTTGCTGACTTGACCCCACCTATCATCTAATGGATATTTGTACTTTCATCGGACGACCCTGATCGATCTAAAGGCCATAGATCGACGAGGTGGCAGCCATCTAAGGCTCTTCCTCTCTTTTCCTTTATTTAACCCCCATTTTCTCTCTCTTATTCTCTTTTCACTATATTCTATATTTCTCTTCATTCTTCTTCCCTCAAGCTTGGAATGTCAATCTAGCTAAGCCTTAAGACTTAGGGAGTGATTTCAGAATCTCCCTTGGAGGAGGAGTAGAAAACTATGTGGGATAACTAAACCCAAGGCAAGTACATCATGCTTGAGTGATAAAACTTGTTCTTTCTTTTGTTTCTTGTTTTCCTTCTTTGATACATGTTTTGATCTCTTTAAAATATGTCATTAATTATGTTTTGTCATTCTCTTGTAACTACATTGCGGTTCTGTTGGATCTTTGGTTTGTAAATGTGGCTATAGAGTAGATCTAGGGATTTAATGGAATAATGGTAAATTTGGAGGAGAAACTTGAGATTTACTTAGGTTTTCTTGATAAACTTATTGAGCATATGTGGTGTATTGCTAGAATTAGATCTTGTTAAGGTAGACGGATGGATTTGGGGTGAGATTGGGAACCCGAAAAATGTAATTTATATGGGTTTATTATGCCGGTACAATGCGACTGGTACACCAACGATATACCAATGTATACCATTTTCATCACAAGAGAGTTGCTGGAAGCTGACAATATACCGATGTGTACCATCGATATTCCATTTGGACTATAGAAAAGTTTCTAGAACTTTTTGGTATATCGTCGATATACTAGTGAATAACCCAAAATTGAGTATGGATGGTTTTACGAGATCGTTGACTTTTGAACCTTCTTATATGATGTTTAGTGATCCTATATCATGATTTAGTATCAGTAATGTATGGTGGCCCATGCAGACCTATTTTTTTCAGACTTGTGGGGTGTTATGATTATAGGAAGTCTCAATCAAACATGTTTCCTTAATATCCTGATCCAATCTCTCCTATACCATGCTTGAACTGATAAACTGCTTGTATTCTTGTTCCTTCTCATCATATTATTAATATATTGTGTCATTTTCATTCAGGGGTACTTCGTCCTCTTTTGTTGGGACGACAAGCATGACGTAATAGCCGACAGAGTAAGGTTCTACTAGGCATCAACATGAGGTAGTACATTCTCCTGGCCATATTCTGGTGGAGCCAGTAGCAGGTAGCAGGTTCCAAATATTCTGTTAATCCCTATAGTTCCATCAGTAGCTGATACTCCCGTGTTATTGGAGATTATATACAGACCTACCTAACAACATCAAATGGCAGTGCAACAAAACTAGCAGCTTCAGCATCATGAGCAGAATATTTTGCTGAATCAGGGATTGCAAGTGGCCCTTGAGAGGGACGAAAAATCAGATACTGGGGCATTATCTAGGTTTTGTCAACTCAACCCCGATATTTTGATGGCACAATGGATGCTATCACGACAGATGCTATACGAGGTACTGTTGTTGTAGAAGCATAAAAAATTCCAAACCATGCGCCTCCTCAAAACTTATACCATGAAAGACTTAAGGCAGCCAACTTCATGCACCGAAGATTCCATGCGCCTATGGCTTCCCAACTATCCCGTCAATGTTTAATACAACACTCAGAAATGAGTCAGATGTCAGCTGTTACTTGGACATGGTATAGCATGCGCCTTGAACTGTACGTAGCTGACGGCTACACGGCAACCGAGGAGTCATCATTCCTGACTCCATGCGCCCATTGCCCATGTGCTCAGCACATACGTTAGCATAATCATTACTCATTTGTCTGTTACAGCTATGTCATGCCATGTAGCTTTCTCTGACTATCCCCCGCATGCACTCCTAAAGTCATGCGCCCAGACTTGCTATGTGCCACAGAGGCCATGCGCCAAGTTCACTCATGCATCGAATCCTGCACGCCTATCAGATTTTTATGTTCCAACAGATCGAGGTCTTCGAGCCATCAGCACATACCATGTGTCAAATGACTCGGTCATGCCTATGACGGGTGTCAACAACCCAAGATCATAGCAACCGTCCTATCCCAACCACGGTCATGTGGCCGTTAGTTGTGCCACAAGTGCACAGTTGCAACTGAATTCTGTTCAGAAATGCCACGTGGCAACAAAACTCATGCACATAGCACTTTTGTGCACCAAAATCCATGCATGCATCGCATATGCGCGCATGGAGGAATTTCTCTAAAATTTTATAAATAGAAGGAGCCTTCCTTCATTTGAACCCCTCGACATTCAAAGAGTGAGAGAAAACTTCAGAGAGCCGAATTGCGTCCACCTTGCCGCTGAGCAGAAGACTTACAATCTTCTATCGTCTCGTCCTCAGATCGTCAACGGAGTAACGAAACTGTAGCTCCCCTTCCCGAAAATTTGGAAATATTTTATTTTTATTATTTTATTCGAATGGTGATTTTTAGATTTTTGTAAATTAGTTAATTATTATGATAGATGATTTTATTCATGGTTAGAAATTGGAGTACAAGACGACTAGAAAGCATAGCACGGATAGTGCAGTAGTGTGCTTTGGCTAGTGTATTAGCCATGTCTGGGAAGACCGAGCCGTAGTGATGTCCTAACTAAGAAAACCAGGCCAAGTTGCGACTTAACCTTTATAAATAGTTTAATGTTTCATTATTAATATTATTTGACGTTTAAGTGACCGGTCGTACCGAACTAGTCAAACGGACCCGAACTGAATCCAAGCCATGTAGTCATGTAGTGGGACCAAATACGGCCTTGTAGATATGTTTGGGAAATGCAAACATTTTGTATAGATTTTAGGAATTGGCAATTATTTTTCTAATATATTATATGTAAGTTATAGGTATTATTAATATTAAATAGGTCTTAGAGTATTGATACGATTTCTGGGGTCCAGTAATGGGAGTATATGATATGCCCGTTCAGAAGCTACTATTGAAATTTTTAATTACTAGTGGAATTATTATTATTAATAATATATTATTGTGGTCATTGATAATAAAGTATTTATTATTATTTGTTATTATTAATTTAGTATTTTTCAAAAGAATAAAATAAGTGTATATGAGTATT